>OX638130.1:46423110-47023110 GCA_951804985.1 Dryomyza anilis
TATGGCTTTTTGAGAAAAATCATTCCAAAATGTAAAACATGTGATAGTGACCTTTAACCTTTGGATACAAAAATATGCCATATTAAAGACCATCTTTATACCTTTTAAATGATACGTCAATTAACCTGTACGTAAATCAGTTTTTCAGATAAATGCAATTCAGTAACCCACCTATGTAAGTTTTTACATATTTTTTCACTTTTTAAGCCGCCATACATATATCGGGAACCATAGAAGGTAGAGCTTTAAAATTTAGCATATTTCTTAGTTTAATATGAGAGAACACTCATACAAAATTTTATCAATTTCAAAGAGGATCATGTTTAAATTATTATTTTTTCGTTGATTTAAAATGAAATATACCTTAACCTATCTACGCTTCACATAGCACGTTTTGGAAATGAGCTCCTCATATATACTTGCTTCATTCTGGGTGTTACAATCGGCGCACGTTGGGAAAAAATCGACAAAAAGGTACGCATAGCCCTCATAAGGTAACTTACGGAAATTTCTTTTTTTCTTTGGTTTTCATATTAAATATAAGTGGAGGGATAATGCTTAGTTATTTTATGTAAATAACTTTACCATTTCCATTCAGTGTCCTTACAAAGAGAAGTGTTTTTCAGAAAAGAATTAAAAATTTAAAACAACGAATTAGATGTTGTACAAAAATGTGTATAAACGATCTATTTCTAATTAGACTGAAACCAAATTTATACCAAGTAAGAAGAACTTATCTTCTTAACATTATATTACATATCGTTTCGAAAAGATGTAATTTGCCCCATATATAAATATATATAAATATATATTTTTTTATTTACATTTTTTTTTTAATTTATTGTAATCCATTTCTTTAACATGTTGTTGTGATATTTTTTTAATATTCCTTGAATTTCTAATACTCGATATGGTGGTTGATTTTTCTTTCTGTTAATGTTTTTTTTACTAGTACTAATTCTCCTACCTCTAATAGTGGATTTGTAACATGATTTTGCTCTATTCGTTTCTTTTTTACCTCTTTTATTAAATGTTTTAATTCTTGTGCATAATAATCTATGTTGTACGCTATTTTCTTTTTATTAATTTTATCGTTTGGCAAATATAGTAGTTTTCCAAAAACTAGCTCATAAAGCGAGTAATTTGTATCTACATGCGGAGTAGTATTGTATGCGAAATAGTAATAGGGAATCCAAAAGTCGCATTCATCATTTTTACAAAAATTTTATAAAAATTCATTAAGTACCCTATGATTTATTTCTATCGAGCCCAAAGTCTCATGGTGATACGGAGCACTAACGATCTGTTCAATATCTAATAGGTGACATATTTCAGACATTAATTGGTTGGTAAACTCTGTACCTCTATCTGATGTTTTAGCTACAGTTTTTGCATCTTTTGTCTCCATTGGACATGCTACTACATATTTGGTTAATTCGCATTGTATCGTAAGTATATATCTATAATGATTCGACAATCGTAAAGGACCTACGGTATCTATCGATACTACTTCAAAACTTGTTCCTGCACGGATAGAAAAGATTTGTTTGAATATGCTTGAATGTAATCATAACGTAATTCGAAATCACCATATAAATATTGGGAGTAATATCTAATTACATTATAATTGAATTGTATTATTATTTTATTCAGATTGAAATATTATTATACGATATTTAAACATAAATTGCTTTAATCGCGGATTTACATGAATTTACTATATTTATGTTTCTGTAGAAATATATATTTTTCATCAGATATTAATATATGTATGTTTGATATTTCCGCTATTTAACACACCCAACGTCAATAAAAGGTTCTTTGAATTATATGTATTTGGTTATTCGTGATTGTTACTGGGTAACAACGAATTTAAAAATAATAGCATTATTACGATATCACAATTAAATAACAGCGCTGCCTACTTTTAACACTCAGTAACACTCCCATTAATACTTTTCATATAGTTCAAAAGTTCATTTTGGTGGAAGAATTAGTTTAAGTACCGCTAATTACTGTTAATACCAGATAGTGATTGTTTGTGAAATTTCCAATTCATCCGTAAAGTACTGAACTCAAAATAGGAACAATAGATGGAAATAAATTGATTAGGTATAAATAAAATATGTGTAATAAAAATAAAATAAAAGTTTAAGTTTATAATTATATAATATAAATAAAAAAAATGTAATTTAAAAATAGGGAAAAAACGAATATTGTGTAAAGAAGATATTAGCACTAAATTTACTATTTTTACATTAAAATTAAATGTAAACATAAATATGATAAATATGTAAATAAAATGTTTTTCACATTCAAACATAAATATGTTTGCAAGAACGCCGAAAATATGTTTGAACGAAAACAAAAATATGTTTGGCTGTTATTATAATAATGTTTGGCATTGAAATAATACTTTTGTTTGCATAAAGCTCCAAAGATATATGTAATGCCTGCAAAATTTTGTTTGGTAGGGCCCTTTTTTTTTGCAGCGTGTGGCGTGTCTGTTAAAGTGAATTTCTCTTTTGTATGTTTCGTTTGTTTATTTATCTTACATTGTTCGCAAATAAGTACTTATTTTTTTATCATTTTACTCATATCTTTCCATATATATCTCTGTTTTAATTTTAAAATTGTTTTTCTAACACCTAAATGACCTCCGTGTGTAGAATTATGTTACTCTTTAATTAATTTTTCCCGTGTTTCTTTGCATAAAATTCATCTTGGTTTCTCATACATTAATATCTTAAAATTATTTCTCTCCTGTTGCAACTTGTTAAATATTGTTGTAAATTCTTCTATGGCCATAGATTCAAATATATCTATCTTGTTCAAAGCTAATTCGTGTATTTTTAAATTTTGCATTTTTGATGATAGTTTCTCCAAAGTCAGCTGTGTGCTCAGTGGATTTTCGCTATATCTTGGTATTATTACTTCTTAATTATTAACTTCAATGCTACATCTTCCAGAACCGTGTGGTAAAAATCTTAGTTTTCTTACATTTTTCAAATCTGCTATGGATGTACAATCCCATATGAAAAGTTGATCAAGCTTTTGCTTGGATATGCACTCCTTAATTTTGTTGTTGTCATTCCTGTCTGAATGCAATTTTTTATGCATATTTCTTGTTACTGCTTAAATTACATCATTTCTAGTTACATTTCCGGTGGGTATCATTGCTTTTAATGATTCGCTATTAAGTACTATCCTTGACAATGCATCTGCATTGGTGTTCATCTTTCCTTTCTTATATCCAATCTGATTCTAGTCATTTTTGACGACGGATTTCTATGCGAGAAAAGTTATACTAATGGTCTATGGTCAGTGATTACAGAGAATTTTCTACCATAGAGGTATGGTCTAAAGAAATTTATACCCCAGTGGATAACTAAAAGCTCCTTCTCTATTATTGGTTTATTCAAGTCATGCTTCGATAGTGATTTGCTTGCGTATGAAATTGTTAAATCGTAACCAACGTCACATTGTGACAATACTGCTCCTAATGCATAGTTCGACGCATCTGTGGTTAGCACAAATGGTTTGGAAAAATCTGGATATTGTAAAATTGGTGGATTGATAAGTTGTGATTTTAATGTATTGAATAATTCTTGACAATTTTTGTCCCAAACAAACTTCATGTTTTTCATTAAAAGAGCGTTTAAATTTTTTGCTATATCTGCAAAGTTTGAAATAAAACGTCTGTAATAATTACAAAAAGCCACAAATCTCCTTACTTCATCGCCATTTTCAGGGATTGGATAATTCTTTATTACATTGTTTTTAGCTGGATCAGTTTTGGTTCCATTATTAGTTATAAGATGACCGATATACGACCTCAGCTTTTAAGAAACTGCATTTATTTGCATTTAGTTTTAAATTAAATTTTCTCAATCTATGAAATACTTTTTGTTAAATTATCATTGTGATTTTTCAAACTACATCCAAAGACAATGATATCATCGACGTATAAAAAAGCTTCTGCATCTAGACCACTTAATGCGATCGTCAGCATTCTTTGAATACTATTAGAAGATATTTTCAAACCAAAAAGTAATCTTTTAAATTGAAAATGACCATTTCCAGTCAAAAAAGATGTCAGAGGTCGCGATTCCTCATCTAAATTAATCTGGTGGAACGAACTAGTCCAATGTTGAAAAGTATTTTGCTCTTCCTAACTTGTCGAGCACATCTTCCATTCTTATTAAAAGAAATTTATCGTTTAACTTTCGAAAATCTACGACTAAACGCAATTTCTTTTCATCAGTAGTTGATTTCTTGGGTACTACGAGCAATGGTGAGTTGTACGGACTTACCGAATGCCCAATAATGTCGTCGACTAATAATTGATTGACTTGCTCAATTATCTCTTTCATTTGCGTTTGCGGTACTTTATAATTTTTTATATAAACGGGTGTTTAATCTGTTGTTTGTATTTGTTGTGTGTAAAAATTATTTGCACTAAGTTTCTCTCTAGAGAGATGAAAAATATCCTGATATTTTTTAAAAATATTTTTTTTTTTTTTTTTACAAATTAACCAACGCTCAGGGGATGCCCCCTATTCGTGCAATGCACAGTGTTGATCGCAAGGAAGGATTATAGGTTCAAAGGAGGAGGAAAGATGGAGTAGTGTCGGTGGATGTTTGCTTTAAATTTCCCAATATTAAAAATGTCGGGAAAAACAGACGCAGGGAGATTGTTCCACAAACGAATCGTGCGACTGAAGAACGAATTCTCTCTGTAATGCGTGGTTCTGTTGGGAACCGTGTGGACTACGAAGGGGTGGGCTTGGTTCGATGCCCTAGTAGTACGAGGAAACACACGACCTGGTAAACCATATATGTATAAACCATATATGTATATCTAATAAACCATATATGTATTGTCATTTTAGTCCATTACTATTTTTAATTATTTATTTTATTAAATCGTTCTTAAAATTAATGTTTTTGGGGTCACTTTGGCTCTAGTTAAAGTCGCCCCAAATTATGCATGGGGGTGACTTTGAACCGGTTAAAACCCACATCAAATAATTTGAACGTGTACAGACAATGTTAAATTTACTCATGTGAAATTGTGGGTTTTTTTTTGTTCCATTCTTTTAAAAAATATACTATATTTTCCCATTTTTAAAATAACCGTGTTTGATTATTCGTTGGTTTTTTTATTTAATGTCAGATATTGACATAATAATATAAATTGATAATAATGGAGTTGAGTTAATTGCAAGACTAAGGCGGGTTCAAATTGGAAGAGGCCATAATTTATCTAGAAATATTTAAAAAAGTAGATCCGCATAGCCCTTTACTAAAAAAGGTGTATTTAATATAAAATAGTCATAATTTATTTTTGGTAACACAGTGCAGCACTAAAATCTTGAACCAATTGAGACCCCCAAAATCTGATGGTAGAAGAAAAACCCTAAAAATTTTACCTTGAGATAAAATCAAAAAAACAACAATATCTTACTCAAAACAACAAAACATAGAAAAATTTATGATTTTGAACATAAGGAATGAAAAATAAGGACACTCCAAATCTTTTTAAATATATATTGAACTTTAGTCGTCGCTTTCGGAGCTAGTCTCATCATCTAAAAACATGTTTCCGACCGTTTTGCTAGCTTTATTTTCGTATGAAAATGTTCTGTGGCTAGACCAGCATACTACTTCCCCAAGCATCGCATCTATTTTTTTCCCTTTGAACCGCTTTTCCATCGGGATGGTTACTTGGTGGAAGCGCTCACCTTGCTCATCAGATTCTGTTGGCAATTGTTTTTCGAACTCCTCTGCCAAATGATTATTTAAAAAGTGAAGTTTTAATGTCATGGTCACACCGATTGCTTGGAATGACTTAAGCATATTTTTTACTACAGCTTTCCATTCGTCGTCTCGATTTTTTTCTAAGACTCTTTTTATAACTGCTTTGAGTGCGTCCCAAGCAATTAAGTCGTTTCCGTTCAAAACCATATTGAAATCTTCACTTTTTAGCAACTTTCGAATGTCTGGTCCATTAAGTACACCTGTTTAAGCAAAAAAAAAATGCAAAAAAAAATAAATAACAATTTGAAGAGGTTAGTTAAGAAGTACATTACCGGCTTTCATTTTTTGATCACTGAGTCTTGGAAAATTTTTCTTAAGGCAGTGAAATATGTTGTACTTATTTTTCATTACCGTCTCTATAAACTTCTTCGTTATGTCCAACTTAATATGCAGCGGTGGCAACAATATGTCAATTATATTTTTTATTAGTGGCTCTGCTGTCATGTCTAAAGTGGTATCTTTCACTCCCGATTTTCGTTTTTCCCAAGTGTGCGAGTAGTGATCGACTTTTGCTCGTGTGTCCCAACGGCACAAAAATCAATAATACTTTTGCCATCCACCCTTTATGCCTTGCAAAATATTGACAACTTTAAGGTCGCAACATATTTTCCATAAATGTTTTGCGTATTTAAGGTCTCTTAGCAAAATTTCCATTGTTGCATAGCATTCCTTTAAGTCTGTGCTAAATGCTAAAGGTATTGAGGGCTTCAGGTTCGTTTTATGCACTAACACTGCTTTTAAGCTAGTGACTGAGCTATCGATGAACAGTCGCCAGTCTTCAGCGATATATTTTAATCCCATTTCATTGGTTAATCCTTTTATGTTGTTGCATTAGGTGTAAGAGATTTCGTCGTTAACGCTATAAAACTTTTGAAATTCCGCTTGACGGTTACGGTGTATCGAGGTCTTAACATCAACGTCCGTTAGTTTTTTTCGTTTAAGAAATGCGGACAAAAATTCTGATTTGCGCTTTGACAAACCTAACTTGGCGACAACATAGCTCATTTCGCATTGTGTTACGAGCTCAGGCTTGTTGATTGTTTCTTCGGGCTCGAACGGTGGATCAGCCAGCACATTGTCAAACGTTTGCGCAGTCCATACAGTTGCTCTATCTGGAGTCGGTGGTCCTGGTGGTGGGTTGGCTTCAGAATGTTCTTTTGGGAGAGAAGCATGAGGACCAGGAATGTACACTACATTTGACATTTTTAAAATTTATACATCCGTAGCATGTGTTTTCATCGTGTCCCTTTATGGTGTTCCATAAGGCAGTAGTGGGCTTGGTTTTCTGTTTATCCAGTTGAATATGTAACAAAAACAACGTCTGGTACAACTACATCTGGTGTCCACAAACAATCAAATAAGTACAACTGGTCAGAATAATATAAGAGGTATCCATTTCTAAATTCAGCAGTAAAATTTGTTTTTTGCGTTTTCATTGAACGTTTGGGCACATAAATACTACAAACGTAGCAAAACAAGTTCAGCTTCCAACACTTTTCCATATCAACTTTTATTTAAATTCTTTATATAAATTTAATATTTAAATTCCCCATATTTATTTAATTCGAACATCAAAACAATGCAAATTGTTTGACATTTGAAATATGCCGTTAATTTACATCAAACAATCATTCAAACGGAAAAATATGACGAAATTTTACGATTTTTTGACAGTTTTGTTGTTTTGAGTAAGATGTTGTTGTTTTTTTGATTTTATCTGATTAAGAGCTTTTACTTTACCAAAGAGAGATAAGCAATATTTCGAATAGTTCACGAGATAAAGACTTAAGAATAAGTACATGTTTTTTGAAAATTGTACTAAAATCCACACCCAGTCGAAATCTTCAAAAATTAATTAAAAAAAAACCTTAGCTAATAATTCAAAACCCAGCTAGGGTTTTTCTTCTACCATCATAAGCTTTCATATTTTGGGGGTCTTAATTGGTTCAAGATTTTGAAGTTGAAAAATGTGCTACTGTGTGTAATTGATATTACATATCAGTTGACTATTTTAGTTGATTTCATTATTTTGTGTTATCTATATATGTTTAGATTCATTAAATAAGCTTGTTTATTGAAAAATACAAAATGTTTTTTTTATCTTTTTCATATTAATCCTTATTACCATACTTATTATTCGAAATATATAGGTTTCAAGTGATCTGCATTTTCAGTAAAACATTTATGTTGATATAGTATCATAGTCATCTTATAGTTCCATAAAAACTTAGATAAAATTGGTGATTAACATTTTTGGGCCAAAGTCACCTCACCCGTGAGGTGACTTTGAACCATTTTTATTTTTTCATAATTACTGTTATTACACCATGAAATTTTGATTGCTGATGCTTAAAGAGGACATACTTACAATATTTTATAAAATAATGAAATATTAATTCCATTACAAAATAGCGAATTATAAGTATTACAAAATCAACATATACTGTTTTTCGGGTCAAAGTCACCCCAGTTGACGGTAATGAATTTTTGGCAACTGGATCGCTACTACCTATGTCTAAATTCTCCAATAGAGTATGTAGCCTGTTCACATTTTTTGTACTTATTTCATTGTAAGAAAAAATATTATAATTTTTTAAAGGTTGTACTTTACTATCGAGACTCTTTAAAATTAAATCAGTATCAGTGGTATTTAATACTTTTGATGGTATTAAACTGTTTCCTATAAATATGCCTTTCGATATTTCTTCACTTAATACTATACTCTCTTCATTTGTTTTAATATCAAGAGGCACAATTGATTCTGACCTTGCTGGTATAATAATATTTGTTGTATATAGTTGTTTTGAAATCATTGGTAAAGTAAACTCCTGGTTATTTATATTGAACGCAATTGTAAATTTCTCATATCTCTTCGACACATGAACTTAGCTAAAACATCACGCCCTAAAATTCCATCAGTTGTGATTGGAAAATCATTATCAACTATATGAAAAATATGTTGAATATTCTCTGTCATAATTGACAAATACAAATTTGCTGTACCTAAACATTCTATAGCTTCTCCCGTTATTCCAGTTAATTTGGACACCTCTCCTGTATAAATATTTGAGAAATTTTTTATTTTGCACAGAGACATCCGCTCCTGTGTCTATTAAAAATTTCATCTCTTCATTATTGGTTTTACATTTCAATATTATATAATTATTTAAATTCTCCGATATTTTAAATATTCTTAATTTTGTGTGGGCCTCTCTGGGCAACGTCTACTGTTACCCGGCCTTCCAAGTTTCCCCGGTCGTTAGTGTAAAAATATGACCTATACGTATTGTTTTTACCTCTGTGGAAATTATGTTACTATTTTGATTCGCATTACTGCGTCCCCTATTAGGATTATTATTAAATATGAATTATTATTGTTATAATTGTTGTTGTTTCTAAAATTATTATTTCTGAAGTTGCTATTGTTATTATTATTGTTATTGTTATTCATTTTCCTACTATTAAATCCATTAAATCCTCCTCTGAAATTTACATTATTAAATCTATCTCCTCTGTTTCGTATTTGAAAAATATTTTTTCTTACTAAACCCAAACTTTCAGCTGGCATGCATCTTCGACCGCTTCTTTAAATGTGTTCGGTACATTTGCAAGCAAAAGCTGTTGGAATTCATTCCTTTCATAAAAACGTATAAAGCCATACTATCGCTAATATTATACACTGCTTCTTTTAATTCTTGTGTAGGACTCGATAATGTTTTTATTTCAAATGCGCTAAATTGTTCTGTAAGCGCTACGATTTTCTCTCTAAAATCTGAAATATTTTTAATGGTTTGTTTTATTGTACCTAATTATGTTCAAACTTGTTGCAAAGTTTTTGGATTTGGATACAATTTTTTAAAATCTGAAAATGTTGTAGGTCTATTAGAATGACCCAAAATGCTACGTACTTGAGCTGTTAGTTTAAAATTGTAGACGAACTTAATGAATAATGGTTTATCATCATTAACCAATAAATCATGCAATGGCTCCGCCTGTATGATAAAATCATCTAAATATTTAAATGCGCCTTTAAAAATTTGTAGGTTTTTACCTACCATAGATATATCGAAGTGAGCCATTTTTTGCAAATTTTTTTTCTTGCCAAACTGTGGATAAATCTAAATCACACTCAGTTTCAATTTTAAATCATTTTGAATATTCTCGCGTAGACTTTTTATTTTCTCTTTTAAAACACTAAGCAGTTTTAAAATATCAGCTTTATGCTAAAATTTGTAATCTTTCTATTTTTTTCTTTATGTATTTATTTCTATAAACTCTATACTTGCTATTTTTTAAATTACTCTCGAGTTTCTTTAACTCTAACAAATATTCTCTTATGGATTCCAATCATTTTATATTTTGGTTTTAATTATGTATTTATATTTGATTTTATATAATGCAAAGCTTACAATCTAAAAGAGATCTATGTACATATTTAATTTTTGTTTTTATTTTGTAATTATTAGTTTGTATATATATATAAATACATATATTTTTTTATTTTTTTATTATTGTTTTTATTTTATTCTTTTTCGCTCACGCTGAACCACACCATTATGTATTCATTACAAGTGGGACAAATTTGCGATAAATAATAATCATCGAAACAATTTTAATGGTAATTGTGGCTACATAATGTAGTTGTCATAATTGCATATGCTGAAAATTAAATTTAGTGGACTTGAATTGTCCATGTTTTTATTTCTATATATATTTTTTTTTTAGATATTTTTTTTTTTTGTTTTTTGTTTTTTTTTGAAAATATATATATATATATATTTTTTTGAAAATTTATTTTATTTTTTATTATATATTTCATTTTCATATTCCTTTGTTTTTATGTAAAAATTACTTTTTATTTATTTTTGTGTGCACCCTGTGCTTTTCGATTCGCCGTGTTTCGCTATATGGCGAATAAGCTGCAAATAGCTAGCATTCACGAAAATTGTAGAAGGTTTTCGAAGCATGTCGAACCGTGTCGAACTGATGCATGCAGTATATAAGAGCGCCGCATCTGAGGCACAGCAATTCAGTTGTGATTTCATAGTGAACCAGTGCATCTCGGGAGCTAACATTGGTAAGCTAAATTGTAGTATACAGCAGTTTTTATAAGTGATTTTTAATAAAGTTGTTATTTAAATAAATAAAGTTAATTAATACTAGTTGAAATAATACTAGTTAAAACCTAATTTTAGTGTGTTTTTCATTTTGTACACAATCCAGTGATACGAACTTGTAAAATAGTTTTCCGTAGACTTAATTTTCGTAACATTGGTGTCAGAAGTGGGATTGTGATACAAAATGGTTAAATTTGATCAACTTAAAGTCGACCAGCTGAAGAAAGCATGATCTTCCAACTGCTGGTACGAAAGTAGAGCTGCAGAGGCACCTCATGGATGAATTTGCGGCCCTAGACATTGATATCGCACTGCACGATTTTGATGTGGAAGTTGCAACACATTATTCGAAAAATCTGGACTCTGAAGAAAAAGCGCAGTTTCAAGCTTTTGATGTGAGCCAGTTAATTGCAGCTATGCAAGAACAGTTTCAGAAAATGGAACTGAAAGCTGAAGAAAGTTCCAAACAACTACTAGAAAATGTCTACAAAATGGAACAGAAACTTCTCGAAACTTCCAATCACCTCAAATTCGACATGAAGCACGAACTTTTAGAAAATTCCAATCAACTTTAAGCAGAACTTCAATAAAATTCATATAAAATAGAGCAGAAATTTCAGGAAAATTCCGAACAGCTTCAAGAACATTCTAAGCATCTTCTGGAAGTTCCTAATATACTACATGGCAAAGTAAATGAACTTGAAGCGCATATGAACGATGTTGATGATAAAATTCAAAGATTAGAAAATGGTATAGACAAAGAAATCCAGGAAATAAAAAAAAAGATTTGCACGTGTTGCAGATAAATGGACCTACACAGCATGTTGTTAGTGGTACGAGGCTAAAATCACCGATTTACAATGGAACCAGAGTGTTCAACATTTGAGACCACGGCTATAAGTAATCGATGGAACAATGAAGACAGCGTAGCAGCGCTTATTGTGGCCCTAAAAGGAGGCGCAGCCAAAGAATTGCAGACTGTTCCAGAAAGCGATAAAAACAGTTACACAGCGGTTATGTCTGCACTGCAACGAAAATACGGAAGTGATTACATGAAACAGAATTTTTACTAACACGAGTCAGTTCTGCGGGGCACGTTCTGACTCCCATAACCGAGTCTCCAATTCACAAATTGCTCGAAAACCGAATAGCTTAACTGTCGAAGGACTCATTGATTGTACAGCATATATGGAACCATTGGATACGGGAGCTTCCCACATAAACATAGAAAAATATCTCCTAATTCAGAAGCAATTGTTTGGGCGAAATTAAATGGAGATTGTGGGAAAAGCAAGTTGTGGGTTATTGAAGCAAACGAAGAGCCTTATAGAAGTAATATAGCTGTAGGAAGAACACTTGTTGAGGCGGCGAAGGACAAAATTGTACCTATAAGAGTTCTTAATCTGAAAAACTCGTCAACATTAATCAAAAAGGGAACCGCTTGGAAGAAGGTTCGCGAAGCATGTCGAACTTATGCATTGAGTATTAGAGTGGTTCAAAAAAAACGACTTTTTCGAAATTCCCACGGGACTCCCTATAAATAGTTTAATAATAATAGTTTGGCACTACAGTCCTATAAGAACTTAGGCCGACCTCTCTCACCATTTTGAGCTGTGCATGTTATATTTGTACTCAAAGTGGTGGGACCTACAGTTTATTGCGGAATCCGAACGCCGGGTGAGAGCTTTTCTTATGCAATGTTTTACTCTCGTAGGTTTGCGATTTACTGACGAGAGGTAGCGCGGTATTGAAAAATGTTTCTATGAAAAGATGTTGTTAGCCTCAGTCCAGGCTTGAACCGGGGACCTTTCAGCTCGCAGTCCAACGCACTAACCACTGAGCTACCGCGGCTATAAACAGTTTAAGCACATTAAAAAAGTAATTCATAAAAAATGTTGGCCAAATTGAAAAAAGGTTAGAGGTCGCCATTGCGGTTTTCTGTTTTTAGCCCATTTAAAATCGTTAGTAGGTAGGTAGGTCTGATTAAAGTTGAAATTTTGGAATCTTGAACATAATTTACTTCAGATTACAATAAAATTATCAAAATTTCGATCCGCCCATATAATTTATTCGCCGATTTTTACATATACTTTTCTTAGATAGTTCATACCCATTTTTGCTATCTTGCTTCATATATTAAATTTGTCGATAACTTCTCTTAAATATCAAATAAACATAATTAACATAAAATATATTGAACACGTGGCATACTTTAATGTAATTCAATTTTTAAGCCGTCAAATGTACGTTTTGGTAGTTATTTGCGTACTATTAAAATAATATGATACATTAAGGCAAATATATTCAAAAATAATTAAAATATAAATTTAATTTTTTTATATTAACGTTTTTAATGCTATGTATGCCGATATGCCTGGGAAGATTATAAGTAATATCGTCGTTGTAGAACGAAAGAGTTTGTTGATTAATATTATAAAAAGTAATTGATGCATTTTTAAAGTTGAAACATCTTTAGATAGATTTACATTTTCTTGTCATGTGGTTAAAACTATTGAGAATCGATTAAAAATTGACAGATATATATAGATTTTTCTAAATGAATATTTGGCATTTTGAAAATGTATTTGGTGACTTTTCGTTCTACAACGACGAAATATAGTTTTATAGATACGGGGTGGTCTGCTTCAGGATGCAAATATTTTGTTCACTAATTCCTTGGTTCATTTCTTGAAAAAAAAAATGTTACAAAGATTGGGTGTATCTGGAACACCCATGATATATAGGGTGTTTTCATAATTGATTTTATAAAAGCCTATAGAAACTAGTATTTAATTGTATCTTCTACAATTTATATATTAGTCGAATAATATTATATTCATTTTACAGAAAATTGATCAGAATTATAAAAAAAAATAATAACATTAACATTTTGTATTAGACCTTTAAGATGTTTTTCATCAAGTTAAAAAAAAAAGTTATTTTTTTAAAAGATTTTTTCATAATGCAGTTTTTGTTTAAATTTTTAGCTGATATATATATATATATATATATATATATATATATATATATATATTTTTTTTTTAATATTTGAATAAACTGTGATGTAACAAACAAATTCAGTAAACATCATTTTTATTTTTTATTTTTATTTTATCGTAGATCACTTTATGTTAGTTCAAATAACATTTCTATAGCAACAATTACTCTACCTATAAAATGGCTCGACAATAAAATCGGTAAGAGTTACATAAAAATATTGTAAGCTAATTTGTTTGCTATATTATGGTTCATTCAAATAATGAAAATATATATATTAACTAATAATTCAAAGATAAACCTAATTTAAAATAAAATTGCTTAAAAAAATATAATTTTTTTCATTTGATGGCTAAAATCTTTTATATTCCAATACAAAATGTAAATATTTTAAAAACTGTAATAACTCCGGTCCATTGTCTATAAACTGAATGTAATCGTATTCATCGGAGATTGTAGAAGATACAATTCAATAGTAGTTTCTATCTACTTTTATACAATCAATTTTGAAAACACCTTGTATATAATTGGGTGTTCCATCTTTGTAACATATATATATATATATATATATATATATATATATATATATATATCTATATATATATATATATTTTAATTATTTTTACATGTACCTTAATGTATCACATAATTCCAATTTATATATTATTATAGATCGCAAATAACTATCAAAACGTACATTTCACGGCTTAAAAATTGAATTAAAATAAAGTATGCCACGTGTTCAATTTCATTTTATGTTAATTATGTTTATTGGATATTTAAGAGAAGTTATCCACACATTTAGTCGTGGTAGCTCAGTGGTTAGTGCGTTGGACTGCGAGTCGAAAGGTTCCCAGTTCAAGCCTGGACTGGGGCTAACAACATTCTTTCAGAGAATCATTTTTCTATACCGCTCTATCTCTCGGCAGTAAATAGCAAACCTACGAGAGTAAAACATTGCCTATGAAAAGCTCTCACCCGCCGTTCGGATTCGGCAATAAACTGTAGGTCCCACCACTTTGAGTACAAATATAACACGCACACCTCAAAATGGTGAGAGAGCTCGGCCTTAATTATTATAGGACTGCAATGCCAAACTATTATTATTATTATCGACGCATTTTATATATGAAGCAAGATGGCGAAAATGGTTGTGAACTATCTAAGAAAAGTATATGTAAAAATCGGCAATTTTTTATTTTTTAAAACATAAATAAAAAAGTTAATTTCCTTTCGTTTGGGTACCCACACTTGTCTCTTTATGTTATTCGTGTATAAAATAGACTCATTTACATGTTATTCGTCCTGAGGTCATTAGGTTTATCGGTCCACGAAAATAATTACATATTAATCGTGAGACCATTACCTTTCATTTCAGTACCCACATGTTCATATAGGTAAGTGTATGAGTTTTCGATTTAACTAGGGTACCGTCCGACCGCTTCCTAATTTAATCTCAGACCCAAACAGTGGACATAGTTTGCAGAAAAAATATTTCACTTCATCCGGTTAAGAAAAGTTCAGCAAATTTTTTTTGTTTGGAGATTTTGAAAAATTAAAATTGACTTTTGAAAATATTTATCAAAAATAATTATTCTTTAGGTTAATAAATATTAATCAATTGATAAATATTAATAATTATAAACAAAATATTTTAAAATTTAACAGTATATAGGACAATAAGGCCATAATTAAAAATGTTCATAAAATGTTATCTAATAGTACCCTTTGTTATAGTAGTATCATTTCTTACAATGACTTTTTACATATAAATTTGAAAATAATAATAATTAATTTTGGTCTCTGATTTAGTACCCTTTTGAAACAAAAATAAATGTCTGTATCATATTAAAGGTGATCAATACCGACATATCATTTGTAAACTATTTCAGATATACACAATGTATATTTAATGAATATTTTCACTTTTCAAGTCAGCAATATTTTAATTTGATTTGTTTTTTTAATGAACAACATTTTGTACCATGTTTAACTTAACGTTTAACTTATTTTTTTTTTGTACAATTTAGTTGAAGAAGTAAAAAGTAATAGTTACTTGACCAATTATTAAATTAATTTAATACAGATTTTTTTATTTTCAAAAAGACTGAAAACGTAAAAATCGGATTTATGCCTATAAACTTTCGGTAAGATTTATTATTATAAATCGTCGCCATATACTTTTGTTTTCAAAAATGGTATTTGGACTTTTAGTTTTCAACGAAGATATACATTCAAAGAAATACGTATATATTCTAAAAACTATGTGGTATTATTATGGACAATTTAAAGTCAAATGTAAAAACATCTTTTTGACAATTTATTATATACAAATATTGTCAAAAAAAGTAGAATTTATTTTTAAAGTTGACTTTAAATTGTTTATGGTTACGCGCCTATAATGTTTAAATTCGATTTAATATTGATACCCCGAGACAAAATTTCTGTCATTTTTCAGAAATATTTCGGGCATAATTCCGGCCAACACACAGATAGGTTGTTAAATGTTGTGGAATTTGAATGGCAGATTCACGGAATATTTTGGGATCGGACAGAAAACAGACAGCTTGTGATACAAATTTCACCTTTGTCTGTTTGAAATATATCGAAAAAATGTTTCTAAACTGACATTTTGATATATAACTAAAAATATTTAAAACTCGAATTGTGTATTCTTCAGAAATTTTATCAAAATGCAATGACGCATATTCGTAGACAATTTAAAGTAAACTTAACAATAAAAGTAAACCTGCTTTTTTTGGACAATTTTAACAAAGATTAAAGTGTCAAAAAGCTAATTTTAATTTAAAGTTTAGTTTAAAGACTCAAAATTTAAAAACTTTTAAAAGGCACGGAATTTACAGAATATATGTAATCTGAAGATAGTAAGTAATTTAAAAAAAAAGGCGCAACGTATAGAGAAAAGCTCAAAAAAACGTAAAATATTCAAAAATAAACAATCAAAATTAAAATAGCGTATAACTTACAGATTTTTTAAGGGCGTAAAATACTGGCGTAAAATTTTCAAAACAAACACAAAAAGCAAAAGACGCCTATTTACATTTTTTTTTTTAATTTTGTGTTTTTTGGAAAATGTTGGCGACTTTTTCGCAAAAATTCTGAAAGTCGTATTTTTTTTTAATTTGGCGCCTTCTCTATATTTTGCGCCCTTCTGTAAAGGCGCAAAAATTTTGTAAATTATGCGCATTTACAAATTAATGTTTTTTTGGAAATTTGCGCCTTTTTCTATTTTCTTCGCTCTTTTAAAAAGGCGCAAACATTCTGAATATTAGGCGCATTTTTCATTTATGTTTTTTTTTTTTAAACTTTAGCGCGTTCAAGCATAGAGCAAATGACAGTTTGCTGTTTAAGCAAAGTTTTTATTAGAGCAGACAATTTTAGCTATTTTAACTAATTGTTTGCTGTATTTTTGTCTGTATTTTAATATTTTTGTATTTCTTATTTACTTTTTTTTTATATATTATTATTTTACTTTATCTTATACATACATAATAACTTATTTTATTTTATCTTCCCTTAATTTTTTTTAATTTTACCTTCTACCTTCATTTCACTATTACTCTCTTTCATGCATTATTATTACGTAGAAGAAATATCTCTTTTAAATAAAAATGTCGACGAATAAGAGTCTACTAATTATAGACGTATTAGCATCAGCGTCTTGTGAGTATGGCGCCATCTAGTGCATGTTAGCTACACTAGCGATATGCACACCAGTGACACTAACACGATCTTGATCAGTAGCAGAACTAAGATTCCTAGCAAACAGTTCGCTATTGCAAATAAAAGTATGCTGTATGTAAATACAATTTAAAGTTTGCTAAAATTTATCATTCAGAGTTTGCTTTTAATAGCAGACTTTTTATTTTGAATGTAAGAATGATAAAAAAATGTAAAATATACTAAGTACTCGGATTCATAAGCAGCTCATTTCAGTATTTGAATTTTTATTGCATCATAGACCTCTTCACTACAGTTTTGTTATGACAGTACTTGGTGCTTTGTTGTTGTGAGCAACGACAGTAAATGTTTTGAAACAATGTGAATGTCTTGAAGTGGGTTTCAAATGCACCTGTGCATATGTCTTATGTGCTACTGACCTTAGAAGAAAAGTTTTTTCGTATAGCGAAAAAAAACAGTGATTTCACAACTACTGGAGTATTTGTATAACAGGCTGGTTTTTTCATTCGAATAAGAACTACAGAGATTTCAGAGCTACTGGAGTTGCCACTCTTTAAACGTCGTTACATTGCTGTTGTTTATGTAGCTGCTGCTGTTGTTTTTAAACTGATGTTGCTGCTGTTGTGGAGCTGATCAGTGTTGCCACTTTTTGAGCTTTAGCTCAAAATCCGATCTATTTTCATATATTTTGAGTCGACTTTTTTTTTTTTTTCTTTTTCGATCATTTTTTTACTTTTTATATCCAACATTTCTTATTCAATATTTTACAATTTCAACTCAAATTATTTTATAAATAAGTCTACATTACTATTGAACATTCAAAACAATTAAAAAATAGCATAAGTACATGACATTGTAATTTATTGTTCATAAAATATTCGATTGACTAAAATTTTAATGGATTTATTAATTTTAACACATTGATAACATTCTTTATTTATGTTAGCAATATATAAAAAAATCCTCGATTTTCGTCATTGAAATATTAATTAAATGGAAATTGTGACTTTGACTCAAAGTTATAGAAATACCGAAAAAATAGAACAATTTGGTAATCACTATTTCATATTTTGAATCAAATATTTCTACTGAACATTTTAAACGAAGTAAATATTTCGTTTCAGATAAACACTACCCTACACTCATTTTAGTGTAGTAAAAGTTGAAGCAAATATTCGATACATTTATGGTTCTGCTTCCAAAAATGGAATCAGTTTTGTCTTTAGTTATTTAGATATAGCCCATTTTTCAATTTCCAATTGCATTTTATTTTTAAAATTTTAACAAAAGAAAAGTATGAAAGTAACTTTTCGATATTAGACGCAGAAAGCATCGCATTACATTACAAAAATGTTCTTTTATGCGTGAAATATTTTGTTAGCGAGATATAAGCAAAAGAAATACAAATTTTTTTAAAATATACATACTTTTTTATGAATAAAATACTTAGTTAAAAAATATTTGTATGTATTTTATGTGTAGCGCCATGTAACAACTTTAACCCCACTTAGGAAAATAAATTATCTACATTGTTCTTATAAAGTGAATGGAATTCATTATAATAGAAAAATTTTAGTAAATAGCTACTGACAATCACAAACAGAGCTTTTTGCTTCTTTTACAAATTCAGAATCGATAAATATTTGTATTCCCATGCAGCTGGAAACATTACATATAAATAAAACTTAAAATATTGTCAAATATAATATAAATCTAAGTGAGATTTAAAAAATAATGTATCTTAAATATAACCACTATTTTTATAATAATAGTTTGACGCTACAGTCCTATAAGAACTTAGGCCGAGCTCTCTCACCATTTTGAGCTGTGCGTGTTATATTTGTACTTAAAGTGGTGGGATCTACAGTTTAATGTCGTATCAGAACGGCGGATGAGAGCTTTTCATAAAAGATGTTTTGATATTTTTTATAAATGATAGAAACATTCGTAGTTCTTATATATTTATATAATTCAAATTTTTATTATTTCTCTTTATAATTTAATATGACTCAATAAATATTAATTTATACTTTTAAGGTGGTTTCATGATGGATGTTGTGAATGCGTAGGATCGACGTGCATAAACTATGGAGTTAATGAGAGTCGGTGTACATTTTGTCCCGAATCAAAAGATTCAGCTGATGATTTTGATGAAATTATAGATGATGATTTACAGGATTTCGGCGATAAGATGGGTCCATTTGATGGAACAGTAAACAAAAATTTCTAGTTTTATAAGTAGTTGAATATTAAGACATATACCAAGACATTTATGTGAATTTAAGATATAATTGTTCAAATAAACATATATTGGATTATATTTTTCGATGTAAAAATATTGCTATATATTATTCCTCTGTATTTAAAATATTGTTACAAAAAAATATAATTTTTATCACTGAGCAAGCAATAAACAAGAGTGGATGAGACAGAAGACAAATCAGCGTACGGAGGCATGTGTTAGACAGAGATGGAAGATCATTCATCGCACTGAGAAAGTGAGCGAGAAAAAGATGGAAGAACATTGTATGCAGCATTTTAGAAAAGTGTTGAAGCTTCTCGAAGCGTGTCGAACTGATATATGTTGTATGTAATAGCACTGAATCTGAGAAGTCAGCATTTCAGTTGTGATTTAAAAGTGAACTAGCGCATCTCGTGAGTAAACATTAGTGTGACGGGACCGTTCACCAAATTATCACAAAGGTTTAAAAAAGCATACTGCCAACATTCGAATGTTGCGCAATTCTAATTTCGGTTTTTGATTATAAAAACAATTAAGTAGGAGTTACCTAAAAAGTTAATATATCATACATTAAATCGAAAAAACATGTCAATGTTTGTAAAATGGTTCACAATGCATTGAAACTTCCAAAAATAATATTGATTTTTTTTGGACAATTCCTAAATTTTATATGTAATTTTGAATATTTTAATTAGTTAATAATAGTGTAGACGTGAGATTAAAAATAAATTCAATGCGCACGTTTTAGCTTATTTTTTCCAATAGCGTTGTCTGAACAAGAAAGTTGGCATGATCGGTTAATTGTGAACAGATCAATTTTACTTTATATCAAGTGAACTTTTTTGGTTAAATATATATTGACTTTATGCGAACTGACTTGTGGTTCCCAAAAAAAAAATTAAACGAAATTCGGTACATCTAACAATTTCTACATATGGGTATCAAATGAAAGAAAATTCTTCACCGATTCCAAGTTTTTAATTATTTTAAAGATTCGTATACCCTGATGACCGCACACATTATCACATATGTGTAGGATATTTATAGTCGGCCTTGACCGGCTATAACATTTATATTTCATCACAACAACTATCACAATTTCCTTACTTGAAAATTCACATGTGACCTAACTTTCTTTACTTGTTTTAGTTTCCCTTTACTTCCAGCATCAGAAAACAAAAATTTCGTCTGTTATTCAATAATAAAAATATCACCCTGTTATAGAAATACTCTAGTATTTCTATAACAGGGTGATATGTTCTTTTTCATTCGAATAACTACAGAGATTTCAGAGCTACTGGAGTTGCCACTCTTTAAACGTCGTTTACGTTGCTGTTGTTTATGTAGCTGATGCTGTTGTTTTTAAACTGATGTTGTTGTTATTGATGTTGCTGCTGTTGTGGAGCATGATCAGTGTTGCCACTTTTTGAGCTTTAGCTCAAAATCCGAGCTATTTTCAAATATTTTGAGTCGACTTTAATTTTTTTCTTTTTCGATCATTTTTTTTACTTTTTATATCCAACATTTCTTATTCAATATTTTACAATTTTAACTCAAATTATTTTATAAATAAGTCTACATCACTATTGAACATTCAAAACAATTAAAAAATAGCATAAGTACATGACATTGTAATTTATTGTTCATAAAATATTCGATTGACTAAAATTTTAATAGATTTATTAATTTTAACACATTGATAACATTCTTTATTTATGTTAGCTATATATAAAAAAATCCTCGATTTTCGTCATTGAAATATTAATTAAATGGAAATTGTGACTTCGACTCAAAGTTATAGAAATACCGAAAAAATAGAACAATTTGGTAATCACTATTTCATATTTTGAATCAAATATTTCTACTGAACATTTTAAACGAAGTAAATATTTCGTTTCAGATAACACTACCCTACACTCATTTTAGTGTAGTAAAAGTTGAAGCAAATATTCGATACATTTATGGTTTTGCTTCCAAAAATGGAATCAGTTTTGTCTCTAGTTATTTAGATATAGCCCATTTTTCAATTTCCAATTGCATTTTATTTTTAAAATTTTAACAAAAGAAAAGTATGAAAGTAACTTTTCGATATTAGACGCAGAAAGCAAGCAATAAACAAGAGTGGGTGAGACAGAAGACAAATCAGCGTACGGAGGCATGTGTTAGACAGAGATGGAAGATCATTCATCGCACTGAGAAAGTGAGCGAGAAAAAGATGGAAGAACATTGCATGCAGCATTTTAGAAAAGTGTTGAAGCTTCTCGAAGCGTGTCGAACTGATATATGCAGTATATAATAGCACTGAATCTGAGAAGTCAGCATTTCAGTTGTGATTTAAAAGTGAACTAGCGCATCTCGTGAGTAAACATTAGTGTGACGGGACCGTTCACCAAATTATCACAAAGGTTTAAAAAAGCATACTGCCAACATTCGAATGTTGCGCAATTCTAATTTCGGTTTTTGATTATAAAAACAATTAAGTAGGAGTTACATAAAAAGTTAATATATCATACATTAAATCTAAAAAACATGTCAATGTTTGTAAAATGGTTCACAATGCATTGAAACTTCCAAAAATAATATTGATTTTTTTTGGACAATTCCTAAATTTTATATGTAATTTTGAATATTTTAATTAGTTAATAATAGTGTAGACGTGAGATTAAAAATAAATTCAATGCGCACGTTTTAGCTTATTTTTTCCAATAGCGTTGTCTGAACAAGAAAGTTGACATGATCGGTTAATTGTGAACAGATCAATTTTACTTTATATCAAGTGAACTTTTTTGGTTAAATATATATTGACTTTATGCGAACTGACTTGTGGCTCCAAAAAAAAAAAAAATGAAACGAAATTCGGTACATCTAACAATTTCTACATATGGGTATCAAATGAAAGAAAATTCTTCACCGATTCCAAGTTTTTAATTATTTTAAAGATTCGTATACCCTGATGACCGCACACATTATCACATATGTGTAGGATATTTATAGTCGGCCTTGACCGGCTATAACATTTATATTTCATCACAACAACTATCACAATTTCCTTACTTGAAAATTCACATGTGACCTAACTTTCTTTACTTGTTTTAGTTTCCCTTTACTTCCAGCATCAGAAAACAAAAATTTCGTCTGTTATTCAATAATAAAAATATCACCCTGTTATAGAAATACTCTAGTATTTCTATAACAGGGTGATATGTTCTTTTTCATTCGAATAACTACAGAGATTTCAGAGCTACTGGAGTTGCCACTCTTTAAACGTCGTTTACGTTGCTGTTGTTTATGTAGCTGATGCTGTTGTTTTTAAACTGATGTTGTTGTTATTGATGTTGCTGCTGTTGTGGAGCATGATCAGTGTTGCCACTTTTTGAGCTTTAGCTCAAAATCCGATCTATTTTCAAATATTTTGAGTCGACTTTAATTTTTTTCTTTTTCGATCATTTTTTTTCTTTTTATATCCAACATTTCTTATTCAATATTTTACAATTTTAACTCAAATTATTTTATAAATAAGTCTACATCACTATTGAACATTCAAAACAATTAAAAAATAGCATAAGTACATGACATTGTAATTTATTGTTCATAAAATATTCGATTGACTAAAATTTTAATAGATTTATTAATTTTAACACATTGATAACATTCTTTATTTATGTTAGCAATATATAAAAAAATCCTCGATTTTCGTCATTGAAATATTAATTAAATGGAAATTGTGACTTTGACTCAAAGTTATAGAAATACCGAAAAAATAGAACAATTTGGTAATCACTATTTCATATTTTGAATCAAATATTTCTACTGAACATTTTAAACGAAGTAAATATTTCGTTTCAGATAAACACTACCCTACACTCATTTTAGTGTAGTAAAAGTTGAAGCAAATATTCGATACATTTATGGTTCTGCTTCCAAAAATGGAATCAGTTTTGTCTTTAGTTATTTAGATATAGCCCATTTTTCAATTTCCAATTGCATTTTATTTTTAAAATTTTAACAAAAGAAAAGTATGAAAGTAACTTTTCGATATTAGACGCAGAAAGCATCGCATTACATTACAAAAATGTTCTTTTATGCGTGAAATATTTTGTTAGCGAGATATAAGCAAAAGAAATACAAATTTTTTTAAAATATACATACTTTTTTATGAATAAAATACTTAGTTAAAAAATATTTGTATGTATTTTATGTGTAGCGCCATGTAACAACTTTAACCCCACTTAGGAAAATAAATTATCTACATTGTTCTTATAAAGTGAATGGAATTCATTATAATAGAAAAATTTTAGTAAATAGCTACTGACAATCACAAACATAGCTTTTTGCTTCTTTTACAAATTCAGAATCGATAAATTTTTGTATTCCCATGCAGCTGGAAACATTACATATAAATAAAACCTTAAATATTGTCAAATATAATATAAATCTAAGTGAGATTTAAAAAATAATGTATCTTAAATATAACCACTATTTTTATAATAATAGTTTGACGCTACAGTCCTATAAGAACTTAGGCCGAGCTCTCTCACCATTTTGAGCTGTGCGTGTTATATTTGTACTTAAAGTGGTGGGATCTACAGTTTAATGTCGTATTAGAACGGCGGATGAGAGCTTTTCATAAAAGATGATTTGATATTTTTTATAAATGATAGAAACATTCGTAGTTCTTATATATTTATATAATTCAAATTTTTATTATTTCTCTTTATAATTTAATATGACTCAATAAATATTAATTTATACTTTTAAGGTGGTTTCATGATGGATGTTGTGAATGCGTAGGATCGACGTGCATAAACTATGGAGTTAATGAGAGTCGGTGTACATTTTGTCCCGAATCAAAAGATTCAGCTGATGATTTTGATGAAATTATAGATGATGATTTACAGGATTTCGGCGATAAGATGGGTCCATTTGATGGAACAGTAAACAAAAATTTCTAGTTTTATAAGTAGTTGAATATTAAGACATATACCAAGACATTTATGTGAATTTAAGATATAATTGTTCAAATAAACATATATTGGATTATATTTTTCGATGTAAAAATATTGCTATATATTATTCCTCTGTATTTAAAATATTGTTACAAAAAAATATAATTTTTATCACTGAGCAAGCAATAAACAAGAGTGGATGAGACAGAAGACAAATCAGCGTACGGAGGCATGTGTTAGACAGAGATGGAAGATCATTCATCGCACTGAGAAAGTGAGCGAGAAAAAGATGGAAGAACATTGCATGCAGCATTCTAGAAAAGTGTTGAAGCTTCTCGAAGCGTGTCGAACTGATATATGCAGTATATAATAGCACTGAATCTGAGAAGTCAGCATTTCAGTTGTGATTTAAAAGTGAACTAGCGCATCTCGTGAGTAAACATTAGTGTGACGGGACCGTTCACCAAATTATCACAAAGGTTTAAAAAAGCATACTGCCAACATTCGAATGTTGCGCAATTCTAATTTCGGTTTTTGATTATAAAAACAATTAAGTAGGAGTTACCTAAAAAGTTAATATATCATACATTAAATCGAAAAAACATGTCAATGTTTGTAAAATGGTTCACAATGCATTGAAACTTCCAAAAATAATATTGTTTTTTTTTTTGACAATTCCTAAATTTTATATGTAATTTTGAATATTTTAATTAGTTAATAATAGTGTAGACGTGAGATTAAAAATAAATTCAATGCGCACGTTTTAGCTTATTTTTTCCAATAGCGTTGTCTGAACAAGAAAGTTGGCATGATCGGTTAATTGTGAACAGATCAATTTTACTTTATATCAAGTGAACTTTTTTGGTTAAATATATATTGACTTTATGCGAACTGACTTGTGGTTCCCAAAAAAAAAATTAAACGAAATTCGGTACATCTAACAATTTCTACATATGGGTATCAAATGAAAGAAAATTCTTCACCGATTCCAAGTTTTTAATTATTTTAAAGATTCGTATACCCTGATGACCGCACACATTATCACATATGTGTAGGATATTTATAGTCGGCCTTGACCGGCTATAACATTTATATTTCATCACAACAACTATCACAATTTCCTTACTTGAAAATTCACATGTGACCTAACTTTCTTTACTTGTTTTAGTTTCCCTTTACTTCCAGCATCAGAAAACAAAAATTTCGTCTGTTATTCAATAATAAAAATATCACCCTGTTATAGAAATACTCTAGTATTTCTATAACAGGGTGATATGTTCTTTTTCATTCGCATAACTACAGAGATTCCACATCTACAGGAGTATTTTTATAACAGGTTGTTCTTTTTTATTCGAATAAGAACTACGGTGATTTTACAACTACTGGAGTATTTCTATAACAGGCTGTTCTTTTTCGTTCGAATAAGAACTACAGTGATTTCACAACTACTGGAGTATTTGTATAACAGGCTGTTTTTTTTCATTCGAATAAGAACTACAGAGATTTCAGAGCTACTGGAGTTGCCACTCTTTAAACGTCGTTACGTTGCTGTTGTTTATGTAGCTGCTGCAGTTGTTTTTAAACTGATGTTGTTGTTATTGATGTTGCTGCTGTTGTGGAGCATGATCAGTGTTGCCACTTTTTGAGCTTTAGCTCAAAATCCGATCTATTTTCAAATATTTTGAGTCGACTTTCATTTTTTTCTTTTTCGATCATTTTTTTTACTTTTTATATCCAACATTTCTTATTCAATATTTTACAATTTCAACTCAAATTATTTTATAAATAAGTCTACATCACTATTGAACATTCAAAACCATTTAAAAATAGCATAAGTACATGACATTGTAATTTATTGTTCATAAAATATTCATTTGACTAAAATTTTAATAGATTCATTAATTTTAACACATTGATAACATTCTTTATTTATGTTAGCTATATATAAAAAAATCCTCGATTTTCGTCATTGAAATATTAATTAAATGGAAATTGTGACTTCGACTCAAAGTTATAGAAATACCGAAAAAATAGAACAATTTGGTAATCACTATTTCATATTTTGAATCAAATATTTCTACTGAACATTTTAAACGAAGTAAATATTTCGTTTCAGATAACACTACTCTACACTCATTTTAGTGTAGTAAAAGTTGAAGCAAATATTCGATACATTTATGGTTCTGCTTCCAAAAATGGAATCAGTTTTGTCTCTAGTTATTTAGATATAGCCCATTTTTCAATTTCCAATTGCATTTTATTTTTAAAATTTTAACAAAAGAAAAGTATGAAAGTAACTTTTCGATATTAGACGCAGAAAGCATCGCATTACATTACAAAAATGTTCTTTTATGCGTGAAATATTTTGTTAGCGAGATATAAGCAAAAGAAATTCAAAATTTTTTAAAATATACATACTTTTTTATGAATAAAATACTTAGTTAAAAAATATTTGTATGTATTTTATGTGTAGCACCATGTAACAACTTTAACCCCACTTAGGAAAATAAATTACGATTAAATAAAAGCATTTTTTTACTATGATTTTCGTTTAAATTTTACTGAAAAGTTCACTTTGAAATATTTTTTCCTTAATTTGTTCAGACCAACGAAGGGCAAATGCAAACTATCATAAACTTTGTATGTGTTTGTGCTATTGAAGAACTTCACACTTAAAACAATTTTCGTTAAAAGCTCATTTGAAAGATTTTTGTTTATTATTATACTTTCGTCTACATTGTTCTTATAAAGTGAATGGAATTCATTATAATAGAAAAATTTTAGTAAATAGCTACTGACAATCACAAACAGAGCTTTTTGCTTCTTTTACAAATTCAGAATCGATAAATATTTGTATTCCCATGCAGCTGGAAACATTACATATAAATAAAACTTAAAATATTGTCAAATATAATATAAATCTAAGTGAGATTTAAAAAATAATGTATCTTAAATATAACCACTATTTTTATAATAATAGTTTGACGCTACAGTCCTATAAGAACTTAGGCCGAGCTCTCTCACCATTTTGAGCTGTGCGTGTTATATTTGTACTTAAAGTGGTGGGATCTACAGTTTAATGTCGTATCAGAACGGCGGATGAGAGCTTTTCATAAAAGATGTTTTGATATTTTTTTATAAATGATAGAAACATTCGTAGTTCTTATATATTTATATAATTCAAATTTTTATTATTTCTCTTTATAATTTAATATGACTCAATAAATATTAATTTATACTTTTAAGGTGGTTTCGTGATGGATGTTGTGAATGCGAAGGATCGACGTGCATAAACTATGGAGTTAATGAGAGTCGGTGTACATTTTGTCCCGAATCAAAAGATTCAGCAGATGATTTTGTTGAAATTATAGATGATGATTTACAGGATTTCGGCGATAAGATGGGTCCATTTGATGGAACAGTAAACAAAAATGTCTAGTTTTATAAGTAGTTGAATATTAAGACATATACCAAGACATTTATGTGAATTTAAGATATAATTGTTCAAATAAACATATATTGGATTATATGTAAAAATATTGCTATATATTATTCCTCTGTATTTAAAATATTGTTACAAAAAAATATAATTTTTATCACTGAGCAAGCAATAAACAAGAGTGAATGAGACAGAAGACAAATCAGCGTACGGAGGCATGTGTTAGACAGAGATGGAAGATCATTCATCGCACTGAGAAAGTGAGCGAGAAAAAGATGGAAGAACATTGCATGCAGCATTCTAGAAAAGTGTTGAAGCTTCTCGAAGCGTGTCGAACTGATATATGCAGTATGTAATAGCACTGAATCTGAGAAGTCAGCATTTCAGTTGTGATTTAAAAGTGAACTAGCGCATCTCGTGAGTAAACATTAGTGTGACGGGACCGTTCACCAAATTATCACAAAGGTTTAAAAAAGCATACTGCCAACATTCGAATGTTGCGCAATTCTAATTTCGGTTTTTGATTATAAAAACAATTAAGTAGGAGTTACCTAAAAAGTTAATATATCATACATTAAATCGAAAAAACATTTCAATGTTTGTAAAATGGTTCACAATGCATTGAAACTTCCAAAAATAATATTGATTTTTTTTTGACAATTCCTAAATTTTATATGTAATTTTGAATATTTTAATTAGTTAATAATAGTGTAGACGTGAGATTAAAAATAAATTCAATGCGCACGTTTTAGCTTATTTTTTCCAATAGCGTTGTCTGAACAAGAAAGTTGACATGATCGGTTAATTGTGAACAGATCAATTTTACTTTATATCAAGTGAACTTTTTTGGTTAAATATATATTGACTTTATGCGAACTGACTTGTGGTTCCCAAAAAAAAAAAATTAAACGAAATTCGGTACATCTAACAATTTCTACATATGGGTATCAAATGATAGAAAATTCTTCACCGATTCCAAGTTTTTAATTATTTTAAAGATTCGTATACCCTGATAACCGCACACATTATCACATATGTGTAGGATATTTATAGTCGGCCTTGACCGGCTATAACATTTATATTTCATCACAACAACTATCACAATTTCCTTACTTGAAAATTCACATGTGACCTAACTTTCTTTACTTGTTTTAGTTTCCCTTTACTTCCAGCATCAGAAAACAAAAATTTCGTCTGTTATTCAATAATAAAAATATCACCCTGTTATAGAAATACTCTAGTATTTCTATAACAGGGTGATATGTTCTTTTTCATTCGCATAACTACAGAGATTTCACATCTACTGGAGTATTTTTATAACAGGTTGTTCTTTTTTATTCGAATAAGAACTACGGTGAGTTTACAACTACTGGAGTATTTCTATAACAGGCTGTTCTTTTTCGTTCGAATAAGAACTACAGTGATTTCACAACTACTGGAGTATTTGTATAACAGGCTGTTTTTTTTCATTCGAATAAGAACTACAGAGATTTCAGAGCTACTGGAGTTGCCACTCTTTAAACGTCGTTACGTTGCTGTTGTTTATGTAGCTGCTGCAGTTGTTTTTAAACTGATGTTGTTGTTATTGATGTTGCTGCTGTTGTGGAGCATGATCAGTGTTGCCACTTTTTGAGCTTTAGCTCAAAATCCGATCTATTTTCAAATATTTTGAGTCGACTTTCATTTTTTTCTTTTTCGATCATTTTTTTTACTTTTTATATCCAACATTTCTTATTCAATATTTTACAATTTCAACTCAAATTATTTTATAAATAAGTCTACATCACTATTGAACATTCAAAACCATTTAAAAATAGCATAAGTACATGACATTGTAATTTATTGTTCATAAAATATTCATTTGACTAAAATTTTAATAGATTCATTAATTTTAACACATTGATAACATTCTTTATTTATGTTAGCTATATATAAAAAAATCCTCAATTTTCGTCATTGAAATATTAATTAAATGGAAATTGTGACTTCGACTCAAAGTTATAGAAATACCGAAAAAATAGAACAATTTGGTAATCACTATTTCATATTTTGAATCAAATATTTCTACTGAACATTTTAAACGAAGTAAATATTTCGTTTCAGATAACACTACCCTACACTCATTTTAGTGTAGTAAAAGTTGAAGCAAATATTCGATACATTTATGGTTCTGCTTCCAAAAATGGAATCAGTTTTGTCTCTAGTTATTTAGATATAGCCCATTTTTCAATTTCCAATTGCATTTTATTTTTAAAATTTTAACAAAAGAAAAGTATGAAAGTAACTTTTCGATATTAGACGCAGAAAGCATCGCATTACATTACAAAAATGTTCTTTTATGCGTGAAATATTTTGTTAGCGAGATATAAGCAAAAGAAATTCAAATTTTTTTAAAATATACATACTTTTTTATGAATAAAATACTTAGTTAAAAAATATTTGTATGTATTTTATGTGTAGCACCATGTAACAACTTTAACCCCACTTAGGAAAATAAATTACGATTAAATAAGAGCATTTTTTTACTATGATTTTCGTTTAAATTTTACTGAAAAGTTCACTTTGAAATATTTTTTCCTTAATTTGTTCAGACCAACGAAGGGCAAATGCAAACTATCATAAACTTTGTATGTGTTTGTGCTATTGAAGAACTTCACACTTAAAACAATTTTCGTTAAAAGCTCATTTGAAAGATTTTTGTTTATTATTATACTTTCGTCTACATTGTTCTTATAAAGTGAATGGAATTCATTATAATAGAAAATTTTTAGTAAATAGCTACTGACAATCACAAACAGAGCTTTTTGCTTCTTTTACAAATTCAGAATCGATAAATATTTGTATTCCCATGCAGCTGGAAACATTACATATAAATAAAACTTAAAATATTGTCAAATATAATATAAATCTAAGTGAGATTTAAAAAATAATGTATCTTAAATATAACCACTATTTTTATAATAATAGTTTGACGCTACAGTCCTATAAGAACTTAGGCCGAGCTCTCTCACCATTTTGAGCTGTGCGTGTTATATTTGTACTTAAAGTGGTGGGATCTACAGTTTAATGTCGTATCAGAACGGCGGATGAGAGCTTTTCATAAAAGATGTTTTGATATTTTTTTATAAATGATAGAAACATTCGTAGTTCTTATATATTTATATAATTCAAATTTTTATTATTTCTCTTTATAATTTAATATGACTCAATAAATATTAATTTATACTTTTAAGATGGTTTCGTGATGGATGTTGTGAATGCGAAGGATCGACGTGCATAAACTATGGAGTTAATGAGAGTCGGTGTACATTTTGTTCCGAATCAAAAGATTCAGCAGATGATTTTGTTGAAATTATAGATGATGATTTACAGGATTTCGGCGATAAGATGGGTCCATTTGATGGAACAGTAAACAAAAATGTCTAGTTTTATAAGTAGTTGAATATTAAGACATATACCAAGACATTTATGTGAATTTAAGATATAATTGTTCAAATAAACATATATTGGATTATATGTGAAAATATTGCTATATATTATTCCTCTGTATTTAAAATATTGTTACAAAAAAATATAATTTTTATCACTGAGCAAGCAATAAACAAGAGTGGATGAGACAGAAGACAAATCACTGAGAAAGTGAGCGAGAAAAAGATGGAAGAACATTGCATGCAGCATTCTAGAAAAGTGTTGAAGCTTCTCGAAGCGTGTCGAACTGATATATGCAGTATGTAATAGCACTGAATCTGAGAAGTCAGCATTTCAGTTGTGATTTAAAAGTGAACTAGCGCATCTCGTGAGTAAACATTAGTGTGACGGGACCGTTCACCAAATTATCACAAAGGTTTAAAAAAGCATACTGCCAACGAATGTTGCGCAATTCTAATTTCGGTTTTTGATTATAAAAACAATTAAGTAGGAGTTACCTAAAAAGTTAATATATCATACATTAAATCGAAAAAACATGTCAATGTTTGTAAAATGGTTCACAATGCATTGAAACTTCCAAAAATAATATTGATTTTTTTTGGACAATTCCTAAATTTTATATGTAATTTTGAATATTTTAATTAGTTAATAATAGTGTAGACATGAGATTAAAAATAAATTCAATGCGCACGTTTTAGCTTATTTTTTCCAATAGCGTTGTCTGAACAAGAAAGTTGACATGATCGGTTAATTGTGAACAGATCAATTTTACTTTATATCAAGTGAACTTTTTTGGTTAAATATATATTGACTTTATGCGAACTGACTTGTGGTTCCCAAAAAAAAAAAATTAAACGAAATTCGGTACATCTAACAATTTCTACATATGGGTATCAAATGATAGAAAATTCTTCACCGATTCCAAGTTTTTAATTATTTTAAAGATTCGTCTACCCTGATGACCGCACACATTATCACATATGTGTAGGATATTTATAGTCGGCCTTGACCGGCTATAACATTTATATTTCATCACAACAACTATCACAATTTCCTTACTTGAAAATTCACATGTGACCTAACTTTCTTTACTTGTTTTAGTTTCCCTTTACTTCCAGCATCAGAAAACAAAAATTTCGTCTGTTATTCAATAATAAAAATATCACCCTGTTATAGAAATACTCTAGTATTTCTATAACAGGGTGATATGTTCTTTTTCATTCGCATAACTACAGAGATTTCACATCTACTGGAGTATTTTTATAACAGGTTGTTCTTTTTTATTCGAATAAGAACTACGGTGAGTTTACAACTACTGGAGTATTTCTATAACAGGCTGTTCTTTTTCGTTCGAATAAGAACTACAGTGATTTCACAACTACTGGAGTATTTGTATAACAGGCTGTTTTTTTTCATTCGAATAAGAACTACAGAGATTTCAGAGCTACTGGAGTTGCCACTCTTTAAACGTCGTTTACGTTGCTGTTGTTTATGTAGCTGCTGCAGTTGTTTTTAAACTGATGTTGTTGTTATTGATGTTGCTGCTGTTGTGGAGCATGATCAGTGTTGCCACTTTTTGAGCTTTAGCTCAAAATCCGATCTATTTTCAAATATTTTGAGTCGACTTTCATTTTTTTCTTTTTCGATCATTTTTTTTACTTTTTATATCCAACATTTCTTATTCAATATTTTACAATTTCAACTCAAATTATTTTATAAATAAGTCTACATCACTATTGAACATTCAAAACCATTTAAAAATAGCATAAGTACATGACATTGTAATTTATTGTTCATAAAATATTCATTTGACTAAAATTTTAATAGATTCATTAATTTTAACACATTGATAACATTCTTTATTTATGTTAGCTATATATAAAAAAATCCTCAATTTTCGTCATTGAAATATTAATTAAATGGAAATTGTGACTTCGACTCAAAGTTATAGAAATACCGAAAAAATAGAACAATTTGGTAATCACTATTTCATATTTTGAATCAAATATTTCTACTGAACATTTTAAACGAAGTAAATATTTCGTTTCAGATAACACTACCCTACACTCATTTTAGTGTAGTAAAAGTTGAAGCAAATATTCGATACATTTATGGTTCTGCTTCCAAAAATGGAATCAGTTTTGTCTCTAGTTATTTAGATATAGCCCATTTTTCAATTTCCAATTGCATTTTATTTTTAAAATTTTAACAAAAGAAAAGTATGAAAGTAACTTTTCGATATTAGACGCAGAAAGCATCGCATTACATTACAAAAATGTTCTTTTATGCGTGAAATATTTTGTTAGCGAGATATAAGCAAAAGAAATTCAAATTTTTTTAAAATATACATACTTTTTTATGAATAAAATACTTAGTTAAAAAATATTTGTATGTATTTTATGTGTAGCACCATGTAACAACTTTAACCCCACTTAGGAAAATAAATTACGATTAAATAAGAGCATTTTTTTACTATGATTTTCGTTTAAATTTTACTGAAAAGTTCACTTTGAAATATTTTTTCCTTAATTTGTTCAGACCAACGAAGGGCAAATGCAAACTATCATAAACTTTGTATGTGTTTGTGCTATTGAAGAACTTCACACTTAAAACAATTTTCGTTAAAAGCTCATTTGAAAGATTTTTGTTTATTATTATACTTTCGTCTACATTGTTCTTATAAAGTGAATGGAATTCATTATAATAGAAAATTTTTAGTAAATAGCTACTGACAATCACAAACAGAGCTTTTTGCTTCTTTTACAAATTCAGAATCGATAAATATTTGTATTCCCATGCAGCTGGAAACATTACATATAAATAAAACTTAAAATATTGTCAAATATAATATAAATCTAAGTGAGATTTAAAAAATAATGTATCTTAAATATAACCACTATTTTTATAATAATAGTTTGACGCTACAGTCCTATAAGAACTTAGGCCGAGCTCTCTCACCATTTTGAGCTGTGCGTGTTATATTTGTACTTAAAGTGGTGGGATCTACAGTTTAATGTCGTATCAGAACGGCGGATGAGAGCTTTTCATAAAAGATGTTTTGATATTTTTTTATAAATGATAGAAACATTCGTAGTTCTTATATATTTATATAATTCAAATTTTTATTATTTCTCTTTATAATTTAATATGACTCAATAAATATTAATTTATACTTTTAAGATGGTTTCGTGATGGATGTTGTGAATGCGAAGGATCGACGTGCATAAACTATGGAGTTAATGAGAGTCGGTGTACATTTTGTTCCGAATCAAAAGATTCAGCAGATGATTTTGTTGAAATTATAGATGATGATTTACAGGATTTCGGCGATAAGATGGGTCCATTTGATGGAACAGTAAACAAAAATGTCTAGTTTTATAAGTAGTTGAATATTAAGACATATACCAAGACATTTATGTGAATTTAAGATATAATTGTTCAAATAAACATATATTGGATTATATGTGAAAATATTGCTATATATTATTCCTCTGTATTTAAAATATTGTTACAAAAAAATATAATTTTTATCACTGAGCAAGCAATAAACAAGAGTGGATGAGACAGAAGACAAATCACTGAGAAAGTGAGCGAGAAAAAGATGGAAGAACATTGCATGCAGCATTCTAGAAAAGTGTTGAAGCTTCTCGAAGCGTGTCGAACTGATATATGCAGTATGTAATAGCACTGAATCTGAGAAGTCAGCATTTCAGTTGTGATTTAAAAGTGAACTAGCGCATCTCGTGAGTAAACATTAGTGTGACGGGACCGTTCACCAAATTATCACAAAGGTTTAAAAAAGCATACTGCCAACGAATGTTGCGCAATTCTAATTTCGGTTTTTGATTATAAAAACAATTAAGTAGGAGTTACCTAAAAAGTTAATATATCATACATTAAATCGAAAAAACATGTCAATGTTTGTAAAATGGTTCACAATGCATTGAAACTTCCAAAAATAATATTGATTTTTTTTGGACAATTCCTAAATTTTATATGTAATTTTGAATATTTTAATTAGTTAATAATAGTGTAGACATGAGATTAAAAATAAATTCAATGCGCACGTTTTAGCTTATTTTTTCCAATAGCGTTGTCTGAACAAGAAAGTTGACATGATCGGTTAATTGTGAACAGATCAATTTTACTTTATATCAAGTGAACTTTTTTGGTTAAATATATATTGACTTTATGCGAACTGACTTGTGGTTCCCAAAAAAAAAAAATTAAACGAAATTCGGTACATCTAACAATTTCTACATATGGGTATCAAATGATAGAAAATTCTTCACCGATTCCAAGTTTTTAATTATTTTAAAGATTCGTCTACCCTGATGACCGCACACATTATCACATATGTGTAGGATATTTATAGTCGGCCTTGACCGGCTATAACATTTATATTTCATCACAACAACTATCACAATTTCCTTACTTGAAAATTCACATGTGACCTAACTTTCTTTACTTGTTTTAGTTTCCCTTTACTTCCAGCATCAGAAAACAAAAATTTCGTCTGTTATTCAATAATAAAAATATCACCCTGTTATAGAAATACTCTAGTATTTCTATAACAGGGTGATATGTTCTTTTTCATTCGCATAACTACAGAGATTTCACATCTACTGGAGTATTTTTATAACAGGTTGTTCTTTTTTATTCGAATAAGAACTACGGTGAGTTTACAACTACTGGAGTATTTCTATAACAGGCTGTTCTTTTTCGTTCGAATAAGAACTACAGTGATTTCACAACTACTGGAGTATTTGTATAACAGGCTGTTTTTTTTCATTCGAATAAGAACTACAGAGATTTCAGAGCTACTGGAGTTGCCACTCTTTAAACGTCGTTTACGTTGCTGTTGTTTATGTAGCTGCTGCAGTTGTTTTTAAACTGATGTTGTTGTTATTGATGTTGCTGCTGTTGTGGAGCATGATCAGTGTTGCCACTTTTTGAGCTTTAGCTCAAAATCCGATCTATTTTCAAATATTTTGAGTCGACTTTCATTTTTTTCTTTTTCGATCATTTTTTTTACTTTTTATATCCAACATTTCTTATTCAATATTTTACAATTTCAACTCAAATTATTTTATAAATAAGTCTACATCACTATTGAACATTCAAAACCATTTAAAAATAGCATAAGTACATGACATTGTAATTTATTGTTCATAAAATATTCATTTGACTAAAATTTTAATAGATTCATTAATTTTAACACATTGATAACATTCTTTATTTATGTTAGCTATATATAAAAAAATCCTCAATTTTCGTCATTGAAATATTAATTAAATGGAAATTGTGACTTCGACTCAAAGTTATAGAAATACCGAAAAAATAGAACAATTTGGTAATCACTATTTCATATTTTGAATCAAATATTTCTACTGAACATTTTAAACGAAGTAAATATTTCGTTTCAGATAACACTACCCTACACTCATTTTAGTGTAGTAAAAGTTGAAGCAAATATTCGATACATTTATGGTTCTGCTTCCAAAAATGGAATCAGTTTTGTCTCTAGTTATTTAGATATAGCCCATTTTTCAATTTCCAATTGCATTTTATTTTTAAAATTTTAACAAAAGAAAAGTATGAAAGTAACTTTTCGATATTAGACGCAGAAAGCATCGCATTACATTACAAAAATGTTCTTTTATGCGTGAAATTTTTTGTTAGCGAGATATAAGCAAAAGAAATTCAAATTTTTTTAAAATATACATACTTTTTTATGAATAAAATACTTAGTTAAAAAATATTTGTATGTATTTTATGTGTAGCACCATGTAACAACTTTAACCCCACTTAGGAAAATAAATTACGATTAAATAAGAGCATTTTTTTACTATGATTTTCGTTTAAATTTTACTGAAAAGTTCACTTTGAAATATTTTTTCCTTAATTTGTTCAGACCAACGAAGGGCAAATGCAAACTATCATAAACTTTGTATGTGTTTGTGCTATTGAAGAACTTCACACTTAAAACAATTTTAGTTAAAAGCTCATTTGAAAGATTTTTGTTTATTATTATACTTTCGTCTACATTGTTCTTATAAAGTGAATGGAATTCATTATAATAGAAAAATTTTAGTAAATAGCTACTGACAATCACAAACAGAGCTTTTTGCTTCTTTTACAAATTCAGAATCGATAAATATTTGTATTCCCATGCAGCTGGAAACATTACATATAAATAAAACTTAAAATATTGTCAAATATAATATAAATCTAAGTGAGATTTAAAAAATAATGTATCTTAAATATAACCACTATTTTTATAATAATAGTTTGACGCTACAGTCCTATAAGAAAATAGGCCGAGCTCTCTCACCATTTTGAGCTGTGCGTGTTATATTTGTACTTAAAGTGGTGGGATCTACAGTTTAATGTCGTATCAGAACGGCGGATGAGAGCTTTTCATAAAAGATGTTTTGATATTTTTTTATAAATGATAGAAACATTCGTAGTTCTTATATATTTATATAATTCAAATTTTTATTATTTCTCTTTATAATTTAATATGACTCAATAAATATTAATTTATACTTTTAAGATGGTTTCGTGATGGATGTTGTGAATGCGAAGGATCGACGTGCATAAACTATGCAGTTAATGAGAGTCGGTGTACATTTTGTTCCGAATCAAAAGATTCAGCAGATGATTTTGTTGAAATTATAGATGATGATTTACAGGATTTCGGCGATAAGATGGGTCCATTTGATGGAACAGTAAACAAAAATGTCTAGTTTTATAAGTAGTTGAATATTAAGACATATACCAAGACATTTATGTGAATTTAAGATATAATTGTTCAAATAAACATATATTGGATTATATGTGAAAATATTGCTATATATTATTCCTCTGTATTTAAAATATTGTTACAAAAAAATATAATTTTTATCACTGAGCAAGCAATAAACAAGAGTGGATGAGACAGAAGACAAATCACTGAGAAAGTGAGCGAGAAAAAGATGGAAGAACATTGCATGCAGCATTCTAGAAAAGTGTTGAAGCTTCTCGAAGCGTGTCGAACTGATATATGCAGTATGTAATAGCACTGAATCTGAGAAGTCAGCATTTCAGTTGTGATTTAAAAGTGAACTAGCGCATCTCGTGAGTAAAAATTAGTGTGACGGGACCGTTCACCAAATTATTACAAAGGTTTAAAAAAGCATACTGCCAACATTCGAATGTTGCGCAATTCTAATTTCGGTTTTTGATTATAAAAACAATTAAGTAGGAGTTACCTAAAAAGTTAATATATCATACATTAAATCGAAAAAACATGTCAATGTTTGTAAAATGGTTCACAATGCATTGAAACTTCCAAAAATAATATTGATTTTTTTTGGACAATTCCTAAATTTTATATGTAATTTTGAATATTTTAATTAGTTAATAATAGTGTAGACATGAGATTAAAAATAAATTCAATGCGCACGTTTTAGCTTATTTTTTCCAATAGCGTTGTCTGAACAAGAAAGTTGACATGATCGGTTAATTGTGAACAGATCAATTTTACTTTATATCAAGTGAACTTTTTTGTTTAAATATATATTGACTTTATGCGAACTGACTTGTGGTTCCCAAAAAAAAAATTAAACGAAATTCGGTACATCTAACAATTTCTACATATGGGTATCAAATGAAAGAAAATTCTTCACCGATTCCAAGTTTTTAATTATTTTAAAGATTCGTATACCCTGATGACCGCACACATTATCACATATGTGTAGGATATTTATAGTCGGCCTTGACCGGCTATAACATTTATATTTCATCACAACAACTATCACAATTTCCTTACTTGAAAATTCAGTTGTGATTTAAAAGTGAACTAGCGCATCTCGTGAGTAAACATTAGTGTGACGGGACCGTTCACCAAATTATCACAAAGGTTTAAAAAAGCATACTGCCAACATTCGAATGTTGCGCAATTCTAATTTCGGTTTTTGTTTATAAAAACAATAAAGTAGGAGTTACCTAAAAAGTTAATATATCATACATTAAATCGAAAAAACATGTCAATGTTTGTAAAATGGTTCACAATGCATTGAAACTTCCAAAAATAATATTGATTTTTTTTGGACAATTCCTAAATTTTATATGTAATTTTGAATATTTTAATTAGTTAATAATAGTGTAGACGTGAGATTAAAAATAAATTCAATGCGCACGTTTTAGCTTATTTTTTCCAATAGCGTTGTCTGAACAAGAAAGTTGACATGATCGGTTAATTGTGAACAGATCAATTTTACTTTATATCAAGTGAACTTTTTTGGTTAAATATATATTGACTTTATGCGAACTGACTTGTGGTTCCCAAAAAAAATATTAAACGAAATTCGGTACATCTAACAATTTCTACATATGGGTATCAAATGAAAGAAAATTCTTCACCGATTCCAAGTTTTTAATTATTTTAAAGATTCGTATACCCTGATGACCGCACACATTATCACATATGTGTAGGATATTTATAGTCGGCCTTGACCGGCTATAACATTTATATTTCATCACAACAACTATCACAATTTCCTTACTTGAAAATTCACATGTGACCTAACTTTCTTTACTTGTTTTAGTTTCCCTTTACTTCCAGCATCAGAAAACAAAAATTTCGTCTGTTATTCAATAAGAAAAATATCACCCTGTTATAGAAATACTCTAGTATTTCTATAACAGGGTGATATGTTCTTTTTCATTCGAATAACTACAGAGATTTCACAGCTACCGGAGTATTTTTATAACAGGTTGTTCTTTTTTATTCGAATAAGAACTGCGGTGATTTTACAACTACTGGAGTATTTCTATAACAGGCTGTTCTTTTTCGTTCGAATAAGAACTACAGTGATTTCACAACTACTGGAGTATTTGTATAACAGGCTGGTTTTTTCATTCGAATAAGAACTACAGAGATTTCAGAGCTACTGGAGTTGCCACTTTTAAACGTCGTTTACGCTGCTGTTGTTTATGTAGCTGATGCTGTTGTTTTTAAACTGATGTTGTTGTTATTGATGTTGCTGCGGTTGTGGAGCATGATCAGTGTTGCCACTTTTTGAGCTTTAGCTCAAAATCCGATCTATTTTCAAATATTTTGAGTCGACTTTAATTTTTTTCTTTTTCGATCATTTTTTTTACTTTTTATATCCAACATTTCTTATTCAATATTTTACAATTTCAACTCAAATTATTTTATAAATAAGTCTACATCACTATTGAACATTCAAAACCATTTAAAAATAGCATAAGTACATGACATTGTAATTTATTGTTCATAAAATATTCATTTGACTAAAATTTTAATAGATTCATTAATTTTAACACATTGATAACATTCTTTATTTATGTTAGCAATATATAAAAAAATTCTCGATTTTCGTCATTGAAATATTAATTAAATGGAAATTGTGACTTTGACTCAAAGTTATAGAAATACCGAAAAAATAGAACAATTTGGTAATCACTATTTCATATTTTGAATCAAATATTTCTACTGAACATTTTAAACGAAGTAAATATTTCGTTTCAGATAACACTACCCTACACTCATTTTAGTGTAGTAAAAGTTGAAGCAAATATTCGATACATTTATGGTTCTGCTTCCAAAAATGGAATCAGTTTTGTCTTTAGTTATTTAGATATAGCCCATTTTTCAATTTCCAATTGCATTTTATTTTTAAAATTTTAACAAAAGAAAAGTATGAATGTAACTTTTCGATATTAGACGCAGAAAGCATCGCATTACATTACAAAAATGTTCTTTTATGCGTTAAATATTTTGTTAGCGAGATATAAGCAAAAGAAATACAATTTTTTTTTTAATATACAAACTTTTTTATGAATAAAATACTTAGTTTAAAAATATTTGTATGTATTTTATGTGTAGCGCCATGTAACAACTTTAACCCCACTTAGGAAAATAAATTATCTACATTGTTCTTATAAAGTGAATGGAATTCATTATAATAGAAAAATTTTAGTAAATAGCTACTGACAATCACAAACATAGCTTTTTGCTTCTTTTACAAATTCAGAATTGATAAATATTTGTATTCCCATGCAGCTGGAAACATTACATATAAATAAAACCTTAAATATTTTCAAATATAATATAAATCTAAGTGAGATTTAAAAAATAATGTATCTTAAATATAACCACTATTTTTATAATAATAGTTTGACGCTACAGTCCTATAAGAACTTAGGCCGAGCTCTCTCACCATTTTGAGCTGTGCGTGTTATATTTGTACTTAAAGTGGTGGGATCTACAGTTTAATGTCGTATCAGAACGGCGGATGAGAGCTTTTCATAAAAGTTGTTTTGATATTTTTTATAAATGATAGAAACATTCGTAGTTTTTATATATTTATATAATTCAAATTTTTATTATTTCTCTTTATAATTTAATATAACTCAATAAATATTAATTTATACTTTTAAGGTAGTTTCGTGATGGATGTTGTGAATGCGAAGGATCGACGTGCATAAACTATGGAGTTAATGAGAGTCGGTGTACATTTTGTCCCGAATCAAAAGATTCAGCAGATGATTTTGTTGAAATTATAGATGATGATTTACAGGATTTCGGCGATAAGATGGGTCCATTTGATGGATCAGTACACAAAAATTTCTAGTTTTATAAGTAGTTGAATATTAAGACATATACCAAGACATTTATGTGAATTTAAGATATAATTGTTCAAATAAACATATATTGGATTATATTTTTCGATGTAAAAATATTGCTATATATATTGTTCCTCTGTATTTAAAATATTGTTACAAAAAAATATAATTTTTACCACTGTGCAAGCAATAAACAAGAGTGGATGAGACAGAAGACAAATCAACGTACGGAGGCATGTGTTAGACAAAGATGGAAGATCATTCATCGCACTGAGAAAGTGAGCGAGAAAAAGATGGAAGAACATTGCATGCAGCATTCTAGAAAAGTGTTGAAGCTTCTCGAAGCGTGTCGAACTGATATATGCAGTATATAATAGCGCTGAATCTGAGAAGTCAGCATTTCAGTTGTGATTTAAAAGTGAACTAGCGCATCTCGTGAGTAAACATTAGTGTGAAGGGACCGCTCACCAAATTATCACAAAGGTTTATAAAAGCATACTGCCAACATTCGAATGTTGCGCAATTTTAATTTCGGTTTTTGATTATAAAAACAATTAAGTAGGAGTTACCTAAAAAGTTAATATATCACACATTAAATCGAAAAAACATGTCAATGTTTGTAAAATGGTTCACAATGCATTGAAACTTCGGAAAATAATATTGATTTTTTTTGAACAATTCCTAAATTTTATATGTAATTTTTAATATTTTAATTAGTTAATAATAGTGTAGACGTGAGATTAAAAATAAATTCAATGCGCACGTTTTAGCTTATTTTTTCCAATAGCGTTGTCTGAACAAGAAAGTTGACATGATCGGTTAATTGTGAACAGATCAATTTTACTTTATATCAAGTGAACTTTTTTGGTTAAATATATATTGACTTTATGCGAACTGACTTGTGGTTCCCAAAAAAAAAAAAAGAAACGAAATTCGGTACATCTAACAATTTCTACATATGGGTATCATGTGAAAGAAAATTCTTCACCGATTCCAAGTTTTTAATTATTTTAAAGATTCGAATACCCTGATCACATATGTGTAGGATATTTATAGTCGGCCTTGACCGGCTATAACATTTATAATTCATACTAATTTCATCACACCAACTTTCACAATTTCCTTACTTGAAAAATCACATGTGACCTAACTTTCTTTACTTGTTTTAGTTTCCCTTTACTTCCAGCATCAGAAAACAAAAATTTCGTCTGTTATTCTATAATAAAAATATCACCCTGTTATAGAAATACTCTAGTATTTCTATAACAGGGTGATATGTTCTTTTTCATTCGAATAACTACAGAGATTTCACAGCTACTGGAGTATTTTTATAACAGGTTGTTCTTTTTTATTCGAATAAGAACTACGGTGATTTTACAACTACTGGAGTATTTCTATAACAGGCTGTTTTTTTTTTCGTTCGAATAAGAACTACAGAGATTTCAGAGCTACTGGAGTTGCCACTCTTTAAACGTCGTTACGTTGATGTTGTTTATGTAGCTGATGCTGTTGTTTTTAAACTGATGTTGTTGTTATTGATGTTGCTGCTGTTGTGGAGCATGATCAGTGTTGCCACTTTTTGAGCATTAGCTCAAAATCCGATCTATTTTCAAATATTTTGAGTCGACTTTAATTTTTTTCTTTTTCGATCATTTTTTTTTACTTTTTATATTCAACATTTCTTATTCAATATTTTACAATTTTAACTCAAATTATTTTATAAATAAGTCTACATCACTATTGAACATTCAAAACAATTAAAAATAGCATAAGTACATGACATTGTAATTTATTGTTCATAAAATGTTCGATTGACTAAAATTTTAATAGATTTATTAATTTTAACACATTGATAACATTCTTTATTTATGTTAGCAATATATAAAAAAATCCTCGATTTTCGTCATTGAAATATTAATTAAATGGAAATTGTGACTTTGACTCAAAGTTATAGAAATACCGAAAAAATAGAACAATTTGGTAATCACTATTTCATATTTTGAATCAAATATTTCTACTGAACATTTTAAACGAAGTAAATATTTCGTTTCAGATAACACTACCCTTCACTCATTTTAGTGTAGTAAAAGTTGAAACAAATATTCGATACATTTATGGTTCTGCTTCCAAAAATGGAATCAGTTTTGTCTCTAGTTATTTAGATATAGCCCATTTTTCAATTTCCAATTGCATTTTATTTTTAAAATTTTAACAAAAGAAAAGTATGAAAGTAACTTTTCGATATTAGACGCAGAAAGCATCGCATTACATTACAAAAATGTTCTTTTATGCGTGAAATATTTTGTTAGCGAGATATAAGCAAAAGAAATTCAATTTTTTTTAAAATATACATACTTTTTTATGAATAAAATACTTAGTTAAAAAATATTTGTATGTATTTTATGTGCAGCACCATGTAACAACTTTAACCCCACTTAGGAAAATAAATTACGATTAAATAAAAGCATTTTTTTACTATGATTTTCGTTTAAATTTTACTGAAAAGTTCACTTTGAAATCCTTAATTTGTTCAGACCAACGAAGGGCAAATGCAAACTATCATAAACTTTGTATGTGTTTGTGCTATTGAAGAACTTCACACTTAAAACAATTTTAGTTAAAAGCTCATTTGAAAGATTTTTGTTTATTATTATACTTTCGTCTACATTGTTCTTATAAAGTGAATGGAATTCATTATAATAGAAAAATTTTAGTAAATAGCTACTGACAATCACAAACAGAGCTTTTTGCTTCTTTTACAAATTCAGAATCGATAAATATTTGTATTCCCATGCAGCTGGAAACATTACATATAAATAAAACTTAAAATATTGTCAAATATAATATAAATCTAAGTGAGATTTAAAAAATAATGTATCTTAAATATAACCACTATTTTTATAATAATAGTTTGACGCTACAGTCCTATAAGAACTTAGGCCGAGCTCTCTCACCATTTTGAGCTGTGCGTGTTATATTTGTACTTAAAGTGGTGGGATCTACAGTTTAATGTCATATCAGAACGGCGGATGAGAGCTTTTCATAAAAGATGTTTTGATATTTTTTTATAAATGATAGAAACATTCGTAGTTCTTATATATTTATATAATTCAAATTTTTATTATTTCTCTTTATAATTTAATATGACTCAATAAATATTAATTTATACTTTTAAGGTGGTTTCGTGATGGATGTTGTGAATGCGAAGGATCGACGTGCATAAACTATGGAGTTAATGAGAGTCGGTGTACATTTTGTCCCGAATCAAAAGATTCAGCAGATGATTTTGTTGAAATTATAGATGATGATTTACAGGATTTCGGCGATAAGATGGGTCCATTTGATGGAACAGTAAACAAAAATGTATAGTTTTATAAGTAGTTGAATATTAAGATATATACCAAGACATTTATGTGAATTTAAGATATAATTCTTCAAATAAACATATATTGGATTATATGTAAAAATATTGCTATATATTATTCCTCTGTATTTAAAATATTGTTACAAAAAAATTTAATTTTTATCACTGAGCAAGCAATAAACAAGAGTGGATGAGACAGAAGACAAATCACTGAGAAAGTGACCGAGAAAAAGATGGAAGAACATTGCATGCAGCATTCTAGAAAAGTGTTGAAGCTTCTCGAAGCGTGTCGAACTGATATATGCAGTATGTAATAGCACTGAATCTGAGAAGTCAGCATTTCAGTTGTGATTTAAAAGTGAACTAGCGCATCTCGTGAGTAAAAATTAGTGTGACGGGACCGTTCACCAAATTATCACAAAGGTTTAAAAAAGCATACTGCCAACATTCGAATGTTGCGCAATTCTAATTTCGGTTTTTGATTATAAAAACAATTAAGTAGGAGTTACCTAAAAAGTTAATATATCATACATTAAATCAAAAAAACATGTCAATGTTTGTAAAATGGTTCACAATGCATTGAAACTTCCAAAAATAATATTGATTTTTTTTGGACAATTCCTAAATTTTATATGTAATTTTGAATATTTTAATTAGTTAATAATAGTGTAGACATGAGATTAAAAATAAATTCAATGCGCACGTTTTAGCTTATTTTTTCCAATAGCGTTGTCTGAACAAGAAAGTTGACATGATCGGTTAATTGTGAACAGATCAATTTTACTTTATATCAAGTGAACTTTTTTGTTTAAATATATATTGACTTTATGCGAACTGACTTGTGGTTCCCAAAAAAAAAATTAAACGAAATTCGGTACATCTAACAATTTCTACATATGGGTATCAAATGAAAGAAAATTCTTCACCGATTCCAAGTTTTTAATTATTTTAAAGATTCGTATACCCTGATGACCGCACACATTATCACATATGTGTAGGATATTTATAGTCGGCCTTGACCGGCTATAACATTTATATTTCATCACAACAACTATCACAATTTCCTTACTTGAAAATTCAGTTGTGATTTAAAAGTGAACTAGCGCATCTCGTGAGTAAACATTAGTGTGACGGGACCGTTCACCAAATTATCACAAAGGTTTAAAAAAGCATACTGCCAACATTCGAATGTTGCGCAATTCTAATTTCGGTTTTTGTTTATAAAAACAATAAAGTAGGAGTTACCTAAAAAGTTAATATATCATACATTAAATCGAAAAAACATGTCAATGTTTGTAAAATGGTTCACAATGCATTGAAACTTCCAAAAATAATATTGATTTTTTTTGGACAATTCCTAAATTTTATATGTAATTTTGAATATTTTAATTAGTTAATAATAGTGTAGACGTGAGATTAAAAATAAATTCAATGCGCACGTTTTAGCTTATTTTTTCCAATAGCGTTGTCTGAACAAGAAAGTTGACATGATCGGTTAATTGTGAACAGATCAATTTTACTTTATATCAAGTGAACTTTTTTGGTTAAATATATATTGACTTTATGCGAACTGACTTGTGGTTCCCAAAAAAAATATTAAACGAAATTCGGTACATCTAACAATTTTTACATATGGGTATCAAATGAAAGAAAATTCTTCACCGATTCCAAGTTTTTAATTATTTTAAAGATTCGTATACCCTGATGACCGCACACATTATCACATATGTGTAGGATATTTATAGTCGGCCTTGACCGGCTATAACATTTATATTTCATCACAACAACTATCACAATTTCCTTACTTGAAAATTCACATGTGACCTAACTTTCTTTACTTGTTTTAGTTTCCCTTTACTTCCAGCATCAGAAAACAAAAATTTCGTCTGTTATTCAATAAGAAAAATATCACCCTGTTATAGAAATACTCTAGTATTTCTATAACAGGGTGATATGTTCTTTTTCATTCGAATAACTACAGAGATTTCACAGCTACCGGAGTATTTTTATAACAGGTTGTTCTTTTTTATTCGAATAAGAACTGCGGTGATTTTACAACTACTGGAGTATTTCTATAACAGGCTGTTCTTTTTCGTTCGAATAAGAACTACAGTGATTTCACAACTACTGGAGTATTTGTATAACAGGCTGGTTTTTTCATTCGAATAAGAACTACAGAGATTTCAGAGCTACTGGAGTTGCCACTTTTAAACGTCGTTTACGCTGCTGTTGTTTATGTAGCTGATGCTGTTGTTTTTAAACTGATGTTGTTGTTATTGATGTTGCTGCGGTTGTGGAGCATGATCAGTGTTGCCACTTTTTGAGCTTTAGCTCAAAATCCGATCTATTTTCAAATATTTTGAGTCGACTTTAATTTTTTTCTTTTTCGATCATTTTTTTTACTTTTTATATCCAACATTTCTTATTCAATATTTTACAATTTTAACTCAAATTATTTTATAAATAAGTCTACATCACTATTGAACATTCAAAACAATTAAAAAATAGCATAAGTACATGACATTGTAATTTATTGTTCATAAAATATTCGATTGACTAAAATTTTAATGGATTTATTAATTTTAACACATTGATAACATTCTTTATTTATGTTAGCAATATATAAAAAAATTCTCGATTTTCGTCATTGAAATATTAATTAAATGGAAATTGTGACTTTGACTCAAAGTTATAGAAATACCGAAAAAATAGAACAATTTGGTAATCACTATTTCATATTTTGAATCAAATATTTCTACTGAACATTTTAAACGAAGTAAATATTTCGTTTCAGATAACACTACCCTACACTCATTTTAGTGTAGTAAAAGTTGAAGCAAATATTCGATACATTTATGGTTCTGCTTCCAAAAATGGAATCAGTTTTGTCTTTAGTTATTTAGATATAGCCCATTTTTCAATTTCCAATTGCATTTTATTTTTAAAATTTTAACAAAAGAAAAGTATGAATGTAACTTTTCGATATTAGACGCAGAAAGCATCGCATTACATTACAAAAATGTTCTTTTATGCGTTAAATATTTTGTTAGCGAGATATAAGCAAAAGAAATACAATTTTTTTTTTAATATACAAACTTTTTTATGAATAAAATACTTAGTTTAAAAATATTTGTATGTATTTTATGTGTAGCGCCATGTAACAACTTTAACCCCACTTAGGAAAATAAATTATCTACATTGTTCTTATAAAGTGAATGGAATTCATTATAATAGAAAAATTTTAGTAAATAGCTACTGACAATCACAAACATAGCTTTTTGCTTCTTTTACAAATTCAGAATTGATAAATATTTGTATTCCCATGCAGCTGGAAACATTACATATAAATAAAACCTTAAATATTTTCAAATATAATATAAATCTAAGTGAGATTTAAAAAATAATGTATCTTAAATATAACCACTATTTTTATAATAATAGTTTGACGCTACAGTCCTATAAGAACTTAGGCCGAGCTCTCTCACCATTTTGAGCTGTGCGTGTTATATTTGTACTTAAAGTGGTGGGATCTACAGTTTAATGTCGTATCAGAACGGCGGATGAGAGCTTTTTATAAAAGATGTTTTGATATTTTTTATAAATGATAGAAACATTCGTAGTTTTTATATATTTATATAATTCAAATTTTTATTATTTCTCTTTATAATTTAATATAACTCAATAAATATTAATTTATACTTTTAAGGTAGTTTCGTGATGGATGTTGTGAATGCGAAGGATCGACGTGCATAAACTATGGAGTTAATGAGAGTCGGTGTACATTTTGTCCCGAATCAAAAGATTCAGCAGATGATTTTGTTGAAATTATAGATGATGATTTACAGGATTTCGGCGATAAGATGGGTCCATTTGATGGATCAGTACACAAAAATTTCTAGTTTTATAAGTAGTTGAATATTAAGACATATACCAAGACATTTATGTGAATTTAAGATATAATTGTTCAAATAAACATATATTGGATTATATTTTTCGATGTAAAAATATTGCTATATATATTGTTCCTCTGTATTTAAAATATTGTTACAAAAAAATATAATTTTTACCACTGTGCAAGCAATAAACAAGAGTGGATGAGACAGAAGACAAATCAACGTACGGAGGCATGTGTTAGACAAAGATGGAAGATCATTCATCGCACTGAGAAAGTGAGCGAGAAAAAGATGGAAGAACATTGCATGCAGCATTCTAGAAAAGTGTTGAAGCTTCTCGAAGCGTGTCGAACTGATATATGCAGTATATAATAGCGCTGAATCTGAGAAGTCAGCATTTCAGTTGTGATTTAAAAGTGAACTAGCGCATCTCGTGAGTAAACATTAGTGTGAAGGGACCGCTCACCAAATTATCACAAAGGTTTATAAAAGCATACTGCCAACATTCGAATGTTGCGCAATTTTAATTTCGGTTTTTGATTATAAAAACAATTAAGTAGGAGTTACCTAAAAAGTTAATATATCACACATTAAATCGAAAAAACATGTCAATGTTTGTAAAATGGTTCACAATGCATTGAAACTTCGGAAAATAATATTGATTTTTTTTGAACAATTCCTAAATTTTATATGTAATTTTTAATATTTTAATTAGTTAATAATAGTGTAGACGTGAGATTAAAAATAAATTCAATGCGCACGTTTTAGCTTATTTTTTCCAATAGCGTTGTCTGAACAAGAAAGTTGACATGATCGGTTAATTGTGAACAGATCAATTTTACTTTATATCAAGTGAACTTTTTTGGTTAAATATATATTGACTTTATGCGAACTGACTTGTGGTTCCCAAAAAAAAAAAAAGAAACGAAATTCGGTACATCTAACAATTTCTACATATGGGTATCATGTGAAAGAAAATTCTTCACCGATTCCAAGTTTTTAATTATTTTAAAGATTCGAATACCCTGATCACATATGTGTAGGATATTTATAGTCGGCCTTGACCGGCTATAACATTTATAATTCATACTAATTTCATCACACCAACTTTCACAATTTCCTTACTTGAAAAATCACATGTGACCTAACTTTCTTTACTTGTTTTAGTTTCCCTATACTTCCAGCATCAGAAAACAAAAATTTCGTCTGTTATTCAATAAGAAAAATATCACCCTGTTATAGAAATACTCTAGTATTTCTATAACAGGGTGATATGTTCTTTTTCATTCGAATAACTACAGAGATTTCACAGCTACTGGAGTATTTTTATAACAGGTTGTTCTTTTTTATTCGAATAAGAACTACGGTGATTTTACAACTACTGGAGTATTTCTATAACAGGCTGTTTTTTTTTTCGTTCGAATAAGAACTACAGAGATTTCAGAGCTACTGGAGTTGCCACTCTTTAAACGTCGTTACGTTGCTGTTGTTTATGTAGCTGCTGCAGTTGTTTTTAAACTGATGTTGTTGTTATTGATGTTGCTGCTGTTGTGGAGCATGATCAGTGTTGCCACTTTTTGAGCTTTAGCTCAAAATCCGATCTATTTTCAAATATTTTGAGTCGACTTTCATTTTTTTCTTTTTCGATCATTTTTTTTACTTTTTATATCCAACATTTCTTATTCAATATTTTACAATTTCAACTCAAATTATTTTATAAATAAGTCTACATCACTATTGAACATTCAAAACCATTTAAAAATAGCATAAGTACATGACATTGTAATTTATTGTTCATAAAATATTCATTTGACTAAAATTTTAATAGATTCATTAATTTTAACACATTGATAACATTCTTTATTTATGTTAGCTATATATAAAAAAATCCTCAATTTTCGTCATTGAAATATTAATTAAATGGAAATTGTGACTTCGACTCAAAGTTATAGAAATACCGAAAAAATAGAACAATTTGGTAATCACTATTACATATTTTGAATCAAAGATTTCTACTGAACATTTTAAACGAAGTAAATATTTCGTTTCAGATAACACTACCCTACACTCATTTTAGTGTAGTAAAAGTTGAAGCAAATATTCGATACATTTATGGTTCTGCTTCCAAAAATGGAATCAGTTTTGTCTCTAGTTATTTAGATATAGCCCATTTTTCAATTTCCAATTGCATTTTATTTTTAAAATTTTAACAAAAGAAAAGTATAAAAGTAACTTTTCGATATTAGACGCAGAAAGCATCGCATTACATTACAAAAATGTTCTTTTATGCGTGAAATATTTTGTTAGCGAGATATAAGCAAAAGAAATTCAATTTTTTTTAAAATATACATACTTTTTTATGAATAAAATACTTAGTTAAAAAATATTTGTATGTATTTTATGTGTAGCGCCATGTAACAACTTTAACGCCACTTAGGAAAATAAATTACGATTAAATAAAAGCATTTTTTTACTATGATTTTCGTTTAAATTTTACTGAAAAGTTCACTTTGAAATATTTTTTCCTTAATTTGTTCAGACCAACGAAGGGCAAATGCAAACTATCATAAACTTTGTATGTGTTTGTGCTATTGAAGAACTTCACACTTAAAACAATTTTAGTTAAAAGCTCATTTGAAAGATTTTTGTTTATTATTATACTTTCGTCTACATTGTTCTTATAAAGTGAATGGAATTCATTATAATAGAAAAATTTTAGTAAATAGCTACTGACAATCACAAACATAGCTTTTTGCTTCTTTTACAAATTCAGAATTGATAAATATTTGTATTCCCATGCAGCTGGAAACATTACATATAAATAAAACCTTAAATATTGTCAAATATAATATAAATCTAAGTGAGATTTAAAAAATAATGTATCTTAAATATAACCACTATTTTTATAATAATAGTTTGACGCTACAGTCCTATAAGAACTTAGGCCGAGCTCTCTCACCATTTTGAGCTGTGCGTGTTATATTTGTACTTAAAGTGGTGGTATCTACAGTTTAATGTCGTATCAGAACGGCGGATGAGAGCTTTTCATAAAAGATGTTTTGATATTTTTTATAAATGATAGAAACATTCGTAGTTCTTATATATTTATATAATTCAAATTTTTATTATTTCTCTTTATAATTTAATATAACTCAATAAATATTAATTTATACTTTTAAGGTAGTTTCGTGATGGATGTTGTGAATGCGAAGGATCGACGTGCATAAACTATGGAGTTAATGAGAGTCGGTGTACATTTTGTCCCGAATCAAAAGATTCAGCAGATGATTTTGTTGAAATTATAGATGATGATTTACAGGATTTCGGCGATAAGATGGGTCCATTTGATGGATCAGTACACAAAAATTTCTAGTTTTATAAGTAGTTGAATATTAAGACATATACCAAGACATTTATGTGAATTTAAGATATAATTGTTCAAATAAACATATATTGGATTATATTTTTCGATGTAAAAATATTGCTATATATATTGTTCCTCTGTATTTAAAATATTGTTACAAAAAAATATAATTTTTACCACTGTGCAAGCAATAAACAAGAGTGGATGAGACAGAAGACAAATCAACGTACGGAGGCATGTGTTAGACAAAGATGGAAGATCATTCATCGCACTGAGAAAGTGAGCGAGAAAAAGATGGAAGAACATTGCATGCAGCATTCTAGAAAAGTGTTGAAGCTTCTCGAAGCGTGTCGAACTGATATATGCAGTATATAATAGCGCTGAATCTGAGAAGTCAGCATTTCAGTTGTGATTTAAAAGTGAACTAGCGCATCTCGTGAGTAAACATTAGTGTGAAGGGACCGCTCACCAAATTATCACAAAGGTTTATAAAAGCATACTGCCAACATTCGAATGTTGCGCAATTTTAATTTCGGTTTTTGATTATAAAAACAATTAAGTAGGAGTTACCTAAAAAGTTAATATATCACACATTAAATCGAAAAAACATGTCAATGTTTGTAAAATGGTTCACAATGCATTGAAACTTCGGAAAATAATATTGATTTTTTTTGAACAATTCCTAAATTTTATATGTAATTTTTAATATTTTAATTAGTTAATAATAGTGTAGACGTGAGATTAAAAATAAATTCAATGCGCACGTTTTAGCTTATTTTTTCCAATAGCGTTGTCTGAACAAGAAAGTTGACATGATCGGTTAATTGTGAACAGATCAATTTTACTTTATATCAAGTGAACTTTTTTGGTTAAATATATATTGACTTTATGCGAACTGACTTGTGGTTCCCAAAAAAAAAAAAAGAAACGAAATTCGGTACATCTAACAATTTCTACATATGGGTATCATGTGAAAGAAAATTCTTCACCGATTCCAAGTTTTTAATTATTTTAAAGATTCGAATACCCTGATCACATATGTGTAGGATATTTATAGTCGGCCTTGACCGGCTATAACATTTATAATTCATACTAATTTCATCACACCAACTTTCACAATTTCCTTACTTGAAAAATCACATGTGACCTAACTTTCTTTACTTGTTTTAGTTTCCCTATACTTCCAGCATCAGAAAACAAAAATTTCGTCTGTTATTCAATAAGAAAAATATCACCCTGTTATAGAAATACTCTAGTATTTCTATAACAGGGTGATATGTTCTTTTTCATTCGAATAACTACAGAGATTTCACAGCTACTGGAGTATTTTTATAACAGGTTGTTCTTTTTTATTCGAATAAGAACTACGGTGATTTTACAACTACTGGAGTATTTCTATAACAGGCTGTTTTTTTTTTCGTTCGAATAAGAACTACAGAGATTTCAGAGCTACTGGAGTTGCCACTCTTTAAACGTCGTTACGTTGCTGTTGTTTATGTAGCTGCTGCAGTTGTTTTTAAACTGATGTTGTTGTTATTGATGTTGCTGCTGTTGTGGAGCATGATCAGTGTTGCCACTTTTTGAGCTTTAGCTCAAAATCCGATCTATTTTCAAATATTTTGAGTCGACTTTCATTTTTTTCTTTTTCGATCATTTTTTTTACTTTTTATATCCAACATTTCTTATTCAATATTTTACAATTTCAACTCAAATTATTTTATAAATAAGTCTACATCACTATTGAACATTCAAAACCATTTAAAAATAGCATAAGTACATGACATTGTAATTTATTGTTCATAAAATATTCATTTGACTAAAATTTTAATAGATTCATTAATTTTAACACATTGATAACATTCTTTATTTATGTTAGCTATATATAAAAAAATCCTCAATTTTCGTCATTGAAATATTAATTAAATGGAAATTGTGACTTCGACTCAAAGTTATAGAAATACCGAAAAAATAGAACAATTTGGTAATCACTATTACATATTTTGAATCAAAGATTTCTACTGAACATTTTAAACGAAGTAAATATTTCGTTTCAGATAACACTACCCTACACTCATTTTAGTGTAGTAAAAGTTGAAGCAAATATTCGATACATTTATGGTTCTGCTTCCAAAAATGGAATCAGTTTTGTCTCTAGTTATTTAGATATAGCCCATTTTTCAATTTCCAATTGCATTTTATTTTTAAAATTTTAACAAAAGAAAAGTATAAAAGTAACTTTTCGATATTAGACGCAGAAAGCATCGCATTACATTACAAAAATGTTCTTTTATGCGTGAAATATTTTGTTAGCGAGATATAAGCAAAAGAAATTCAATTTTTTTTAAAATATACATACTTTTTTATGAATAAAATACTTAGTTAAAAAATATTTGTATGTATTTTATGTGTAGCGCCATGTAACAACTTTAACGCCACTTAGGAAAATAAATTACGATTAAATAAAAGCATTTTTTTACTATGATTTTCGTTTAAATTTTACTGAAAAGTTCACTTTGAAATATTTTTTCCTTAATTTGTTCAGACCAACGAAGGGCAAATGCAAACTATCATAAACTTTGTATGTGTTTGTGCTATTGAAGAACTTCACACTTAAAACAATTTTAGTTAAAAGCTCATTTGAAAGATTTTTGTTTATTATTATACTTTCGTCTACATTGTTCTTATAAAGTGAATGGAATTCATTATAATAGAAAAATTTTAGTAAATAGCTACTGACAATCACAAACATAGCTTTTTGCTTCTTTTACAAATTCAGAATTGATAAATATTTGTATTCCCATGCAGCTGGAAACATTACATATAAATAAAACCTTAAATATTGTCAAATATAATATAAATCTAAGTGAGATTTAAAAAATAATGTATCTTAAATATAACCACTATTTTTATAATAATAGTTTGACGCTACAGTCCTATAAGAACTTAGGCCGAGCTCTCTCACCATTTTGAGCTGTGCGTGTTATATTTGTACTTAAAGTGGTGGTATCTACAGTTTAATGTCGTATCAGAACGGCGGATGAGAGCTTTTCATAAAAGATGTTTTGATATTTTTTATAAATGATAGAAACATTCGTAGTTCTTATATATTTATATAATTCAAATTTTTATTATTTCTCTTTATAATTTAATATAACTCAATAAATATTAATTTATACTTTTAAGGTAGTTTCGTGATGGATGTTGTGAATGCGAAGGATCGACGTGCATAAACTATGGAGTTAATGAGAGTCGGTGTACATTTTGTCCCGAATCAAAAGATTCAGCAGATGATTTTGTTGAAATTATAGATGATGATTTACAGGATTTCGGCGATAAGATGGGTCCATTTGATGGATCAGTACACAAAAATTTCTAGTTTTATAAGTAGTTGAATATTAAGACATATACCAAGACATTTATGTGAATTTAAGATATAATTGTTCAAATAAACATATATTGGATTATATTTTTCGATGTAAAAATATTGCTATATATATTGTTCCTCTGTATTTAAAATATTGTTACAAAAAAATATAATTTTTACCACTGTGCAAGCAATAAACAAGAGTGGATGAGACAGAAGACAAATCAACGTACGGAGGCATGTGTTAGACAAAGATGGAAGATCATTCATCGCACTGAGAAAGTGAGCGAGAAAAAGATGGAAGAACATTGCATGCAGCATTCTAGAAAAGTGTTGAAGCTTCTCGAAGCGTGTCGAACTGATATATGCAGTATATAATAGCGCTGAATCTGAGAAGTCAGCATTTCAGTTGTGATTTAAAAGTGAACTAGCGCATCTCGTGAGTAAACATTAGTGTGAAGGGACCGCTCACCAAATTATCACAAAGGTTTATAAAAGCATACTGCCAACATTCGAATGTTGCGCAATTTTAATTTCGGTTTTTGATTATAAAAACAATTAAGTAGGAGTTACCTAAAAAGTTAATATATCACACATTAAATCGAAAAAACATGTCAATGTTTGTAAAATGGTTCACAATGCATTGAAACTTCGAAAAATAATATTGATTTTTTTTGAACAATTCCTAAATTTTATATGTAATTTTGAATATTTTAATTAGTTAATAATAGTGTAGACGTGAGATTAAAAATAAATTCAATGCGCACGTTTTAGCTTATTTTTTCCAATAGCGTTGTCTGAACAAGAAAGTTGGCATGATCGGTTAATTGTGAACAGATCAATTTTACTTTATATCAAGTGAACTTTTTTGGTTAAATATATATTGACTTAATGCGAACTGACTTGTGGTTCCCAAAAAAAAAAAAAAGAAACGAAATTCGGTACATCTAACAATTTCTACATATGGGTATCATGTGAAAGAAAATTCTTCACCGATTCCAAGTTTTTAATTATTTTAAAGATTCGAATACCCTGATCACATATGTGTAGGATATTTATAGTCGGCCTTGACCGGCTATAACATTTATAATTCATACTAATTTCATCACACCAACTATCACAATTTCCTTGCTTGAAAAATCACATGTGACCTAACTTTCTTTACTTGTTTTAGTTTCCCTTTACTTCCAGCATCAGAAAACAAAAATTTCGTCTGTTATTCAATAATAAAAATATCACCCTGTTATAGAAATACTCTAGTATTTCTATAACAGGGTGATATGTTCTTTTTCATTCGAATAACTACAGAGATTTCACAGCTACTGGAGTATTTTTATAACAGGTTGTTCTTTTTTATTCGAATAAGAACTACGGTGATTTTACAACTACTGGAGTATTTCTATAACAGGCTGTTTTTTTTTTCGTTCGAATAAGAACTACAGAGATTTCAGAGCTACTGGAGTTGCCACTCTTTAAACGTCGTTACGTTGATGTTGTTTATGTAGCTGATGCTGTTGTTTTTAAACTGATGTTGTTGTTATTGATGTTGCTGCTGTTGTGGAGCATGATCAGTGTTGCCACTTTTTGAGCATTAGCTCAAAATCCGATCTATTTTCAAATATTTTGAGTCGACTTTAATTTTTTTCTTTTTCGATCATTTTTTTTTACTTTTTATATTCAACATTTCTTATTCAATATTTTACAATTTTAACTCAAATTATTTTATAAATAAGTCTACATCACTATTGAACATTCAAAACAATTAAAAATAGCATAAGTACATGACATTGTAATTTATTGTTCATAAAATGTTCGATTGACTAAAATTTTAATAGATTTATTAATTTTAACACATTGATAACATTCTTTATTTATGTTAGCAATATATAAAAAAATCCTCGATTTTCGTCATTGAAATATTAATTAAATGGAAATTGTGACTTTGACTCAAAGTTATAGAAATACCGAAAAAATAGAACAATTTGGTAATCACTATTTCATATTTTGAATCAAATATTTCTACTGAACATTTTAAACGAAGTAAATATTTCGTTTCAGATAACACTACCCTACACTCATTTTAGTGTAGTAAAAGGTGAAGCAAATATTCGATGCATTTATGGTTCTGCTTCCAAAAATGGAATCAGTTTTGTCTTTAGTTATTTAGATATAGCCCATTTTTCAATTTCCAATTGCATTTTATTTTTAAAATTTTAACAAAAGAAAAGTATGAAAGTAACTTTTCGATATTAGACGCAGAAAGCATCGCATTACATTACAAAAATGTTCTTTTATGCGTTAAATATTTTGTTAGCGAAATATAAGCAAAAGAACTTCAATTTTTTTTTTAAATATACAAACTTTTTTATGAATAAAATACTTAGTTAAAAAATATTTGTATGTATTTTATGTGTAGCGCCACGTAACAACTTTAACCCCACTTAGGAAAATAAATTATCTACATTGTTCTTATAAAGTGAATGGAATTCATTATAATAGAAAAATTTTAGTAAATAGCTACTGACAATCACAAACATAGCTTTTTGCTTCTTTTACAAATTCAGAATTGATAAATATTTGTATTCCCCTGCAGCTGGAAACATTACATATAAATAAAACCTTAAATATTGGCAAATATAATATAAATCTAAGTGAGATTTAAAAAATAATGTATCTTAAATATAACCACTATTTTTATAATAATAGTTTGACGCTACAGTCCTATAAGAACTTAGGCCGAGCTCTCTCACCATTTTGAGCTGTGCGTGTTATATTTGTACTTAAAGTGGTGGGATCTACAGTTTAATGTCGTATCAGAACGGCGGATGAGAGCTTTTCATAAAAGATGTTTTGATATTTTTTATAAATGATAGAAAAATTCGTAGTTCTTATATATTTATATAATTCAAATTTTTATTATTTCTCTTTATAATTTAATATGACTCAATAAATATTAATTTATACTTTTAAGGTGGTTTCATGATGGATGTTGTGAATGCGTAGGATCGACGTGCAAAAACTATGGAGTTAATGAGAGTCGGTGTACATTTTGTCCCGAATCAAAAGATTCAGCAGATGATTTTGTTGAAATTATAGATGATGATTTACAGGATTTCGGCGATAAGATGGGTCCAATTGATGGATCAGTACACAAAAATTTCTAGTTTTATAAGTAGTTGAATATTAAGACATATACCAAGACATTTATGTGAATTTAAGATATAATTGTTCAAATAAACATATATTGGATTATATTTTTCGATGTAAAAATATTGCTATATATATTGTTCCTCTGTATTTAAAATATTGTTACAAAAAAATATAATTTTTACCACTGTGCAAGCAATAAACAAGAGTGGATGAGACAGAAGACAAATCAACGTACGGAGGCATGTGTTAGACAAAGATGGAAGATCATTCATCGGACTGAGAAAGTTAGCGAGAAAAAGATGGAAGAACATTGCATGCAGCATTCTAGAAAAGTGTTGAAGCTTCTCGAAGCGTGTCGAACTGATATATGCAGTATATAATAGCGCTGAATCTGAGAAGTCAGCATTTCAGTTGTGATTTAAAAGTGAACTAGCGCATCTCGTGAGTAAACATTAGTGTGAAGGGACCGCTCACCAAATTATCACAAAGGTTTAAAAAAGCATACTGCCAACATTCGGATGTTGCGCAATTTTAATTTCGGTTTTTGATTATAAAAACAATTAAGTAGGAGTTACCTAAAAAGTTAATATATCACACATTAAATCGAAAAAACATGTCAATGTTTGTAAAATGGTTCACAATGCATTGAAACTTCGAAAAATAATATTGATTTTTTTTGAACAATTCCTAAATTTTATATGTAATTTTGAATATTTTAATTAGTTAATAATAGTGTAGACGTGAGATTAAAAATAAATTCAATGCGCACGTTTTAGCTTATTTTTTCCAATAGCGTTGTCTGAACAAGAAAGTTGGCATGATCGGTTAATTGTGAACAGATCAATTTTACTTTATATCAAGTGAACTTTTTTGGTTAAATATATATTGACTTTATGCGAACTGACTTGTGGTTCCCAAAAAAAAAAAAAGAAACGAAATTCGGTACATCTAACAATTTCTACATATGGGTATCATGTGAAAGAAAATTCTTCACCGATTCCAAGTTTTTAATTATTTTAAAGATTCGAATACCTTGATCACATATGTGTAGGATATTTATAGTCGGCCTTGACCGGCTATAATATTTATAATTCATACTAATTTCATCACACCAACTATCACAATTTCCTTACTTGAAAAATCACATGTGACCTAACTTTCTTTACTTGTTTTAGTTTTCCTTTACTTCCAGCATCAGAAAACAAAAATTTCGTCTGTTATTCAATAATAAAAATATCACCCTGTTATAGAAATACTCTAGTATTTCTATAACAGGGTGATATGTTCTTTTTCATTCGAATAACAACAGATTTCAGAGCTACTGGAGTTGCCACTCTTTAAACGTCGTTTACGTTGCTGTTGTTTATGTAGCTGATGCTGTTGTTTTTAAACTGATGTTGTTGTTATTGATGTTGCTGCTGTTGTGGAGCATGATCAGTGTTGCCACTTTTTGAGCTTTAGCTCAAAATCCGATCTATTTTCAAATATTTTGAGTCGACTTTAATTTTTTTCTTTTTCGATCATTTTTTTACCTTTTATATCCAACATTTCTTATTCAATATTTTACAATTTTAACTGAAATTATTTTATAAATAAGTTAACATCACTATTGAACATTCAAAACAATTAAAAAATAGCATAAGTACATGACATTGTAATTTATTGTTCATAAAATATTCGATTGACTAAAATTTTAATAGATTTATTAATTTTAACACATTGATAACATTCTTTATTTATGTTAGCAATATATAAAAAAATCCTCGATTTTCGTCATTGAAATATTAATTAAATGGAAATTGTGACTTTGAGTCAAAGTTATAGAAATACCAAAAAAATTGTACAATTTGGTAATCACTATTTCATATTTTGAATCAAATATTTCTACTGAACATTTTAAACGAATAAATATTTCGTTTCAAATAACACTACCCTACACTCATTTTAGTGTAGTAAAAGTTGAAGCAAATATTCGATACATTTATGGTTCTGCTTCCAAAAATGGAATCAGTTTTGTCTTTAGTTATTTAGATATAGCCCATTTTTCAATTTTCAATTGCATTTTATTTTTAAAATTTTAACAAAAGAAAAGTATGAAAGTAACTTTTCGATAGTAGACGCAGAAAGGCTCGCATTATATTACAAAAATGTTCTTTTATGCGTTAAATATTTTGTTAGCGAGATATAAGCAAAAGAAATTCAAATTTTTTTAAAATATACAAACTTTTTTATGAATAAAATACTTAGTTAAAAAATATTTGTATGTATTTTATGTGTAGCGCCATGTAACAACTTTAACCCCACTTAGGAAAATAAATTACGATTAAATAAAAGCATTTTTTTACTATGATTTTCGTTTAAATTTTACTGAAAAGTTCACTTTGAAATATTTTTTCCTTAATTTGTTCAGACCAACGAAGGGCAAATGCAAACTATCATAAACTTTGTATGTGTTTGTGCTATTGAAGAACTTCACACTTAAAACAATTTTAGTTAAAAGCTCATTTGAAAGATTTTTGTTTATTATTATACTTTCGTCTACATTGTTCTTATAAAGTGAATGGAATTCATTATAATAGAAAAATTTTAGTAAATAGCTACTGACAATCACAAACATAGCTTTTTGCTTCTTTTACAAATTCAGAATCGATAAATATTTGTATTCCCATGTAGCTGGAAACATTACATATAAATTAAACTTAAAATATTGTCAAATATAATATAAATCTAAGTGAGATTTAAAAAATAATGTATCTTATATATAACCACTATTTTTATAATAATAGTTTGACGCTACAGTCCTATAAGAACTTAGGCCGAGCTCTCTTACCATTTTGAGCTGTGCGTGTTATATTTGTACTTAAAGTGGTGGGATCTACATTTTAATGTCGTATCAGAACGGCGGATGAGAGCTTTTCATAAAAGATGTTTTGATATTTTTTATAAATGATAGAAACATTCGTAGTTCTTATATATTTATATAATTCAAATTTTTATTATTTCTCTTTATAATTTAATATGACTCAATAAATATTAATTTATACTTTTAAGGTGGTTTCATGATGGATGTTGTGAATGCGTAGGATCGACGTGCATAAACTATGCAGTTAATGAGAGTCGGTGAACATTTTGTTCCGAATCAAAAGATTCAGCAGATGATTTTGTTGAAATTATAGATGATGATTTACAGGATTTCGGCGATAAGATGGGTCCATTTGATGGAACAGTAAACAAAAATTTCTAGTTTTATAAGTAGTTGAATATTAAGACATATACCAAAACATTTATGTGAATTTAAGATATAATTGTTCAAATAAACATATATTGGATTATATTTTTCGATGTAAAAATATTGCTATATATTGTTCCTCTGTATTTAAAATATTGTTACAAAAAAATATAATTTTTACCACTGTGCAAGCAATAAACAAGAGTGAATGAGACAGAAGACAAATCAACGTACGGAGGCATGTGTTAGACAGAGATGGAAGATCATTCATCGCACTGAGAAAGTGAGCGAGAAAAAGATGGAAGAACATTGCATGCAGCATTCTAGAAAAGTGTTGAAGCTTCTCGAAGCGTGTCGAACTGATATATGCTGTATGTAATAGCACTGAATCTGAGAAGTCAGCATTTCAGTTGTGATTTAAAAGTGAAATAGCGCATCTCGTGAGTAAACATTAGTGTGAAGGGACCGCTCACCAAATTATCACAAAGGTTTAAAAAAGCATACTGCCAACATTCGAATGTTGCGCAATTCTAATTTCGGTTTTTGATAATAGAAACAATTAAGTAGGAGTTACCTAAAAAGTTAATATATCATACATTAAATCGAAAAAACATGTCAATGTTTGTAAAATGGTTTACAATGCATTGAAACTTCCAAAAATAATATTGAATTTTTCTGGCCAAATTCTAAATTTTATATGTAATTTTGAATATTATAATTAGTTAATAATAGTGTAGACGTGAGATTAAAAATAAATTCAATGCTCACGTTTTAGCTTATTTTTTCCAATAGCGTTGTCTGAACAAGAAAGTTGGCATGATCGGTTAATTGTGATCAGATCAATTTTACTTTATATCAAGTGAACTTTTTTATCACCCTGTTATAGAAATACTCTAGTATTTCTATAACAGGGTGATATGTTCTTTTTCATTCGAATAACTACTGAGATTTCACAGCTACTGTAGTATTTTTATAACAGGTTGTTCTTTTTTATTCGAATAAGAACTACGGTGATTTTACAACTACTGGAGTATTTCTATAACAGGCTGTTCTTTTTCGTTCGAATAAGAATTACAGTGATTTCACAACTACTGGAGTATTTGTATAACAGGCTGGTTTTTTCATTCGAATAAGAACTACAGAGATTTCAGAGCTACTGGAGTTGCCACTCTTTAAACGTCGTTTACGTTGCTGTTGTTTTTAAACTGATGTTGTTGTTATTGATGTTGCTGCTGTTGTGGAGCATGATCAGTGTTGCCACTTTTTGAGCTTTAGCTCAAAATCCGATCTATTTTCAAATATTTTGAGTCGACTTTAATTTTTTTCTTTTTCGATCATTTTTTAACTTTTTATATCCAACATTTCTTATTCAATATTTTACAATTTTAACTCAAATTATTTTATAAATAAGTTAACATCACTATTTAACATTCAAAACAATTAAAAAATAGCATAAGTACATGACATTGTAATTTATTGTTCATAAAATATTCGATTGAATAAAATTTTAATAGATTTATTAATTTTAACACATTGATAACATTCTTTATTTATGTTAGCAATGTATAAAAAAATCCTCGATTTTCGTCATTGAAATATTAATTAAATGGAAATTGTGACTTTGAGTCAAAGTTATAGAAATACCGAAAAAATAGAACAATTTGGTAATCACTATTTCATATTTTGAATCAAATATTTCTACTGAACATTTTAAACTCATTTTAGTGTAGTAAAAGTTGAAGCAAATATTCGATACATTTATGGTTCTGCTTCCAAAAATGGAATCAGTTTTGTCTTTAGTTATTTAGATATAGCCCATTTTGCAATTTTCAATTGCATTTTATTTTTAAAATTTTAACAAAAGAAAAGTATGAAAGTAACTTTTCAATATTAGACGCAGAAAGCGTCGCATTACATTACAAAAATGTTCTTTTATGCGTGAAATATTTTGTTAGCGAGATATAAGCAAAAGAAATTCAAATTTTTTTAAAATATACATACTTTTTTATGAATAAAATACTTAGTTAAAAAATATTTGTATGTATTTTATGTGTAGCGCCATGTAACAACTTTAACGCCACTTAGGAAAATAAATTACGATTAAATAAAAGCATTTTTTTACTATGATTTTCGTTTAAATTTTACTGAAAAGTTCACTTTGAAATATTTTTTCCTTAATTTGTTCAGACCAACGAAGGGCAAATGCAAACTATCATAAACTTTGTATGTGTTTGTGCTATTGAAGAACTTCACACTTAAAACAATTTTAGTTAAAAGCTCATTTGAAAGATTTTTGTTTATTATTATACTTTCGTCTACATTGTTCTTATAAAGTGAATGGAATTCATTATAATATAAAAATTTTAGTAAATAGCTACTGACAATCACAAACATAGCTTTTTGCTTCTTTTACAAATTCAGAATCGATAAATATTTGTATTCCCATGCAACTGGAAACATTACATATAAATAAAACTTAAAATATTGTCAAATATAAAATAAATCTAAGTGAGATTTAAAAAATAATGTATCTTAAATATAACCACTATTTTTAAAATAATAGTTTGACGCTACAGTCCTATAAGAACTTAGGCCGAGCTCTCTCACCATTTTGAGCTGTGCGTGTTATATTTGTACTTAAAGTGGTGGGATCTACAGTTTAATGTCGTATCAGAACGGCGGATGAGAGCTTTTCATAAAAGATGTTTTGATATTTTTTATAAATGATAGAAACATTCGTAGTTCTTATATATTTATATAATTCAAATTTTTATTATTTCTCTTTATAATTTAATATGACTCAATAAATATTAATTTATACTTTTAAGGTGGTTTCATGATGGATGTTGTGAATGCGTAGGATCGACGTGCAAAAACTATGGAGTTAATGAGAGTCGGTGTACATTTTGTCCCGAATCAAAAGATTCAGCAGATGATTATGATGAAATTATAGATGATGATTTACAGGATTTCGGCGATAAGATGGGTCCATTTGATGGAACAGTAAACAAAAATTTCTAGTTTTATAAGTAGTTGAATATTAAGACATATACCAAAACATTTATGTGAATTTAAGATATAATTGTTCAAATAAACATATATTGGATTATATTTTGTAAAAATATTGCTATATATTGTTCCTCTGTATTTAAAATATTGTTTCAAAAAAATATAATTTTTACCACTGTGCAAGCAATAAACAAGAGTGAATGAGACAGAAGACAAATCAGCGTACGGAGGCATGTGTTAGACAGAGATCATTCATCGCACTGAGAAAGTGAGCGAGAAAAAGATGGAAGAACATTGCATGCAGCATTCTAGAAAAGTGTTGAAGCTTCTCGAAGCGTGTCGAACTGATATATGCAGTATAAATTAGCGCTGAATCTGAGAAGTCAGCATTTCAGTTGTGATTTAAAAGAGAACTAGCGCATCTCGTGAGTAAACATTAGTGTGACGGGACCGCTCACCAAATTATCACAAAGGTTTAAAAAAGCATACTGCCAACATTCGAATGTTGCGCAATTCTAATTTCGGTTTTTGATAATAAAAACAATTAAGTAGGAGTTACCTAAAAAGTTAATATATCATACATTAAATCGAAAAAACATGTCAATGTTTGTAAAATGGTTCACAATGCATTGAAACTTCCAAAAATAATATTGATTTTTTTTGGACAATTCCTAAATTTTATATGTAATTTTGAATATTTTAATTAGTTAATAATAGTGTAGACGTGAGATTAAAAATAAATTCAATGCGCACGTTTTAGCTTATTTTTTCCAATAGCGTTGTCTGAACAAGAAAGTTGGCATGATCGGTTAATTGTGATCAGATCAATTTTACTTTATATCAAGTGAACTTTTTTATCACCCTGTTATAGAAATACTCTAGTATTTCTATAACAGGGTGATATGTTCTTTTTCATTCGAATAACTACAGAGATTTCACAGCTACCGGAGTATTTTTATAACAGGTTGTTCTTTTTTATTCGAATAAGAACTACGGTAATTTTAAAACTACTGGAGTATTTCTATAACAGGCTGTTCTTTTTCGTTCGAATAAGAATTACAGTGATTTCACAACTACTGGAGTATTTGTATAACAGGCTGGTTTTTTCATTCGAATAAGAACTACAGAGATTTCAGAGCTACTGGAGTTGCCACTCTTTAAACGTCGTTTACGCTGCTGTTGTTTATGTAGCTGATGCTGTTGTTTTTAAACTGATGTTGTTGTTATTGATGTTGCTGCTGTTGTGGAGCATGATCAGTGTTGCCACTTTTTGAGCTTTAGCTCAAAATCCGATCTATTTTCAAATATTTTGAGTCGACTTTAATTTTTTTACTTTTTATATCCAACATTTCTTATTCAATATTTTACAATTTTAACTCAAATTATTTTATAAATAATTTAACATCACTATTGAACATTCAAAACAATTAAAAAATAGCATAAGTACATGACATTGTAATTTATTGTTCATAAAATATTCGATTGACTAAAATTTTAATAGATTTATTAATTTTAACACATTGATAACATTCTTTATTTATGTTAGCAATGTATAAAAAAATCCTCGATTTTCGTCATTGAAATATTAATTAAATGGAAATTGTGACTTTGAGTCAAAGTTATAGAAATACCGAAAAAATAGAACAATTTGGTAATCACTATTTCATATTTTGAATCAAATATTTCTACTGAACATTTTAAACAAAGTAAATATTTCGTTTCAGATAACACTACCCTACACTCATTTTAGTGCAGTAAAAGTTGAAGCAAATATTCTATACATTTATGGTTCTGCTTCCAAAAATGGAATCAGTTTTTTCTTTAGTTATTTAGATATAGCCCATTTTTATACCCTACACTAAGAGTGAAAGGGTATATTCAGTTTGGTACGCCGTTTGTAACACCCAGAAGGAAGCATCTCCGGTATGGAAAAGTATATATATTCTTGATCAGCATGACCTCCTGAGTCGATTTAGCGATGTCCGTCTGTCCGTCTGTCTGTCTGTCCGTCTGTCTGTCCGTCTGTCTGTCTGTCTGTCTGTCTGTCTGTCTGTTGAAATCCCTAAGACTTTTTAAATTGAAGAGCTAGATAAATGAATCTTAGATTACTAATATACCTACGCTGTATGTGCGAAAAAATTGGCGAGATCGGTCCATTGTGACCTATGATCCGACCACTTATGTTCAAATACCTCATATAAAATGTACATATAAAGATCAATTTTTATGTATACGTGCTTAGGTAAACTTTTTTGGTCAAATATATATTGATATCATGCTCAAATACATGATAATAATGTTTTCCGGCGAAAAGACTTGTGGTTCACAAAAAAAAAAAATCGAAATTCGTTACACCTACCCATTTGTAAATATGGGTATCAAATGAATGGAAATTCTTCAGCGATTGAATGTTTGTAGTTATTTTCAGGATTCGTATACCCTGGTGACCTATATATCACTTTGAATGGTAACCACACATATGTGTAGGGTATTTATAGTCGGCTTAGACCGACTATAATTTTGATAATCCTAACTATCATAATTACACCTACTTTAAAATTTCCCATGTGATCTAACCTTCCCAACTGGTTTCTTTTTTCTCTAGTTCAATTTCCAATTGCATTTTATTTTTAAAATTTTAACAAAAGAAAAGTATGAAAGTAACTTTTCGATATTAGACGCAGAAAGCATCGCATTGCATTACAAAAATGTTCTTTTATGCGTGAAATATTTTGTTAGCGAGATATAAGCAAAAGAAATTCAAAATTTTTTAAAATATACAAACTTTTTTATGAATAAAATACTTAGTTAAAAAATATTTGTATGTTATTTATGTGTAGCGCCATGTAACAACTTTAACCCCACTTAGGAAAATAAATTACGATTAAATAAAAGCATTTTTTTTACTATGATTATCGTTTAAATTTTACTGAAAAGTTCACTTTTAAATATTTTTTCATTAATTTGTTCAGACCAACGAAGGGCAAATGCAAACTATCATAAACTTTGTATGTGTTTGTGCTATTGAAGAACTTCACACTTAAAACAATTTTAGTTAAAAGCTGATTTGAAAGATTTTTGTTTATTATTATACTTTCGTCTACATTGTTCTTATAAAGTGAATGGAATTCATTATAATAGAAAATTTTTAGTAAATAGTTACTGACAATCACAAACATAGCTTTTTGCTTCTTTTACAAATTCAGAATCGATAAATATTTGTATTCCCATGCAACTGGAAACATTACATATAAATAAAACTTAAAATATTGTCAAATATAATATAAATCTAAGTGAGATTTAAAAAATCATGTATCTTAAATATAACCACTATTTTTATAATAATAGTTTGGCGCTATAATCCTATAAGAACTTAGGCCGAGCTCTCTTACCATTTTGAGCTGTGCGTGTTATATTTGTACTTAAAGTGGTGGGATCTACAGTTTAATGTCGTATCAGAACGGCGGATGAGAGCTTTTCATAAAAGATGTTTTGATATTTTTTATAAATGATAGAAACATTCGTAGTTCTTATATATTTATATAATTCAAATTTTTATTATTTCTCTTTATAATTTAATATGACTCAATAAATATTAATTTATACTTTTAAGGTGGTTTCATGATGGATGTTGTGAATGCGTAGGATCGACGTGCAAAAACTATGGAGTTAATGAGAGTCGGTGTACATTTTGTCCCGAATCAAAAGATTCAGCAGATGATTATGATGAAATTATAGATGATGATTTACAGGATTTCGGCGATAAGATGGGTCCATTTGATGGAACAGTAAACAAAAATTTCTAGTTTTATAAGTAGTTGAATATTAAGACATATACCAAAACATTTATGTGAATTTAAGATATAATTGTTCAAATAAACATATATTGGATTATATTTTGTAAAAATATTGCTATATATTGTTCCTCTGTATTTAAAATATTGTTACAAAAAAATATAATTTTTACCACAGTGCAAGCAATAAACAAGAGTGGATGAGACAGAAGACAAATCAGCGTACGGAGGCATGTGTTAGACAGAGATCATTCATCGCACTGAGAAAGTGAGCGAGAAAAAGATGGAAGAACATTGCATGCAGCATTCTAGAAAAGTGTTGAAGCTTCTCGAAGCGCGTCGAACTGATATATGCAGTATATAATAGAGCTGAATCTGAGAAGTCAGCATTTCAGTTGTGATTTAAAAGTGAACTAGCGCACCTCGTGAGTAAACATTAGTGTGACGGGACCGCTCACCAAATTATCACAAAGGTTTAAAAAAGCATACTGCCAACATTCGAATGTTGCGCAATTCTAATTTCGGTTTTTGATAATAAAAACAATTAAGTAGGAGTTACCTAAAAAGTTAATATATCATACATTAAATCGAAAAAACATGTCAATGTTTGTAAAATGGTTCACAATGCATTGAAACTTCCAAAAATAATATTGATTTTTTTTGGACAATTCCTAAATTTTATATGTAATTTTGAATATTTTAATTAGTTAATAATAGTGTAGACGTGAGATTAAAAATAAATTCAATGCGCACGTTTTAGCTTATTTTTTCCAATAGCGTAGTCTGAACAAGAAAGTTGGCATGATCGGTTAATTGTGAACAGATCAATTTTACTTTATATCAAGTGAACTTTTTTGGTTAAATATATATTGACTTTATGCGAACTGACTTGTGGTTCCCAAAAAAAAAAATTCGGTACATCTAACAATTTCTGCATATGGGTATCAAATGAAATAAAATTCTTCACCGATTCCAAGTTTTTAATTATTTTAAAGATTCGTATACACTGACGACCGCACACATTATCACATATGTGTAGGATATTTATAGTCGGCCTTGACCGGCTATAACATTTATATTTCATCACACCAACTATCACAATTTCCTTACTTGAAAAATCACATGTGACCTAACTTTCTTTACTTGTTTTAGTTTCCCTTTACTTCCAGCATCAGAAAACAAAAATTTCGTCTGTTATTCAATAATAAAAATATCACCCTGTTATAGAAATACTCTAGTATTTCTATAACAGGGTGATATGTTCTTTTTCATTCGAATAACTACAGAGATTTCACAGCTACTGGAGTATTTTTATAACAGGTTGTTCTTTTTTATTCGAATAAGAACTACGGTGATTTTACAACTACTGGAGTATTTGTATAACAGGCTGGTTTTTTCATTCGAATAAGAACTACAGAGATTTCAGAGCTACTGGAGTTGCCACTCTTTAAACGTCGTTTACGTTGCTGTTGTTTATGTAGCTGATGCTGTTGTTTTTAAACTGATGTTGTTGTTATTGATGTTGCTGCTGTTGTGGAGCATGATCAGTGTTGCCACTTTTTGAGCTTTAGCTCAAAATCCGATCTATTTTCAAATATTTTGAGTCGACTTTAATTTTTTTCTTTTTCCATCATTTTTTTACTTTTTATATCCAACATTTCTTATTCAATATTTTACAATTTTAACTCAAATTATTTTATAAATAAGTGAACATCACTATTGAACATTCAAAACAATTAAAAAATAGCATAAGTACATGACATTGTAATTTATTGTTCATAAAATATTCGATTGAATAAAATTTTAATAGATTTATTAATTTTAACACATTGATAACATTCTTTATTTATATTAGCAATATATAAAAAAATCTACGATTTTCGTCATTGAAATATTAATTAAATGGAAATTGTGACTTCGACTCAAAGTTATAGAAATACCGAAAAAATAGAACAATTTGGTAATCACTATTTCATATTTTGAATCAAATATTTCCACTGAACATTTTAAACAAAGTAAATATTTCGTTTCAGATAACACTACCCTACACTCATTTGAGTGCAGTAAAAGTTGAAGCAAATATTCGATACATTTATGGTTCTGCTTCCAAAAATGGAATCAGTTTTTTCTTTAGTTATTTAGATATAGCCCATTTTTCAATTTCCAATTGCATTTTATTTTTAAAATTTTAACAAAAGAAAAGTATGAAAGTAACTTTTCGATATTAGGCGCAGAAAGCATCGCATTGCATTACAAAAATGTTCTTTTATGCGTGAAATATTTTGTTAGCGAGATATAAGCAAAAGAAATTCAAAATTTTTTAAAATATACAAACTTTTTTATGAATAAAATACTTAGTTAAAAAATATTTGTATGTTATTTATGTGTAGCGCCATGTAACAACTTTAACCCCACTTAGGAAAATAAATTACGATTAAATAAAAGCATTTTTTTTACTATGATTATCGTTTAAATTTTACTGAAAAGTTCACTTTTAAATATTTTTTCATTAATTTGTTCAGACCAACGAAGGGCAAATGCAAACTATCATAAACTTTGTATGTGTTTGTGCTATTGAAGAACTTCACACTTAAAACAATTTTAGTTAAAAGCTCATTTGAAAGATTTTTGTTTATTATTATACTTTCGTCTACATTGTTCTTATAAAGTGAATGGAATTCATTATAATAGAAAATTTTTAGTAAATAGTTACTGACAATCACAAACATAGCTTTTTGCTTCTTTTACAAATTCAGAATCGATAAATATTTGTATTCCCATGCAACTGGAAACATTACATATAAATAAAACTTAAAATATTGTCAAATATAATATAAATCTAAGTGAGATTTAAAAAATAATGTATCTTAAATATAACCACTATTTTTATAATAATAGTTTGACGCTACAGTCCTATAAGAACTTAGGCCGAGCTCTCTCACCATTTTGAGCTGTGCGTGTTATATTTGTACTTAAAGTGGTGGGATCTACAGTTTAATGTCGTATCAGAACGGCGGATGAGAGCTTTTCATAAAAGATGTTTTGATATTTTTTATAAATGATAGAAACATTCGTAGTTCTTATATATTTATATAATTCAAATTTTTATTATTTCTCTTTATAATTTAATATGACTCAATAAATATTAATTTATACTTTTAAGGTGGTTTCATGATGGATGTTGTGAATGCGTAGGATCGACGTGCATAAACTATGGAGTTAATGAGAGTCGGTGTACATTTTGTCCCGAATCAAAAGATTCAGCAGATGATTTTGATGAAATTATAGATGATGATTTACAGGATTTCGGCGATAAGATATGTCCATTTGATGGAACAGTAAACAAAAATTTCTAGTTTTATAAGTAGTTGAATATTAAGACATATACCAAAACATTTATGTGAATTTAAGATATAATTGTTCAAATAAACATATATTGGATTATATTTTGTAAAAATATTGCTATATATTGTTCCTCTGTATTTAAAATATTGTTACAAAAAAATATAATTTTTACCACTGTGCAAGCAATAAACAAGAGTGGATGAGACAGAAGACAAATCAGCGTACGGAGGCATGTGTTAGACAGAGATGGAAGATCATTCATCGCACTGAGAAAGTGAGCGAGAAAAAGATGGAAGAACATTGCATGCAGCATTCTAGAAAAGTGTTGAAGCTTCTCGAAGCGTGTCGAACTGATATATGCAGTATATAATAGCGCTGAATCTGAGAAGTCAGCATTTCAGTTGTGATTTAAAAGTGAACTAGCGCATCTCGTGAGTAAACATTAGTTTGAAGGGACCGCTCACCAAATTATCACAAAGGTTTAAAAAAGCATACTGCCAACATTCGAATGTTGCGCAATTCTAATTTCGGTTTTTGATAATAAAAACAATTAAGTAGGAGTTACCTAAAAAGTTAATATATCATACATTAAATCGAAAAAACATGTCAATGTTTGTAAAATGGTTCACAATGCATTGAAACTTACAAAAATAATATTGATTTTTTTTTCGACAATTCCTAAATGTTATATGTAATTTTGAATATTTTAAATAGTTAATAATAGTGTAGACGTGAGATTAAAAATAAATTCAATGCGCACGTTTTAGCTTATTTTTTCCAATTGCGTTGTATGAACAAGAAAGTTGGCGTGATCGGTTAATTGTGAACAGATCAATTTTATATCAAGTGAACTTTTTTGGTTAAATATATATTGACTATGCGAACTGACTTGTGGTTCCCAAAAAAAAATTAAACGAAATTCGGTACATCTAACAATTTCTACATATGGGTATTAAATGATAGAAAATTCTTCACCGATTCCAAGTTTTTAATAATTTTAAAGATTCGTATACCCTGATGACCGCACACATAATCAGATATGTAAGGTATTCATAGTCGACTTAGACCGGCTATAACATTCATAACACTGTGCGCACATTTGACAGCAATTTTCGACACCACAAATAAAAGTTGCATATTCTTATGGATTTGGACATTCTAAGAACAATGGCGTTCTCAAAGGATATTTGAGATAAACTAAAAACCACGTTTTTGAGGATTTCATAGGTTGAAAAGCGTTGATTACAATGTCAGACTAATTTTTATTTTATTGAAAACATGCATAACAAAACACAAATTATATGTACATATCAATTTTCAAAATTCCTTTAACAGGACCTGAGATATGATGCAAAAAGGACTCATTTTTGGGTTAAAAAAAGACACATTTTTGAGCATTTGTTTCTCAGTTCCCAGTTGTACACCATTCTTGTGCTTTACATCAATAGTTAGCAAATCTCAAATATTTCAATTCTGTTTTATTCAAAAAAATCGTAATCGTCAAAATTGGGCATACAACATAAAAAAAATAAAAGTTTTTAAAAATAAAACAAAAATTGTTAACCATAATAATTTCGTAGAAATATTAGTAACTCGTACGTTTTTTTTATTCTTTTACGATATTATTGTGGTAAGGGAGATAGTTGAGTCAAATTTATTAATTCATTGGACCTTTAGATACCGGTTATGGGTTTCCGTATTTGTAAAATATTATTATGAATCAGGATTTATATCTGGTATCAAGAGGATCAATGAATTGATAAATTTGACCCATCTGTCTCCCTTACCACAATAATATTGTAAAATAGTAAAAAAAATACGAATTAATAATATTTCTACGAATTTATTATGCATAATAATTTTTATTTTATTTTATAAAACTTTTCACTTTTTTTAAGTGACGTTTTGACGTTTACGATTTTTTTTAATAAAACAGGAATGAAATCTATGAGATTTACTAAGTTATAATGCAAAGCACAAGAATGGTGCTCAACTGGATATTGAGAAACAAATGCTCAAAAATGGGTCTATTTTTAGCCTAAATATGAGTCCTTTTTGCTTCATATCTCAGGTCCTGTTAAAGGAATTTAAAAAATTGATATGTACATATAATTTGTGTTCTGTTATGCATGTTTTGAATAAAATAAAAATAAGTCTGACATTATAATCAACGCTTACCAACTAATAGAATTCTCAAAAACGTGGTTTTCCGTTTTTGTCAAATAGCCTTGAAACTGGACGTGTAGAGAAAAAACTGAAAACGCCATTATTCTTAGAATGTCAAAATCCATAAGAATATGTAACTTTCATTTCTGGTGGCAAAATGGGTGCGCACAGTGTAATTCTTACTAATTTCATCACACCAAGTATCACAATTTCCATACTTGAAAATTCACATGTGACTTAACTGGTTATACCCTACACTAAGAGTTTGGTACGCCGTTTGTAACACCCAGAAGGAAGCATCTCCGTTATGAAAAAGTATATATATTCTTGATCAGCATGACTTCCTGAGTCGATTTAGCGATGTCCGTCTGTCTGTTGAAATCCCTACTACTTAAACAATTAAAGAGTTAGACAAATGAAACTTATAATTTAGATTACTTACATACCTACGCTGTATGTGCGAAAATCGGTCCATTGTGACCTGTGATCTGACCATTTATATTCAAAAATACCTCATATTCAATTTATATCTACAGATCAATTTTACTGTATACGTGTTAAGGTAAACTTTTTTGGTCAAATATACACCTACCCATTTGTAAATATGGGTATCAAATGAATGGAAATTCTTCAGCGATTGAAAGTTTGTAATTATTTTCAGGATTCGTATACCCTGGTGACCTATATACCACTTTGAATGGTAACCACACGTATGTGTAGGGTATTTATAGCCGGCTTTGACCGACTATAATTTTGATAATTCTAACTATCATAATAACACCAAATTTAAAATTTCCCATGTGATCTAACCTTCCCAACTGGTTTTAGTTTCCATTTACTTCCACACTAAGAAAACAAGACGTTTATGACAGCCTTGCTGCAACTATCTGTTTAAATTTTCGCTTTGGAACAAATATTCAAACATCCCATAAGTTTCAATAAAGTTGCAGCACAAGTATTAATATTTTTTAAATATGACATATATGCAGATAGTTACGAGATGTTTGCCACAACAGCAATGATAATTGAGATATTTACTGTTGCCTGATAGCAAACATCCTGATTTATTGGACATTTGCAACAAAAATCTTGTGTTATTTTGACATTTGACTACTATAAAAAAGGAAAATAGCTTACTTTTTCCTTACGTTCGATTTGTCCACAACAATTAAGTAAATCCAATAGTGTAAAAAAGTGTCAACTTAAATATTACATTTTAAAGGTAAAAGTGAAAATAAAATTTCCTGGGATTGAAATTGTCAAGACGTAATGGAAAATACTTCTTTTCAGAGTTTACTTTGATGATAGCAGCGCAGGCAAACTTGGCTATTCCGCGAAGAAGTCTCAAGTGGTTGTACAATTTTACCTTCGAAGGATTTATAAACACGATGGCGATGTATAACCAGGATACTGTTTTAGAAAAATAATAATACATTTGATTCATTTTATTTAAATTCAATAAAAATTACTCCGCGAATTCTAATGGAGTACCTTTTCCAAATATTCCACAACTAATGTTTAATTGATGGTTGCTATAAATAATCGTAAATTTGAAAGATGGTTGCCAGCAATATTTATCGTATATGTCAGATGTTTGAAAGATGTTTGTCTCAAAGCCGATTTAAATAATTTGTAAATAACTTGATATTTAGGGCTGTGATATTTCTGGTAACCATCTTTGTTTTCTTAGTGCAGCATCAGAAAACAAAAATTTCGTGGTATTTTATATTGTCCGTTAGAGGGTTGAGCGATTTTTGATAGCTCATAAAAATAAAATTAAATAAAAAGTATATAACTACAAGTTAAAATAAAAAGTATTTACTCCAAGTTTAAATAAAAAATATTTTATTTATATAAAAAAACGAGCCAAAAAGTACTTAAATTTATTACATTTTTATTTATTATTATTACTTTTTTTCCCCCACTGTATGCTACCAGTGGCAAGATTTTATACTATCACTATCGAAGCGATTGTCGAAGCGAAAATATAGAACTGGCAGTATGTTATAACTTTTTCGTTCGACAGGCGATTTAGTTATTTCGAACATGTTTCGAAGTTAGTTGATACAGAGTTTTTTTTTACATTTTTATTAAAATCTGCGTTATTTTTTCATGTTACAAATACAAGAAATGTTCTAAAATTAATTACTTGATTAATGAGATGCTGTAGGACGATATATTTAATTATCACCATAAGATAAAATGGTTAATAATGTGATAGAGTATGCCAATAAAAATTAAATGTTTGATTTATTAATTTCCTATTTTTTATCATCAATTCAATCTGTCAATTCGATTTTTTATTCAAATTCTGCTGCTACACACAGAGAAAAAAAACTGTTAAAACTAACAGTTTTAACCTGTTACATTTTCGTAGTTTTAAAATTATGATACAAAAATATTTAACGAAGAAAATACACACATCATAGACAGTAGCGTCAACATAGCCATTGGGTACGGTCTTTTCGCCTATACCTCCTACATTTTTACTCGTTCGTCGTCTGTCCGTCGTCTATTTAAATTATTTGTGTTAAAATTCGTGCAAAGTCCAGTGTCGTTTTTTAATAGTTACAAAATAATATAATGTCGAAAAATAAAGAAAATTAGAATCAATAAAACAGCGCAAACAATAAACCAAATAAATTAAAATTAACATTAAACCCACAAACACAACAACAACAACAATAAACCAAAACCGGTTTCGTCTGCGGTTTCGGCTGCTGAGTTGTTGCACTCGCTGCATTGTTTTTTTATTTTCAATTAATGCAAAGGGCTCTTCTATGCCCTCTGCCGCAATTGTGTTTTGTTTTTCGTTATTCTTCCCCATCCCACTTCACGCTACTGTCTTGCACGGTTGATGCTGCACTGAGTGCGTAAGCTACGCTGTAGTTAAGGCATAACACTCGCCACTGCTTTGCTTGCACTCTCATTTGTTTGATTGTTTTGAATTTGCCCAGTAGGAAAATGTCGCAAAAATTCCGCATAGATTTTTGCAACGTTCGTGCGCTGAGGGCGAATTTTTTCTCTGTATATGCGTATGTGTCCATCCATAGTCCTCAAATAATGGCACTAGGTAAGACCCAGGTTCATGAGGGTACAGATCCACTGGATTTTCATGTGCCTGGTTATCACCTACTGCCATTATTCTCTGCCCATAGGGGCCTTGCTCTATTTATTCGGAGTGACGTTGCGTATCAACTGCAGCAACAACATAGTGTGTCGGGTAGCGAATTTAATACTATTTGGGTTAAATTCAAAATCCAAACACACATCATGCACTTGTGCATTCTTTATAAGAGTCCGAATCTAGTTTCCACCTGTAATAAGCTGGATGCCGTATCTGATTCGATCTCAAATATATTGGAGTAATTTCCAGGCATTGAAATTGCTGTTGCCGGCGATTTTAATGTGCACAACGCCACTTGGTTGAGCCACTCGGGTCTATCAACACAGGAGGGTTGTTATGTTGAACTCCGAGTGTAACCAACTCACTCAAATGGTGAAGGAGCCGACGTATATTCCTCGCGGCGGCGGGTAAAGCCCAAAAGTCTTAGACCTTTTTCTGACTTCACATCATGAAAAATATGATGTAAAAGTCCTTGGACCTCTTGGTAACTCCGACCACTGTACTGTTTCCGCTGAGTTTTCTATTCTAGTTTACGCGCCTCTTCGATTAAAGCCCCGAAGAGGACTTTACGAAAAAGCAAATTGGGTTGCGTTAAATGATTTTTTTCGCAACTTTAATTGGAAATTGTGTTTCGCAGACAGAGACATAAATGCCGCGGCTTTAATGGTACAAAATATTATTTTATTAGGTATGCGGCCCTTCATACCTTCTAAAAAAATCAGGTCAAAAGAGGAAGCCTTTCAAAATTGGCGTTCTAACAAGAATGCTGACACAGAAAGACTTCGCATACAGGCTAGGAATTGCTGTAATGCCGTGATCTCGCGCGAAAAGTTTCTTCACGAAAAAAACGCGCATAAAATGGTCCAACTCTACGATAGAGGTAGTAAAAATTTCTGGTCATTCGTAAAAAGGGTGAAGAATCAGACAACATCGCCTACTCCAACTCTTATTATGAATGGCCAGACCTTCACTGACCCGGTTGATAAAACTAATCTCTTGGCAGAATTATTTGCAAATAATTCAACGCTCCCAGATTTCAATCAACCACTGCCCGATGTCGATTTTGTTTCTTCTGCAATGTCGGAGATTCATTTTCAAACTCGGGCAGTTAAAAAGGTTTTAGCAAACCTCAACATTAACAAAGTCTCTGGGCCAGATGGCATATCTGCCCATATGTTGAAGAAGTGCGCGTCAACGCTGGCTTGTCTGTTGCGTAGCCTTTTCAACAGGAGTTTTTCCATATTGTTGGAAGGTTACCAATGTCCAGCCAGTTCCGAAAAAGGGCGAGGCTACGAACCGTGCCAATTACCGACCCATTGCAATATGCTCTGCACTCTCCAAGGTAATGGAGAGCGTAATTAACTTCCACCTTGTGAACTATCTTGAGCACAACGAATTGCTCAGTGACCGCCAATATGGTTTCCGTAGGGCCAGATCCACAGGTGACTTTGGATCCGAAAAATGGAATAATTGTGTTCACCTTTTCGGGGAGAGTAAGACTGTTGCTCTTGATAATTCCAAGGCTTTTAATCGAGTGTGGCATAAAGCCCTCGTTTCAAAACTAATTGCATTTGGTGTCGGTGAACCATTTACTCGATGGATACCGAGTTTTCTCCAGGGTCGTTCAATACGAGTTGCGATGGATGGTGTTCTTTCAGAACAACATTCCATCAATTCTGGAGTTCCGCAAGGTTTCGTCCCCGTCCATATTTTTGGTATTTATCAATGACCTTCTGTCATTGACCCCGAACCTAATTTATTCCTTTTCAGATGACAGTAACATTTGTCATTCATACTCGTTCAACAAGCGCCCAAACTCTTTGAAGATTGAGAGTAAGAGACGCACTATGAATGACACACTCAATAATGACCTTAAATCAATCTCCGAGTAGGGTATTGCAAATAGAGTAGATTTTAATGCAAGCTAGACCCAATGTTGTCTGTTATCTCACAAAAGAATGGATTCACCCCTACCTCCCCTCAATATGGGTGCAGTGGATATTGTGCAGTCAGCTTGTCTTGACGTTCTGGGTATATCAATTCAATGTGTTCTCCGTTGGAATGACCACATATTTAATGTGTCGAAAGAAGCGGCCAAGTGCCTCGGTTTTTTAAAACGGTGTAAAACATACTTCACTCCTGCTGAATTACGCACTGTCTACAATTCATGATACCTATTTTTATTAGGGAAACATGTTTTCCCATTTTCGAACATTGTTCACGATACCTATTTTCCACCAATGGTAAAAATTCCCCGAGGAATTTTATTCATGATAAGGCTGAATGAGTAAGTGATAGTTACACATATCACCCACCAAATTATTAAAATGTTTGCTTTTATTACTGCAACCTCAACGAATTATCATCACCTTTAAGATGCGAGGTAATACACGTGCTATGGGATGCTGAAAAGTGATTGAGCCAGAATAAGCCTTGTTATATTCAGATATGGTGCTATGTCAGCTTATTGGCGTAATATCAGTGGTGCATAACTATAGACGCATTTTAAAAAATAACAAAAAATTACATATTATTTCAAGTTAGATTTAATGTATATTATGTATATGTATATTTAATATTGAGTACTGCTTTCTTAATTATGAATAAACTCAAATATTCTTTTTGGCATGCTATTAACTAAGCATATTCGCACTTATTCACCAATTGACACCCAAGCTTCAATCACATCATTTTTTAAAAGTGAAATTTTTTCGTATTGCTTGTTTTCAACAAACATTTTTCGGAACATCATTCCCCAGATATTTTCTATTAAATTTAGGTCTGTGGAGTAGTCTGGCAAATGCAAAACCTTCACGTTATGCGATTCTAGCCATGAGCTAGTCTCATTGACCTTATCTAAAATAGTATTATTTTGCTGCAATGTAATATTTTTTGTACTATTTTTCTCTAAATACGGAAGGAGGTTAGTTCTCAACATCGATGTGTATTCTCCAGAGTTCATACTCGTGTATGGGAATGCTAACTTTAGTATACCATTAACACAAAATTAATATTACAAACAATCTTACAACCTTCCTTATTTAGAGAGAAATAATACAGAAAATATCACATTGCGGCAAAATAATGCTTTTCTAGATAATGGTAATGAGACTAGCTCATTCATAGAATCGCATAACGTACTCCACAGACCTAAATCTAATAGAAAATATCTGGAAAATGATGTTCCGAAAAATGTTTGTTGAAAACAAGCAATACGAAAAATTTCACGTTTAAAAATTGATGTGATTGAAGCTTGGGAGTCAATTGGTAATCAATTGGAGATATGCTTGGTTAATAGCATGCCTAAAAGAATATTTGAGCTTATTCATAATCAAGAAAGCAATACTCAATATTAAATATACATATACATAATATACATTAAATCTAACTTGAAATAATATGTAATTTTGTGTTATTTTTTAAAATGCGTCTATAGTTATGCACCACTGATATCATGCCAATAAGCTGACATAGCAGCATATCTGAATACAACAAGGCTTCGTCTGGCTCAATCACTTTTCAGCATCCCATAGCACGTGTATTACCTCGCATCTTAAAGGTGATGATAATTCGATGAGGTTGCAGTAATAAAAGCAAACATTTTAATAATTTGGTGGGTGATTTGTCAGCCTTATCATGAATAAAATTCCTCAGGGAATTTTTACCCTTGGTGGAAAATAAGTATCGCACCAACATTATTTAAATAAAAGTTATATAATAATATAACCACCGCAATACAACACTGTTTGACATATGGCAAAACAGCTGATTTAGCGTTGCCTGATGTTCAGTTCTAATTGTAATTTAAACTTTTATTTAGTTAAAAATTGTGAAATTTGTGCATAAAAGTATAGTTAACTGCAAATAATAAAGATCTGTATACATATTTTATATCTGAAGTATTAGAAGGGAATTCAGTAACTAGTTTGCGATAACGTTGTCGTTAGTTTGTTAATTATTGTTAAAGTTAATCACGAACTCATATTTATCAATTTGTATTGATAACTTAACGTTAATTATGAAATCGTTGTTATGCTTTGCTACAATCGGAAACATGACATCAAATGTAACGAGTATTCAATATACTCGTTATAATCACTGTCAGATTTTGTTTATTTTTTAAATTTCGTTATTTGTTACCACAATGAATTATTCTATTTAATTAAACTAACCTAAATTAACGTATTAAATAAATCCTATACACAACTGCTTTAAAAAAAATATTTTTTTATTTAAAAAATATGTATTTTGGTTATCCTCTTCGCGAATCCTCAGGCAACTCCAAGCCTTCATTGGTGACGGAAATGACGTATTCATCGATGGTTTGCTCATGTAGATGACTTAAGCTGCGGGCCCTGACGCAAAGAACAATTGATCCTTAGTCTTGAAGTTGATGAAGTGTTTCTGGTGCATTTCATTCGGGACACATTGTCTTCTTACTAGCAGTAGCCATCGCCGGATGTTGAGATGTGGATACACTAATTTTATGCGTTTTTTGTTGTTCTTGTGCACGGCCAACATCAGGTTCTTGCTGTATTTATCGAAGATTCAAACAATTTTTAATTTTTACAACACACATTTTTGAATTTTTTATTTTTTTAAAGTTTATAAACGTAGTGCTGCCATATAATTTAACGTTTTACTTGTTGATTTACTAACGATTTTTGTGTTGTTAAAGTTATGTTTCAGAATCACTCAAACGTTACTGCAAGCTACAATTTTCATTAATTAACAATATCGCAAACTAGTTATAGAATTGCCCCACTGGAATGATAAAGATAACCAAAGAACGCATAAACAAAAAATATGACAATGTTGTAAAATTGCATTCGAATTTCGAACAAAATTTCGGAGGAATTGCTGTTCCTGGGAGATTGCCGAAACCAAAAAATTTTATGTGGGAACTAAAAATTCCGAGGGAATAGAATATTCCGAAAGTGTTCACGATAAGGCTGATTATGTACATAGTCATCAAAGCTACAGATGATAATGTTCGAACCACTATTTCAGGGCTAAGGAGATTTTTCCAAACGTATTTGAATTTGTGTTGAAATTTATTTGTATTTAGAAAAAAACAATTAAATATGTTGTCAGTTTTTTTTTTACAAATTAACCAACGCTCAGGGGATGCCCCCTATACATGCAAAGCACAGTGTTGATAGTAATAAGGGATGATAGGTGAAAAGGAGGGGGGAAAGATAGAGTAGTGTCGGTGAATGTTTGTTTTGAACTTGTCAATATCAAAAATGTCGGGAAAAAAATTACGCAGGGAGAATGTTCCACAAACGAATCGTACGACTGAAGAACGAATTATCTCTATAATGCGTGGTTCTGTTGAGAGCCGAGTGGACTACGAAGGGGTTGGCTTGGTTTGATGCCCGAGTAGAACGAGAGAACACACGACCTGGTGGAATCAGGCCATGTATTCCCTCGAACACTTGCCGTTGTAATACCTATAAAACAGGCTTACACACCCAACGGTCCTTCGGTGCTCAAGCGAACCAAAAGACGATGAAATATTTTCATCCCCAATTAAATATATCGCACGATGTTGGATTCGGTCCAGGAACTCCAAGGAGGATTTTGAGGCCCCTGCCCAAATGTGCGAATTGAATCCATTTTAGGCCGTATATAGGAAGTGTAGACAGTGCGTAATTCAGCAGGAGTGAAGTATGTTTTACACCGATTTAAAAAACCGAGGCACTTGGCCGCTTCTTTCGACACATTAAATATGTGGTCATTCCAACGGAGAACACATTGAATTGATATACCCAGAACGTCAAGACAAGCTGACTGCACAATATCCACTGCACCCATATTGAGGGGAGGTAGGGGTGAATTCATTCTTTTGTGAGATAACAGACAACATTGGGTCTAGCTTGCATTAAAATCTACTCTATTTTCAACACCCTACTCGGAGATTGATTTAAGGTCATTATTGAGTGTGTCATTCATAGTGCGTCTCTTACTCTCAATCTCCAAAGAGTTTGGGCGCTTGTTGAACGAGTATGAATGACAAATGTTACTGTCATCTGAAAAGGAATAAATTGGGTTCGGGGTCAATGACAGAAGGTCATTGATAAATACCAGAAATATGGACGGGGACGGAACCTTGCGCGAACTCCAGAATTGATGGAATGTTGTTCTGAAAGAACACCATCCATCGCAACTCGTATTGAACGACCCTGGAGAAAACTCGGTATCCATCGAGTAAATGGTTCACCGACACCAAATGCAATTAGTTTTGAAACGAGGGCTTTATGCCACACTCGATTAAAAGCCTTGGAATTATCAAGAGCAACAGTCTTACTCTCCCCGAAAAGGTGAACACAATTATTCCATTTTTCGGATCCAAAGTCACCTGTGGATCTGGCCCTACGGAAACCATATTGGCGGTCACTGAGCAATTCGTTGTGCTCAAGATAGTTCACAAGGTGGAAGTTAATTACGCTCTCCATTACCTTGGAGAGTGCAGAGCATATTGCAATGGGTCGGTAATTGGCACGGTTCGTAGCCTCGCCCTTTTTCGGAACTGGCTGGACATTGGTAACCTTCCAACAATATGGAAAAACTCCTGTTGAAAAGGCTACGCAACAGACAAGCCAGCGTTGACGCGCACTTCTTCAACATATGGGCAGATATGCCATCTGGCCCAGAGACTTTGTTAATGTTGAGGTTTGCTAAAGCCTTTTTAACTGCCCGAGTTTGAAAATGAATCTCCGACATTGCAGAAGAAACAAAATCGACATCGGGCAGTGGTTGATTGGAATCTGGGGCGTTGAATTATTTGCAAATAATTCTGCCAAGAGATTAGTTTTATCAACCGGGTCAGTGAAGGTCTGGCCATTCATAATAAGAGTTGGAGTAGGCGATGTTGTCTGATTCTTCACCCTTTTTACGAATGACCAGAAATTTTTACTACCTCTATGGTAGAGTTGGACCATTTAATGCGCGTTTTTTTCGTGAAGAAACTTTTCGCGCGAGATCACGGAATTACAGCGATTCCTAGCCTGTATGCGAAGTCTTTCTGTGTCAGCATTCTTGTTAGAACGCCAATTTTGAAAGGCTTCCTCTTTTGACCTGATTTTATTAGAAGGTATGAAGGGCCGCTTACCTAATAAAATAATATTTTGTACCATTAAAGCCGCGGCATTTATGTCTCTGTCTGCGAAACACAATTTCCAATTAAAGTTGCGAAAAAAATCATTTAACGCAACCCAATTTGCTTTTTCGTAAAGCCATACAGTCCTCTTCGGGGATTTAATCGAAGAGGCGCGTAAACTAGAATAAGAAAACTCAGCGGAAACAGTACAGTGGTCGGAGTTACCAAGAGGTCCAAGGACTTTTACATCATATTTTTCATGACTTTTGGGCTTTACCCGCCGACGCGAGGAATTTACGTCGGCTCCTTCACCATTTGAGTGAGTTGGTTACACTCGGAGTTCAACATAACAACCCTCCTGTATTGATAGACCCGAGTGGCTCAACCAAGTGGCGTTGTGCACATTAAAATCGCCGGCAACAGCAATTTCAATGCCTGGAAATTACTCCAATATATTTGAGATCGAATCAGATACGGCATCCAGCTTATTACAGGTGGAAACTAGATTCGGACTCTTATAAAGAATGCACAAGTGCATGATGTGTGTTTGGATTTTGAATTTAACCCAAATAGTATTAAATTCGCTATCCGACACACTATGTTGTTGCTGCAGTTGATACGCAACGTCACTCCGAATAAATAGAGCAAGGCCCCTATGGGCAGAGAATAATGGCAATAGGTGATAACCAGGCACATCATAATCCAGTGGATCTGTACCCTCATGAACCTGGATCTCACCTAGTGCCATTATTTGAGGACTATGGATGGACACATACGCATATACAGAGAAAAAATTCGCCCTCAGCGCACGAACGTTGCAAAAATCTATGCGGAATTTTTGCGACATTTTCCTACTGAGCAAGTTCAAAACAATCAAACATACCACTAACGTGCAGCAGTTGACACAAACAAATGAGAGCGCAAGCAAAGCAGTGGCGAGTGTTATGCCTTAACCACAGCGTAGCTTACGCACTCAGTGCAGCATCAACCGTGCAAGACAGTAGCGGGGAGTAGGATGGGGAAGAATAACGAAAAACAAAACACAATTCCGGCAGAGGGCATAGCAGAGCGTTGGCAATTGCAAATTTGTTATTGTTGTTGTTGTGTTTGTGTGTTTAATGTTATTTTTAATTTATTTGGTTTATTGTTTGCGCTGTTTTAATGATTTTAATTTTCTTTATTTTTCCACATTATTTTATTTTGTAACTATTAAAAAACGACACTGGACTTTGCACGAATTTTAACACAAATAATTTAAATAAACGATGAACAGATGACGAACGAGTAAAAATGTAGGAGGTCTAGGCGACAAGAACGTCCCCCATGGCTATGTTGACGCTACTGTCTATGATGTGTGTATTTTCTTCGTTAAATATTTTTGTATCATATTTTTAAAACTACGAAAATGTAACAGGTTAAGACTGTTAGTTTTAACAGTTTTTTTTCTCTGTGTGTAGCAGCAGAACTTGCCTTTCATTTTCAAATTAAAAAAATTAAAATTTTTAGATATTTTCAATCAAATTATTTGATAAATCAATTTTTTATTAATTGATTAATCAAGATTTAGGATTAATCCGCAAATTGATTTATCAATATTTAAAATATTTTACTGTATGTTTCTTGAACATTTAAGTCACTTTCTTTTATTTTTTAATAACTATATAAATAAATGTTTACTTTATTAAGTTGTCAAAATGTTCAAATCTTATTGAATAAAATGGTTTCATTTTCAATTAATCAGATTAATCAGGGTTCCGATTAATCAGGGTTTCTTATTAATCAAGATTTGGATTAATTAACAGCCCTAATTTTTAATCTTTAAGTGCAATCCAAAACATAAAAATAAACAAAATGTTGATGAAGACGGAAACAAAAAATATTGGTGGAAAATTAAATGTGTTCGCTGACAACTTCAATTGTAATTTTTACAATCATAACTTTATAATGCTGTGTCAATTGGAAATAGAATCGATATCCCATATTTAAAATTTCTATTTTGTTAATATTTGATTTTTAATTACATACATATAAAAAAGAACTCTATAACTTGTATTTTAAGAAATGTTCCTTGGTGACTTCTACTTGTACAATGACAATGTTTAATGTTTGATAAAGATTCATATTTAGCACACAAAAATTATTTTTTCAAGATATCAAGAAACAATACTTTAATTTAACAGACTACTTTACACTTTATTTTTTGGACGAAGTACTTGATTTACTTGGTTCTGTGAAAATCGCAATGGAATCAATTTCTAAATACAAGTTTAATGACGTACCTGTGGCAAGATGTTATAACTTCACATATTTCGAAGTTCGACAATTTGTCGAAAGTCAGTATGTTATAGCACTTTCGACAGGCGATATTTTCGATAAAATATCACTTCAAATTGAAGTTGTGATAGAGAAGTGAAAATTAATAAAATGGAAATTTTAGAGAAAGAAAAACTATTTATATTATTATGCATTAATTTAATGGATATTGTATAGACTGCAAGTGTTTATACAAGCAAATTTTACATATTTGCATGTCAATTCAATATATTTCCTAATATATTTCCTAACCTCAATTTTAGGACTTAATAAATAAATTATTGATAAAAAATCGAATTGACAGATTGAATTGATGATAAAAAAAATAGGAAATTAATAAATTAAACATTTAATTTTTGTTGGCATACTCTTTATTATTAACCATTTTCTCTTATGGTGATAATCAGGGCTCACTTTTATGTGGATTTACATATTCAATATTTAAATACATATTTAAACAATTTTTAGGAATAAATCCATATATTTGAGATAATCCATATAAATCCATATTTTGGATAAAATTTAACTTATGTTTCGCAATTTCGACAAATTTTCACTACAATCTTTGATATATTGAAACATTTGTCAGTGCAACCCTGTTTTAAGTTAACGTTGTTATCGATTGTTTTAGGTATCTCTAACATAACGGTAAACAATTTAAAGCATTAAATATGCCAAAATGCCGAAAGCGAAGAAGGCTCTTTTTTGTTTTTATGACAGAGTTTTAACAAAATATCCAAATGTTTTTCGATATGATAATTCAGTTCTCTTTTGTTTAATGTGTGATACAAAAGTGGCAGCAAAACAAATATTTCTTATAAAACAGCATATTAATACTTCCAAACACTTGGCGAGCGTGCAGCAAAAAAAAATCCAAGAAAACTGCAACAATCAATCGCTATTGACTTTATTAAAGGTTACTGATCGAAGTACAAATGACTTTACAATGAATTTGGCGAAGGCTTTTCTAAAAGCAAATATAGCGTTTCATAAAATTTCGCATCCAAGTATTAAAGAATTCTTGGAGAAATACACAAAATTTGCTATTCCATCAGAAACCACCTTACGTTCGAAATGCCTGCCAACATTGTTTAACGAGTGCATCGATAAAATGAAACATTAAGCTGCAGGCAATTTCATTAGATGAGACAACAGATTGCGAGCAGCGATTTGTGGCTAATTTGGTTTTTGGAGTTTTGGGTAAAAAGCAAGAACAAGGTCACAGTTCCCCTGTTTGCATCCCAAGTTTTGGAAGCGACGAACACAATTGCATCTTTTTTTGGCCATTCAGTTATCGAATTATGTAAGTAAACATTCTGTAAATATATGAACAAAAATTATATGGTGACATTTTTAGGCATTGACAAAAATAAAGTTCTACTAGTTGTGAGCGATGCTGCACCATACATGGTATGCGCAATAAATACATGGTATGCGCAATGAATGCATTGAAGGTGCTATATCCGAAATTGATTCATGTAACTTGTGTGTACTCATGGAGTACATCGCGTAGCTGAATTCGTCAGAAATAATTCTCCGATGTAAACGAGTTAATTTAAAATGTAAAAAAAATATTTACGAAGACTTCCCGACGAAAACTTCTTTTTCAAAATATGTTTCCACAGCCAATTACTACTCGTTTGGGTACTTGGATTGAAGCCGCGATATATTTTGCTAACCATTTTGATAAAATTGTTACATTTTTGAATGTAATTGATTCGGATGAAGCTGAATCAATTGGTAAAGCACAAGCTGCCATTAAGATACCAAATATAAAAAATAAGTTGGTGTTTATAAAAAACCACTTTACTTGCCTGACTTCTGCTACTACATTGTTACAAAAAAAAAGAGTTTTCCAATTACATCATGTGATGTTGAACGAACATTCTCAACATACAAAAGAGTTTTGGAGGATTGTCGACGTTCATTTGATTTTGACAATCTTCGCAAACACTTAATCGTTCAGTGCAATACATTTGTATAATGTATATTTTATACACATGAACAATATAATTGAATTACAATAAATAAAAAAAATTATATCCATATTTGAAGTTTTTTCATCCATATTTATCTACTTTTTTCGTCCATAATCCATACATATTTTGCATGTTTTTCGTTCATATATTTGTTAGTCCTGGTGATAATTAAATATATCGTCCTACAACATCTCATTAATCAAGTAATTAATTTTAGAACATTTCTTGTATTTGTAACATGAAAAAATAACGCAGATTTTAATAAAAATGTAAAAAAAAACTCTGTATCAACTAACTTCGAAACATGTTCGAAATTACTAAATCGCCTGTCGAACGAAAAAGTTATAACATACTGCCAGTTCGATATTTTCGCTTCGACAATCGCTTCGACAATCGCTTCGATAGTGATAGTATAACATCTTGCCACTGGTAGCATACACTGAGGGTAAAAAAGTAATAATAATAAATAAAAATGTAATAAATTTAAGTACTTTTTGGCTCGTTTTTTTCTATAAATAAAATACTTTTTATTTAAACTTGGAGTAAATACTGTTTATTTTAACTTGTAGTTATATACTTTTTATTTAATTTTATTAGGTAGGTAATAAATTTCTGTTAAAAATATTTGTATAATAATATTTTTCAATGTATGAATTTAAATGTACACGTAATAAAATTAAATACTTTTTATTTAATTTGAAATTAAATATCGCGAAATATTTTTTTTTTAAATATTACGTTTTTTATTACAAAAGTATTAAAAAAAAATATGTATACATTTTATTTCATTTTTTTAAATCACTTTTTTCGTAGTGTATCACTTTCAATAGGAACACTTTCGTAGAAAAAACACTTGGGCCATAACCATTCCACCGAAGTTTAATTATTTGTCTTAAAAAATTAATTGCCACAATAGTTAAGAAGAACTGAAATCAGTTGAGCGATCCGAACTGAGCGATCAACAACCGCTCAACCGTCTTCGCTCAAACTCATTTGAGCGATGAACAATCGCTTAACCATCTCCGCTCAAGCTCATTTAAGCGATCAACAATCCTTCAACCTTCTTCGCTCAAACTCATTTGAGCTATCACCGCTCAACCCTCTTCGCTCATTTGAGCGATCAACAATAACTCAACCCTCTTCGCCAAGCTCATTTGAGCGATAAAAAATAGCTAAACCAAGTTCGCCCGCGCGCAATACATATATATATATATATATATATATATATATATATATATATATATATATATATATATATATATATATATATATATATATATATATATATATATATATATATTTATATATATATATATATATATATATATATATGTATATATATTACTTAGTTATTTGGCCATTACAACCCATGATAGGTTTCGGCCGTAGCAATCACCCCTCGCCAGTCGCTACTGCATTGCGCGCGCAACCTGACAACACTCCAAGTGTTGTCAGGTTGTCTCGCACTTGGTCGCTCTACTGGAGATTCGAACGCCCTCTCCTACGTTGACGACCACTGGGTACAGAATTGAACACTTTTTTGTGCTGGAGCGCTTTCATCCATACCAAGCCAGCGTAGGCTCTGGATCTTAATGTGCCTGACTATGTCAATGTCGGCGTAGAGCTCATACAGCTCGTCGTTCCATCTGATTCTGTACTCGTTTTCAACGCATATCGGGCCATAGATTTTCCGAACGCTCCTAAATCTCGCTCATCGTTGTTTGCAAGCGTCCATGCCTCAGCGCCATAGAGGAGGACTGGCATGATGAGCGACTTATAGAGCGTAATTTTTGTCCGTCGAGAGAGGGCGCTGCTCCTCAATTGACTACTGAGCCCAAAGTAACACCTGTTGGCAAGAGTTATTCCTCGACTAATCTCCAGGCTGACATTGTTTTCCTTGTTGATGCTAGGTATACGAAGTCCTTCACAACTTCTAAGTTGTGGTTGTTAATAGTGACGTGTTATCCAAGACGCCGGGACTCTTTGTTTGTTGACACTAGGTACTTCGTCTTGTACTTGTTCACCGTAAGACCTCTTCGACGCGATTCCCTCTCTAAACTGGAGAATGCTGCACTGACTGCTCGTACGCTCTGCCCAATGATGTCGATATCATCAGCGTACCCGAGCATCATGGAACTCTTGTTGAAGATAGTGCCATTGTGATGGAGTTGTGCACCTTTTACAATCTTCTCCATTATTAGGTTGAAGAAGTCACACTATATATATATATTGTCAGAAACCTCGTTCGGTATTAAACGTATCGGTGAGGTTGTTCCCAATTCTAACTGAGCAACGTGTGTAGCTCAGGGTCATCCTGCAAAGCCTTATACGTTTCGCAGGTATACCGAACTCAGACATGGTGTCGTATAGGCGACTTCTTATCGGACTGTCGAAGGCAGCTTTGTAGTCGACGAAGAGGTGGTGGGTGTCGACCTGCCTCTCTTTGGTCTTTTCCAGGGTTTGGCGCAATGTGAAAATCGGTTCTGTGGTGGACTTGCCAGGTCTGAAGCCGCACTGATAAGATCCAATCAGTCTGTTGACGATGGTCTTCAGTCTTTCACATAATACGCTCGTTAGAACTTTATACGCGATGTTGAGGAGACTTATCCCACGGTAGTTGGCGCGTATCGTCCCCTTCTTAAGGATTGGACAGAGTATACTAAGATTCCATTCGCTACACATGCTTTCTTCTGACAATATTCAGCTGATGAGCTGGTGCATGCTCGTTATGAGCTCATCGTCTCCGGTCTTAAACAACTCAGCAGGCAGGCCATCCGATCCTGCGGCTTTGTTGTTTTTCAGCCTGTTGATGGCTGTGCAGACCTCTTCACGGTCAGGCGGCGGTATGTCAACGCCGTCGTCAGCAACTGGGGTTGTCAAGCTGTCTTCTCTATCAGCGGAATTGTTGTCATCATCGCCTGCTAGAATATCAGAGAAGTGCTCTCTCAATAATCTCAGTGTACCCTGGACACCTGTTACTAGATTCCCGTCATCGTCTTGACAGGAAGAGGGTCCGGTCTTTAAACCTCCGGTCAGTCGTCTTATCTTCTGAAAGAATTTTCGAGCCTCGTTCCTGACGCCATGCTTCTCAATATCTTCACACTCGCGTCTTTCTAATTCTCTTTTCTTGCGCCTAAAAAGATGTCTCTTCTCCTTCCTCTTCTCTCTGTATCGCTCCTTCGCGGCTAGCGTAACTACCGACGGCAGAGTGGCTCTATATGCAGCGTCTTTCTCTGCAGTGGCAGCGCGACACTCTTCGTCATACCACTTGTTCCGTAGTGGGCGTTGGAATCCAAGCACCTCTTCGGCAGCCGTACGCATTGAGCGGGATACGTGTGTCTACTGCGCGCATATATCATCGAGAGATGGAGTGCCTTGGGCAAGCAGGTGTGAGAGTCGAGCGGCATTGGCTTGTTCGGTCTGTTGTGTGTGCAGCTTACTGACGTCTAACTTTCTTTGCGTGGGTTTCCGTGCGTTTTTCGCAGCGCATAAGCGTGTGCGAACCTTGGCTGCTACAAGGAAGTGACCCGAGTCGATGTTGGCATTTCGGATCGAGCGTACATTCATCACACTAGAAGCTTGCCCTCCGTCAATCACAACATGATCAATTTGGTTGATCGGGTGACCGCCACGTGGCCTTGTGAATATTGAGATGCTTGAATCTAATACCACTAATTACCATGTTTCGTGCTGCGGTGAAGTCGATCAGCTTAATTCCATTGTCGGAGGTGTTGTCGTGGAGGCTGAATTGTCCAACAGTTGAACCAAAGATACCCTCATGGCCAGCCTTGGAATTAAAGTCGCCAATCACAATTTCAAAGTCTTATTAGTTTCATCGTCCTTCTCATTCGTCGGAGCGTGCGCACAAATTATGCTTATATAGAAGTATTTAGCCTTGATGCGGATTGTTGCTAGTCGTTCGTTTACGGGTGTGAACCTCGAGACAAAGTGGCGAAGTCTCTTGCCGACTACAACTCCACAACCAAATTCATGCCTCTCCGCATGGCAACTGTAGTAAATGTCACAGGATGTCTGTTTAAAGCAGCCCTGTCCTCGCATTGCCTGGATTGCGGTGATGTCAGCCTTGTATCTTTCGAGGACATCAACCAGCTGGATAGTCGCACCTTCCCTATAAAGGATGTTTTTAGTTTTTGGTTGTAGCTGAATGTTATTTAAAACAAGGTGTTGATTTAAAATGTATTTTTAAATATATTTTTAAATCAACAATTAAATTATTTTATTTTATTGGAAAAGCAAAAAAATAGCTATAGTTTTATTAATTATTCATTTTGGAGTCTGCAACTGTTAATTACATTAATGCAAAATGACATTAATGTAATTAACAGTTGTTCTAACACTTTATCAACAGTAACTTACTGCGAGCTCGAATTTAGATAAGGTTTCCACCTGTAATAAGCTGGATGCCTTATCTGATTTGATCTCAAATATTTTGGATCAATTTCCAGGCAGTGAAATTGTTGTTGCCGGCGATTTTAATGTGCACAACGCCACTTGGTTGAGCCACTAGGGTCTATCAACACAGGAGGGTTGTTATGTTGAGCTTTTTGCCGAGTGCGTCCAACTCACTCAAATGGTGGAGGAGCCGACGTATATTCCACGCGTCGGCGGGCAAAGGCCCAAGTAATAGACCTTTTTCTGACTTCACATCATGAAAAATATGATATAAAAGTCCTTGCACCTCTTGGTAATTCCGACCACTGTACTGTTTCCGCTGAGTTTTCGTATTCTAGTTTACGCGCCTCTTCGATTAAAGCCCCGAAGAGGACTGTATGGCTTTACGAAAAAGCAAATGATTCAATGCGTTAAATGATTTTTTTCGCAAATTTCCAATTGTGTTTCGCTGACAGAGACATTCTTGTTAGAACGCTGATACTGAAAGACTTCGTATACAGGCTACGAATCGCTGTAATGCCGTGATCTCGCGCAAAAAGTTTCTTCACGAACAAAACGCGCGCAAAAAGGTCATACTCTATCACAGGGGTAGTAAAAATTTCTGGTCATTTGTAAAAAGGGTGAAGAATCAGACGACATCGTCTACTCCAACTCTTAGTATGAATGGCCAGACCTTCACTGACCCGGTTGATAAAGCTAATCTCTTGGCAGAATTATTTGCAAATAATTCAACGCTCCCAGATAGTAATCAACCACTGCCTGTCGTCGATTTTGTTTCTTCTGCAATGCCGGATACATTTTCGAACTTGGGCAGTTAAAAAGGTTTTAGCAAACATCAACATTAAGAAAGCCTCTGGGCCAGATGGCATATCTGCCCTTATGTTGAAGAAGTGCGCGTCAACGCTGGCTTGTCTGTTGCGTAGCCTTTTCAACAGGAGTTTTTCCATATTGTTGGAAGGTTGCCAATGTCCAGCCAGTTCCGAAAAAGGGCGAGGCCACGAACCCTGCCAATTACCGACCCATTGCAATATGCTCTGCACTCTCAAAGGTAATGGAGAGCGTAATTAACTTCCACTTTGTGAACTATCTTGAGCACAACGAATTGCTCAGTGATCGACAATACGGTTTCCGTAGGACCATATCCACAGGTGACTTGATGGCGATCCTCTCCGAAAAGTGGAATAATTGTGTTCGCCTTTTCGGGGAGAGCAAGGCTATTGGTCTTGATATTTCCATGGCTTTTGATCGAGTGTGGCATAAAGCCCTCGTTTCAAAACTAATTGCATATGGTGTCGGTGAATCTTTTACTCGATGGATATCGAGTTTTCTCCAGGGTCGTTCAATACGAATTGCGATGGATGGTGTTCTTTCGGAACAACATTTCATCAATTCTGGAGTTCCGCAGGGTTCTGTTGTGTATCATAATCGTGGAGTTCACTGCTTACATATGATCCACTGTTGTGTATCATAATCGTGGAACTTACAGCGTGCTTATGATCCACAACATAACATAACATAACCAGTATATTTTTCTTTATGGCATACTTTTGGGGTTAAGCATTATGCATGTTAAACACAAACAGCATTTAATTGTCTTGGCGCACACAGCTTAACATAGCACAGGTATACACGCCCACGTTAAATAGGTCACTCAGATAAACGCTGACTTAGTTATTTTAGAATGATGAAAGTACTCAATTTATTGTGAAATTATAAATACGCTGACTAAGTTATTTTAGCATGATGAAATTACTCAATTTATTGTGAAATTATAAGAATACGAGGTGTTAAGTAGAAGTTAAGTATAGACTAAGAATCAATTGTGTTCGATAAGCTGAAGTGTCTACAAATAAATGTTAAGTATAAGTGTAACCAACTTTTAAAGCGAAATAAAGTGTCTTAAAGTAAAAAAGACTCGGTTGTTTTAAATAATATAAAGAAAGTAAAAAGGACTCAGTAAGTATAAATAGGATCAAGTTAAAGTCCTAGAAGAAGGACGTTAACATACAACATTTTTGGCGCAGCCGGTTTCTCAAACAACGCTCTCAGGGACCGAGAGAAGAAGGACGATAGAAGGAAGAAAAGGACTAAAAATCACAAAATAAATGGTGATTATTTAATTTTTTGTTTTGAAAATACGTGAGTAACAGCAGAAAATTTAAACAATTATTACAGTGTTTAATAAAGTAATAAATACAAATTGAATAAATAAAGGAAATTTATTAAATAAAATTTATTTAATATTAAACTCAGATAAGTAAATAAAATTATTTCTAAAATTAATATGAAACGGAATTTTTGATTTTTTTAAATTTAAAAAATTTTAGTACCTTTAAAATATTATTTTCATTTTAAAATTTAAATGAGAATAAAATAACATTTTAAAGATTTTGAAAATTTGAAATATTTTTTTTTAATTTTTATAACATGGTCAATTTAATTAAAAATTTTACATTATTATGAAATATCTGATTTTAGTCAACAGAATTAAAATTTAAAAAATTTATAATATTTTTTTTTAACATTGTTGAGCTACGTGAACTGTTGAGTGTTCTAGGAAATAAATTGGAATTTTTTTGTCGTTGATAAATATATGGCGGAATTGGAACAATTACAGTTAGCATACGGAAACATACTAGGGCAATTGGACAGGTTTACGGATAAATTGTGGGCTCAAATTAGCCTCGAAGTAAATAATAAAGAACATTTACAATTAATAAAAAATAAAGTTAATAACACAAAGGTTTTTTCTAAAGTAGAAGGAGTAGATGTCGTGTTCGAAGAATTAATATATTTCTTGGAACACAAAAGTGAGAATAAAATAAAAGAGATAGAAGGCTGGAAAGGCGAATTTGCTGCATTAACTAAAAAAATAAACGATAAATTAGCAGAAAAACAGGAGTTGTTAGACCACGCCTGCGGTATAGAGGCGGAAAACCAAAAATTAAGAGCATTGTTGAAAGATAAAGATATTTCTGATGAATCAGTAGCTAGGGCACTACGTCAACAACCAAGGTTAGAATTCGAATCAGTCGAAGAGGCAAATAACAAAGTAAGGGAATTGGATTCGAAAATCAGATTTTTAGAGGCGGAAGTAAACTTAGCACACGAAACATCGTTATACCATAAAGAAGCTTTAAGAATAGAAGAAAATTTAGAAAGCATAACAAAAGATATAACAATAATTGAAATGCCGACAGACGATATTTCGAAATGCGTACGAAATCTGGTCCCGGTGTTCAAGGGCGAAGATTCAGCGTTCCTAAAAACGGAGCTTCTTAGATTTATAGACGGTTGTAAGGCAGCGAACCTTAACATAACTGAAGAAAATCAGGAGGAATTTATGATTTGTATTAAACTGCGTCTTGATGGAGATGCATACGAATTAGTGAGGACCAAGAATATAAATGATTTAGATGAGTTGTTTGAATTACTTAAAAGCACATATTTAAAGGTGGCTACATTAGATTCAGTTCAATACAACATAAGACAGGCATATCAAGGTGGAGGGGAAAGTTTAAGGGCGTTTGCAAGGCGTTTAGAAGTATTGCAGTCGAACGCAAACGACATAGCCGATACAATGTACAAAAAGAAAAACCTGCCAACAGATATTTTTAACACGGAACTATTAAATTCTGTGCTAACAGCATTTAAAGTGGGAGCGAGTGACCCGACTGTAAAGATACTACTGTTGCAGGCATATCAAGGTGGAGGGGAAAGTTTAAGGGCGTTTGCAAGGCGTTTAGAAGTATTGCAGTCGAACGCAAACGACATAGCCGATACAATGTACAAAAAGAAAAACCTGCCAACAGATATTTTTAACACGGAACTATTAAATTCTGTGCTAACAGCATTTAAAGTGGGAGCGAGTGACCCGACTGTAAAGATACTACTGTTGAGTAGCAAGGCAGATAATTTAAATGATTTATTAGACGAAGCGTTAAGGGCAGAAGCCACCATACTGCGGGGGCCGAGATTACCGGAGGAACTGTATAGTTTTGAAAAAAGACCGAATGGAACCTCAGTTAGTAAAAATAATCAAGAAACTGATATTAGAAATTCACGACAAGATAGAGGTAAAAGTCAACAAAATAGAAATAATGGGAATACAGGGGGTGCCATGAAAAAGGGGCCAGTCTGTTCATTTTGCACAAGACCAGGACACACAAGGGATGACTGTTATTTGCGAAAAAATACACCATTTTGCAGAGAATGCGAGAAATACGGACATGAATCGAGTTGGAGATGTGGATCAAATAGACTGGAAGAACGTCAGGAGAACCAACAACAACCATTTCAGAATCAGCAGTACCAAGGAGGTTATAGAGGACTTCAGAATAACGGCTATCAACACCAACAGCAGCAAAATCAGAATCCGCAAGACAGCAATACTCGTAATAATAGAAATAATAATATTAATAATGGTAATGAAAATAATAGAAATAATAATCCGTTTAGAAATAACAATAGTAATAACAATAACGAACCTAATAGAACATACAGAAATAATAGGGCATGTTATGGGTGTGGTCAAGTCGGCCATATGATAGCGGATTGCCACGCCAAGAAAAATGTTGTGCCAAACAGTAGTAATGCTCACAATAGGGGAAACTACCACGGGCCCAGCCAAGGCCAATAAGCTGGGGTCCCGTTAACATTAGTAAAGTTAGGTCAAAGGTAGAAATAGTGGATCATACACCAAGGCAGCCTGTGATCACATTTGCTACCGCAGCTTCAAATAACAACCAAAAAATCGTGGGGGAAAATATCGTTCATCAAACGTCGAGAGTGACCGTTGATACATATGTTGAGCCACCGTGTTTGGTCTGTAAGGAGAAGTTGAAAGAGGAAAAAATGGGTGAAAATATTGTTCATCAAACGTCGGGAGTGACCGTTGATACATATGTTGAGCCACCGTGTTTGGTTTGTAATGCAGTAGTAGGATTATTAGTTTATATCATACACTTTATAGGTATTGTGTCGATTACACTGGGGAACAAAATAATAAAATTAGCAGAATATGAAAAGTATAAGGGAACCTTTGGAGAGGAAGCAGTAGGGTATAAAGTAAAAAACATATTATCAAGAATATCAAAAAGTTTTGAAAATTTCGTAATAGAATATGATAAGAAGATTAGATGTCATATGAGTGAGTTTAGTAAAAGAAAGAATCGTATAATATGCAGTAGGCAGGGTGACTATTTCAAACCACCTAATGTAAGTGATGTTTTCATCGAAGTACCTTGTGAGGATGCTAAAAATGGAAAACTCATATTACTGGTAGATTCGGGAGCAGATGCTAGTATAGTAAAGGAGGGTTCGATGATACGACTTCCGGTAAAAATGATGATACGACTTTGATAAAAATACTCAGAAGGACTTTAGTGGTGCTTTTGGGGGATGCGTAAGGACTTTAGGGACAATAAATATTCAGCACAATAGTATAGAGTGGTTCTGTTTAAAGATGCATGTAGTGGCACTTGAACAAGGAATACCCGCTGATGGAATAATAGGACGAGATAATATATGGAATAGGTCCATAATAAATGCCATAGATAAGAAGTTAATATTTTATGATCAAGATAAAAACAATACTATACAACTACCCATGAGGACACGGGCAGACATGGAAAATATTTTTCTAAATCAGGAATTAAAAGTAGAACCTAGAACCGCAAAGATAGTATCATTACGTTTAAAAACAAAAATTCCAATCGTCTTAATACATAAACAAGAAATTTGTCCAGGAGTGTATTTGGGCGAAAGCATCTCGAATGTTAGCAAAAATAGAGTTTATGTGTCCGTATTAAATGCTACAGAAAAAGAATTTATAATAGACAGTGCTTTTAAACCAAAATTCTCGAATTTCAATCAGTATAAGAAATCGGATACCAACAATTCTACAATAAATAGCATAAATTCAGTAAACATTACGAACAGAATTAACAAATTATTAGAGGAAATAAAAATTGATGGAACCTTGAATAAAGACGAAATTACATCTTTACAAAATCTGTGTATTTCGTATCATGATGTTTTTCATTTAGATGGCGATGAATTAACATACACGCCAGTACTTAAACATGAAATAATAACACAGTGGAACCAACCACCAATCAATCAAAAGCAATACAAATTGCCACACACACATAGAGATGAAATCAACAGACAGGTTAGTAAAATGTTGGATGACGGCATTATATCGCCAAGCATATCACCCTGGAATTCACCGATGTTGCTAGTTCCTAAGAAGAGCGGCAAGGACGGTAACAAAAAATGGAGGCTAGTTATAGATTTCCGTAAATTAAACGATGTGACAATTAAACAAGTATTTCCGATTCCTCGAATAGACGAAATATTAGACCAATTAGGTCACAGTCGCTATTTTTCAACTTTAGACTTGGCAAGTGGTTATCATCAGGTACTAGTTGAAGTCTTGGTCATTTCGAGTTTAACAGAATGCCTTTTGGTTTAACAGGGGCTCCAGCCACTTTCCAAAGAATAATGAATCACATATTAACAGGTTTACAGGGTATCGATTGCTTTGTTTATCTTGATGATATAGTGGTGTACGGAAAGAATTTAGCTGAACATGAGTTTAGGTTGAGTAGAGTATTGCAGAAATTAAGGGAACACAATCTAAAATTAAATACAGAAAAATGCCAGTTTTTGCGTCGCGAAGTTGTCTATTTAGGACATAAATGTTCGGAACTAGGTGCTCTGCCAGACCCCTCAAAGGTTGAATGCGTGAAAAATATTCCGGTACCAAGAAATAAAAAAGAAGTACAAGCGTTTTTGGGATTAATTAATTATTACAGAAAATTTATAAACAATATGGCAAAATTATCATTACCAATTAATAAATTACTTAGAAAAGATGTTAAATTCGCTTGGACAGACGATTGTCAAAGTTCATTTATTAAATTAAAAGAATCAATAATTTCACCACCCATTCTCGTATATCCAGATTTTACAAAACCTTTTTTACTTACAACAGATGCAAGTAACGAAGCAATAGGTGCGGTACTGTCACAAGGCAAAGTAGGGAGCGACCGACCAATAGCATTTGCTAGTAGGGCATTAAATGGAGCAGAAAAAAATTACTCCACCATTGAAAAGGAATTTTTAGCTATAGTCTGGGCAACAAAAAATTTTAGAGCTTATCTTCTAGGCCGACATTTTCAAATTTATACAGATCATCAACCATTACGTAGCACAGCAAATCTCAAAGATCAGACATCAAGGTTAGCCCGTTTCAGGCATAAATTATCAGAATATGATTACGAAATATCTTACAAACCAGGTAAACAGAATTTGAACGCAGATGCTTTAAGTAGAATTCCACATCCAGAACCAGATATTACTGCGGTCCAAACACGGTCTAAGACCACACAGAATAAATTAGATAATCAAACTTCAAAAAACAAACAACAGGTGAGCACGCCAGTACTGGATGAAAAAACAACAGATACCAAGAACGAATTAAACTCAAGTCTACTATTAACTGACCCAGAGGAAATTAAAACTGTTATAAAAGACTTTCATGACTCAGCATTAGGAGGTCACCAGGGCGCAGTGAAAACATATTTTAGAATCAGAAAACAATTTAAGTGGAAAGGTATGCAGAAACTATTAAAAGATTACGTTAAGAATTGCCAAAAATGCCAAGTAAATAAAAGTTCTAGGCTTACTAAAATGCCAATGGTTTTAACTGATACGCCTGTACGACCATTCGATAAAGTATACATGGATCTTGTAGGTATTTTACCGGAAACTATATCTGGAAATAAATATATATTAACTTTTCAAGATGATTTTTCAAAATATATGTGCTGCGTAGCTATCCCAGACGCAGAAGCAAGCACTGTAGCAAAAGCATTTTACGACGAAATTATTACAAGACATAACATACCAAAAGTATTGATAACCGACAATGGTTCGAATTTTGTTTCAAAATTATTTTCGGACACGTGTAAATTGTTAGGAATTAAAAAGTTACATATTACGCCATATCATCCACAGGCCAACGGCTCTTTGGAACGAAGCCACCGACCATTAGCAGAGTATTTACGAAGTTTTGCGAAAGAGGATGGATCAAACTGGGACCAGTGGTTAAAAACAGCAATGCATGTACACAATAATACAATGCATATGTCCACCGGGCAAACGCCTTTCCGTACTTTATACGGTTACGATTTTGAAATGCCAACCAATCTAAAACGCAAATGCTCACCAGTATATAATACCGATGATAGCAACAAGCTATTAAAATACCAAATTCAACGCACACACGAAATCGTGCGACAAAATCAAGCCAGAGCCAAAGAAAAATCTAAGCAAAGCTATGATAGCTCAGTACACCCAATAATATTCAAAATAGGCGATAAAATTTTACTAAAAAATCAAAATAGGAAAAATAAATTTTCACCAGTTTGGGTAGGACCCTACGAGGTACTTTCAATAATAAGCCCTGTAACGACTGAGATTTGTATCAAGGGTAAAGCGAAAAAATTTAATAATAATTTGTTAAAAGCATACAACAGTATAGTTACGTAGAATTAAATAAACGCTGACTGCAACAAGAACCAATAATTTTTAACATCATTGAAATAAAGTCAAATAGTTAGCGCAGGACAGAGTAGCTCAGTATTACATGTTCAGAAGACCTAGCAGTGTTTTATGTACTGACAAATAAAAATATTATTTTTTTTTCTGAAAAAGAGAACACCTAATTTTGATGAAATAATAAGACAAACGCAATATATTTTTTAATATATAGATGTATTTTATTCATTTATAAAAATTATTACAAGTTATTGTTCTTATTTTTATTTTTAATAGCCATGTGTTGACTAACAGTTTTATGTACTGACAAATAAAAATATAATTTGGGTTTCTGAAAAAAGAGAACACCTAATTTTGATGAAATAATAAGACAAAAGCAATATATTTTAAAATATATATTTTTTATTCATTTATAAAAATTATTACAAGTTATTGTTTTTTTTTTTTTTTTTTGGGAACTGAGTAAACCCACCAGCTCATCGACCAAAGGGTCGATGAATGGTGGAGAATAACCAAAGCATTCACAGTATGCTTGTATCGTGGCCATATGGGCGCGAGCCCAGACAGCCACTTCCGGAGAGTAGGGCTGGTTGAGACAACGGATTGTCTCATCCAAGCCATCTACCAGATGCGCCGCATCCCAGCATTCAGTGACGAAGGCATCTCGATATTTCGTTAGCGCTTGTGCTAGCGCACCTCCACTCTTCGAGGGTTTACGATAACCCCACGAAGAGGCGCTACAATATCCTTCGTCCAGAGAACCTTCACTAAAACCGCTACCAACTCCATATGCACCGTAGTAGGGGGCCCATTCTTCATTGTTACAGCTGTCCAGAGAACCTTCACTAAAATCGCTACCAACTTCATAGGCACCGTAGTAGGGGGCCCATTCTTCATTGTTACGGCTGTCCAGAGAACCTTCACTAAAACCGCTACCAACTCCATAGGCACCGTAGTAGGGGGCCTGTTCTTCGTTGTTACTGCTGTCCAGAGAACCTTCACTAAAACCGCTACCCACTCCAGAGTCACCGTAATAGGGGGATTCAGCTATTCCACTGGTTATAACTACTGCTCCCCGAATAACTAACGTGTGAAATATGGCCCCGTTGATCCTCAGGGTTGCCATCCGGTCCGGATCGCAAAGATAGAAGGTGCTCGCTGTTCTGGTCAATGCCTTTAATACATAAAAAAAAATAATTTATTATATAAAAAATTAAATTATTAGAGACAAGAAAAATTTAGAACATTTAGAATATCATTTTCATTTTAATATGAAAAGATATAATATATGTCCATTAATATGTACATTACCTGTGAGGTCGATCGACTCCTCGACGGTTGGGATCAAGACGACATCTGCGTCATCCAAATCCGTGACCATTCGTTGCCCCTCTTCAGGGAAGGGTGCATCAACAGATAAGACCCCAAGGATCTTATCCATTAACTCACCCTCAATTGACTCCTGGGTTTCCTCCAGGAGAAATTGCATCTCCTCCTCAAATACCTGCAAGAAGGCCGAATTCGGCAAATCCTGAAGGAATTCTGCGGAGGAGATGGAATTCAAAGCAAACGAAGACATTTTTTTTTACTGAATTACTTTGGTTACACTTGTTTTAGAAAAACTTGACTGTTGACTTTTGCTAAGTTTTGCGATCTTATATACTAATAAATTGCAACATAATCAATAAAAGGATTCCACAAGAATCCAAAAACAAATTTATAAAAGATTGCTAAGTAATCAGTTTAGTTCAAAGTATGGGTTTCTGATCGGGGACGCTACTCATTTTGACAGAGGAGAGGGAACGTAAAAGAAAAATAAAGAACGAGTACGAAGTAACATACAAAAACAATGCCGTTTAAAAATCGCAAATTAATCAATTTAATTTAAAGGTAAAGGTTTCTGATCGGGGGCGCTACTCATTTTGACAGAGGAGAGGGAACAATAAAATAAAGACTAGGAGTTGTGAATACAGCAACCAACCTCCAGCGGGCGGAGCTAAAAAAACACTAGGTCACAATGATGAACAATGAGCATAAAGACTGTTCCCAGGTTTAATATAAATGTAGGATAAACTAATCCGTACATGAATCGATAGCTATGTAACTAGCATTGTATTATGGACTAAAATTAATTAGATAACAAAATCAAAATTATTTGTGAAGCGATAGGTCAGTACCTATATCAATGGCATTCTAAACAAACAAGTTCATTGCACACAGAGCACAATGCTCCCAGCTCATATTAAAATATAGAAGGCTTGAATATATTCATAGGCCAAACGATTAAATGCACTTCAGCACTTTACAAGCAGAAGCCACTAACGTACTGGAACTGAAACGAGATACGGTAGTGCAGCGACAAAACTGTCTAATATTTTTTATCACTAACACAATTTTCATTCATGAAACTAAATATATTAATGCAGATATGCGTTAATATAGCAAACTAACAAACTAACAAACGTTTTAAATTCATCATTACACGGTAATGAAAATAAATAAGTACAATTGAGATGTACAAAATTAAATACTTAACACTTAAATATTTAACAACTTAATATAGCAAATACATTTATGTAATGCTAAGAAGTCGCGCGCGCTTATTTCTTAATATTTAAAAAAAAAAAATTATTAGTTGGTGCATGAGTAAATAGCTAAGTATTGTTGAATATGACTAGCATTTAACCATGTACTACTGGGACTCTAAATAAAACAATTTGTATTGCAATAATGCAGAAACATATCCAAACATATATGTTTCTAAACAAATCATATAGTAAATGTTGACACAAATGTAAATTAACTATTATAACTAATTAAGGTATAATTATGGCCATAGCCTTAACAGGATTTATTAAGGTAAACTAAGAAATATTTATAAGAAAACTATATGATATGATCAAGAATTCCATTAAATATGTAAAAAAAAAAAATGGAATTTCTTCTCTTTCTCTTTACGATAGGCAATAAAGAGCGAAACCAATATAATGATTAGAATTGTCACACTGGTCCTGATGCTGGCAGCCAATGAAGCAGTCAACATCACACAGACATCAATTAATGATACAAGATTATTCTTTGAGAAGACAACCGATGCTTTGTTCTACAATGATGAATGGACGATAGTAGCCAAGTTTAAACCGCTACAACTGAACGATTTCCTGGAGCTGACAAACAAATACATAATCACGGCAAACACAATGTGCGAACAAATGAGCACCAATGTAAACGGACCCAGCATAAAAAGATCATGTATAGCAGCAACACGGGAGACCACGGCAATAATAGCCACACTACAGAAAAATGAAGAAATTATTAAGCGCACAATAAAGAGTAACCGACAAAAGAGATCACTCAATTTCATTGGAGAAGGACTCAACTGGGCTTTTGGACTGATGGACAATAATGAAAGAGAAACTATCTATAAACACCTGAATAATATTGATGAAAATGAACATAAAACATACGAAATAATGAAAAGACAAATTACGGTGATTTCATCAAATTATAACAAGATAGCAGAACCCTTACTGAATTCCTTGAAGGAAGTCGAAAATCTACAAAATGTGTTAAACATAACAATAAGAACACAAAAATACATAAATGAAAAAATAAACCAACAAGTTAGTCATTTACTATTCATGATGGATACATTGGAAATTCAATCTACAATTAATGCAAACCTAATCGAAATTCAAGGACAACAGCAGATGGAAATGGCAATCATAGATGATCTATACAAGGGACGATTACACCCGACAATTATAGACCAGAGCGAGTTAGATGAAATGCTGACTAGTCTCACGTTAAGAGGAAAGGCGAAGTGGTTCATACAAAAATCATTCGAAATGCACCGTGCATCAACAGTACGAGTTTTCCCAAACACAGACGGCCTAATAATAGTCATCAAGACACCACTACCTGATGATTTGTTGTTCACATTATATAGAATTTACCCAATACCCACAAATATTAATGAAGAATGGGATGCATTGGTTAAAACAACATATGACTACATATCAGAAGCAGAAGACCGGAGCAAATACATAGGTCTATCGAATGAAGATCACAGCAAATGCATTTTGGTTAGCCAACATACGGACAAAGAAATTACACTATGCAAACGTCCAGGAACCATACTAACAACTAGCAACACACTATGTGAAGTCGCGCTGATTCAACACAGAACAGATATTAAAGATACCTGTGAACATGTTGCAATCAAAAGGAGTTCTGGCCTAGTAGTTAAACTATGGACACCAAACACATGGTTGTATAAATTCAATACACCAACCTTTTTCGAAGCAGTTTGTGGGTCAAATATAGCCACATTGACACTATCCGGCCTGGGTTGGATGTCCATAAATGAAGCTTGCAACATACACAACAAAGAAATGATACTGCCATACGAGTTTACACATCAAAGCATTAGGAATATAACATACAAGAAGGAAGAACATACGGTTATGATAGAAAATTTACAAGGCAATTGGTCATCATTAGCATATTCAAATATATCACAAACATCGATACCGATCTTGGTGTCAGATCACAGCAAAATAAGAGCAGCATTAAGAGATGGGCATCGTGATTTTGACGAAATATTACTACAATTAACTGATAACCAGGAACGCAAAGAATTACTTAATCGTCAAAATGAAATAACGAAAACCGGTATGTCGTACGGCATATTAATGCTGATACTAATAATAATAATAGCGGCATATGTATTATACATACATTACTACTCGACAATTAAAAATAAAGCGACAATAAAAGACGATGAATTTAATACAAATAAATCACCAATAGCAACAATAGATGTAGAAGCGGCTAAGAAAAACCTTGAAATGGTGTCAAATACATTTCCCAGCAAGAAATCCCCACTCGAAAAAATCGGTTCATTGCGGAAATCAACAACGCAGAAACCAAACACCACAACACCCATAGCAAGCCAACGAACGAAGTCACATGAAATAGAAGCCAATACGTCAGAAACAACGACAACGCATCGAACTACTACCGCAGAACAGCAGCAGTCAGCAACGAAAACATCGGGACCAGGTTTTTATTATATATAACTGGAAATTACAACTCTTAATTTACTAATATCCATTAAATATTATATAAGTAAAGATCATAACTTCATAACTAATAGAACTTAACGTAATTTATACCACATAAAACAATGTAAAAAGAAAAAACTATTATTCTTTTTAATAATAATTTTCTCTTCAGAAATAATTAAAATAATACAAAAAAAAAAAACTATTAATCTTCATAATAATAATAATTTTTTTTTTTCAATAAGGGGGGAGGTATGTTGTGTATCATAATCGTAGAGTTCACTGCTTACATATGATCCACTGTTGTGTATCATAATCGTGGAACTTACAGCGTGCTTATGATCCACAACATAACATAACCAGTATATTTTTCTTTATGGCATACTTTTGGGGTTAAGCATTATGCATGTTAAACACAAACAGCATTTAATTGTCTTGGCGCACACAGCTTAACATAGCACAGGTATACACGCCCACGTTAAATAGGTCACTCAGATAAACGCTGACTTAGTTATTTTAGAATGATGAAAGTACTCAATTTATTGTGAAATTATAAATACGCTTTATTGTGAAATTATAAGAATACGAGGTGTTAAGTAGAAGTTAAGTATAGACTAAGAATCAATTGTGTTCGATAAGCTGAAGTGTCTACAAATAAATGTTAAGTATAAGTGTAACCAACTTTTAAAGCGAAATAAAGTGTCTTAAAGTAAAAAAGACTCGGTTGTTTTAAATAATATAAAGAAAGTAAAAAGGACTCAGTAAGTATAAATAGGATCAAGTTAAAGTCCTAGAAGAAGGACGTTAACATACAACAGTTCCGTCCTATCCCCGTCCCTATTTCTGGTATTTATCAATGACCTTCTGTCATTGACCCCGAACCCTATCCATTCCTTTGCAGATGAAAGCAACATTTGTCATTCATACTCGTTCAAAAAGCGCCCAACCTCATGGAGATTGAGAGTAAAAGGCGCACTATGAATGACACACTCAATAATGACCATAAAACAATCTCCGAGTGGGGTCTTGCAAATAGAGTTGATTTTAATGCACGCAAGACCCAATGTTGTCTGTTATCTCACAAAAGAATGGATTCAACCCCACCTCCCCTTAATATGGGTGCTGTGGATATTGCAGAGTCAGCTGCTCTTGACGTTCTGGGCACATCAATTCAATGTGATCTCCGTTGGAATGATCACATATTTGATGTGTCGAAAGAGGCGGTCAAGTGCCTCGGTTTTTTAAAACGGTGTAAGGCATACTTCACTCCTGCTGACTTGCGCACTGTTTACACCACCTATATTGGGCCTAAGATGAAATACAATTCGCACATTTGGGCAGGGGATTCAAAATCTTATTTGGAGTTCCTGGATCGAATCCAACAACGTGCAATATATTTAATAGGGGATGAAAATATTTCATCCTCTATTGGTTCTCTTCAGCACCGAAGGACCGTAGGGTGTGTAAGCCTGTTTTATAGGTATTACAATGGTAAGTGTTCGAGGGAAATACATGGTCTGATTCCAAGAGGTCGTGTGTCCTCTCGTTCTACTCGGGCATCGAACCAAGCCCACCCCTTCGTAGTTCACTCGGCTCTCAATAGAACCACGCATTACCGAGAGAATTCGTTCTTCAGTCGCACGATACGTTTGTGGAACAATCTCACTGCGTCTGTTTTTCCCGACATTTTTGATATTGGCAAATTCAAAACAAACATTCACCGACACTACTCGATCTTTCCTCCCTCCTCATACCTATAATCCTTTCATACAATCAACACTATGCGTTGCATGAATAGGGGGCATCCCCTGAGCGTTGGTCAACTTGTAAAAAACAAAAAAATCAACAGTAACTTACTGCGAGCTCTATTTCAGCACTGAAAACTTTTGAAAATTATTCCCAAATGACAGTTATTTTCTGTGCACAGAACAAATTTTGTTCATAAATGGAATACGCCGTTAATTGCGACATCATTCATAATATATATGGAAAAAATCATTCTATCAGAATTCTAATCAGAATTTGTGCGAAATTGATTTAATAAACGCGTTCATTATTGTTATGAATTGCGTTCATTATAGTATTCATATTCATTTTTTGACGCAAAGCTGAAAACTGTTGAAAATCATCCCCAAATGACAGTTATTTTTTGTGCACAGAACAAATTTTGTTCATAAATGCAATGTACGCCGTTAATTGCGACATCGTTCATAATATATATGGAAATAATCATTCTATTTATGAACTATTCTTCGTATATACGAATCGCACAATTTGTGCGAAATTGATATAATAAACGCATTCATAATTGTTATGAATTGCGTTCATTATAGTACTCATATTAATTTTTTGACGCAAAGCAGCGCAGCCTCCACGTCACGTGCAATTCAGCCGAGCATAAAGGCGATTCTGAAAAATAAAAAAAAACAGTCAAAAAGGAGCAACACAAAGTAGGTAGGAATTTGATTATTTGTGTATGATCGCACCCGTGACTTGCAACGATTTTAACCATTCTAAAAATAGATATTTTTATTTACTGACGCGTCATGCCGCATGACGGTAGTAATTATTTTGACTACTCGTCGCGACGCGTCGATTGTCGATGATGACATATACAGTTCTTAGTTTTTTGTTTATTCGTATGTCATTTCGTACTTAAAGAGCAAATCGTTTCCTTTGTTGTTTACAACTCTAAAGAAACATGTGTCGCAGGTACTTAACATCGCTCAACAACAAACATCAGCAATAAGCAGCAACAGCTACTACTTACATTTCATTAAATAAAATGTAAGTAGTTAAAAATATATATAAATTAAAATAATAAAATAAAATAAAAAAGTAATGTAATAAAAATAAATGTAATACAAGAAAATAAAAAAAATATTTTTTTTATTTTTAAATAGTTTAAATAGTTTAAAAGTTCATAAATATCAGGAATTTTTTTTATGAATACAATGATAGCGTTCATCAATATAATGAACTTTTTCATAACGGTTTTATGAACGACTCATAAATTGGGAGAATTTGGTCATTGGTTGAGTAATATTGAAAAGTTCATAAAATTGATGAAAAAATTCATAAATAGTATGAACTTTTTTTTCTGTGTGTGCGACTGATTTTTTGTTCAAACATTTTTAATTCAAAATGTATAATATCTCTTCCCATTCAAACACTTTTATCAAAAATAAGTAGTCGAAATAAAAATTTTTGTCTTAAAAAATTTTAATTGTGGCAATAGTTGAGCGGCGCTCAAATCAGTTGAGCGCGCCGATCACTCAAATCAGTTTGAGCGAGCTGAAAATTTGAGCGCAGGTCTCGCTCAGTCCTCTTCAGTCAAGCTCATTTGAGCGATAACAGATCGCTGAACATTTTTCGCTCAAGCTCATTTGTGCGATCGACCATCGCTCAACATTCTTCGCTCAACTCAATGTGTTAAGCGATGAGTTGAGCGATGGACTTGAGTCCGCTCTTTTACAACCTTGGATCCGATATTTTTTCAAACATTTTAAGCCGGCTGTGACTTTTTTCTTTTTCGATGATTTTTTGAGCTTTTTATATCCAATGCATATTCAATATTTTACATTTTTAACAAATAAAAATATGTTTAATTTTTTTATTGTAAAAGTATATTTTTCTGTAAATATTTAAAAATATATGTCAAAAAATATTTTATATAAACTGTGGTGACCACACCGTGCACTGCTCCTGCTCTTGGTGCTCTTGCTGCACACTCAATACATCTGTGGCAATATCAAAATTTGCTGAAACATTATAAATAATGTCTTTATTTTGTAGTTTTGCAATATCTTTATCCATTTTAACGAACGTTGTTTAGTTGTGTGATTTATACACCAATGTCGAAATTGTGTTCATTGTCTGAACAAATTAATACAAAAATATAATAAAAAATATATTTTTTGTATACAACTTTTTTAAACTGAACTTTTCAGTAAGTTTTAAAGCGATGAACGTGTGGCGTAAAATAATATTGTCTATTGCCTGCGCCCTATGATTTTCGTTTAAATTTTACTGAAAAGTTCACTTTAAAATATTTTTTACTAATTTGTTCAGACCAGCGAATGGCAAATGCACACTATCGTAAACTTTGTATGCGTTTGTCCTATTGTAGAACTGTACACTTAAAACAATTTTAGTTAAAAGCTCATTTGAAAGCTTTTTGTTTATTGTTATACTTTCGTCTACATTGTTCTAATAAAGTGAATGGAATTCATTATAATGGAATTTTTTTTGTAAATAGCTACAGACAAACACAAACATAGCATTTTGCTTTTTTTACAAATTCAGAATCGATAAATATTTGTATTCCCATGCATTAACACTTGTATTCCCATGCAATTGTCAAACATAATGTATATCTAAGTGAGATTTAAAAAATAATGTAAAAAATGTATATTAATATGTAATAATAGTTTGGCGCTACAGTCATATAAGAACTTAGGCCGAGTTCTCTCAGCATTTTTAGCTGTGCGTTTTATATTTGTACTCAAAGTGGTGGGATCTACAGTTTATTGTCGAATCAGAACGGCGGATGAGAGCTTTTCATATGCAATGTTTTACTTTCGTTGGTTTGCCATTTACTGCCCAGAGGTAGTTCGGTATAGAAAAATATTTCTATGAAAATATGATGTTTGCCCAAGTCCAGGCTTAAACCACGGACATTTCGGCTCGCAGTCCAACGCACTAACCTTGAGATACCGACGCTATTTTTATAGTGTTCCCTAAAATACATGGTGTTGGCAGATCAACAAAGACAAATGCGCTATCATTGAGCAACGTGTGTAGCTCAGGGTCATCCTGCAAAGTCTTAAAAGTTTCGCAGATATACCGAACTCAGACATGGTGGCGTATAGGCGACTTCTTATCGGACTGTCGAAGGCAGCTTTGTAGTCGACGAAGAGGTGGTGTTTGTCGATCTGCCTCTCTTTGGTCTTTTCCAGGATTTGGCGCAATGTGAAAATCGGTTCTGTGGTGAACTTGCCAGGTCTAAAGCCGCACTGATAAGATCTAATCAGTCTGCTGACGATGGGCTTTAGTCTTTCACATAATACGCTCGTTAGAACTTTATACGCGATGTTGAGGAGACTTATCCCACGGTAGTTGGCGCGTATCGTGGGATCCCCCTTCTTAAGGATTGGGCAGAGTATACTGAGATTCCATTCGCTAGATATGCTTTCTTCTGACCATATTCTGCTGATGAGCTGGTGCATGCTCGTTATGAGCTCATCGTCTCCGGTCTTAAACAACTCAGCAGGCAGGCCATCCGATCCTGCGGCTTTGCCTCGTTCTTGTCGCCATGCATCTCAATATCTCCACACTCGCGTCTTTCTAATTCTCTTTTCTTGCGCCTAAAAAGATGTCTCTCCTCCTTCCTCTTCTCTCTGTATCGCTCCTTCGCGACTAGCGTAACTACCGACTGCAGGGTGGCTCTATATGCAGCGTCTTTCTCTGCAGTGGCAGCGCGATACTCTTCGTCATACCACTTGTTCCGTAGTGGACGTTGGAATCCAAGCACCTCTTCGGCAGCCGTACGCATTGAGCGGGAGACGTGTGTCCACTGCGCGCATATATCATCGAGAGATGGAGTGCCTTGGGCAAGCAGGTGTGAGAGTCGAGCGGCATTGGCTTGTTCGGTCTGTTGTGTGTGCAGCTTACTGACGTCTAACTTTCTTTGCGTGGGTTTCCGTGCGTTTTTCGCAGCGCATAAGCGTGTGCGAACCTTGGCTGCTACAAGGAAGTGATCCGAGTCGATTTTGGCATTTCGGATCGAGCGTACATCCATCACAGTAGAAGCTTTCCTTCCGTCAATCACAACATGATCAATTTGGTTGCGCGTGTTCTGATCGGGTGACCGCCACGTGGCCTTGTGAATATTGAGATGCTTGAATCTAATTAGTGGTTACCATGTTTCGTGCTGCGGCGAAGTCAATCAGCTTAATTCCATTGTCGGAGGTGTTGTCGTCGAGGCTGAATTGTCCAATCAACCAGCTGGAGAGTGGCACCTTCCCTATAAAGGGTTCTGACATTCCAGGTGCATATCCGTATATTATGGTTCTTTATACGTTTGCGTAGGTTGTGAACGTGTTTTCGGGTCGATATCCGAGGCATATATATATATATATATATATATATATATATATATATATATATATATATATATATATAAACAGCGGTTATATGAACTCTTAGTGCAGGATTTTATTGTGTTAAATTTTGTTATGAGGCGATACTTATTCCTATTTTGCTGATTTCTGATGATCCACTGAGAAAATGAGTTGTGGATGTTTTTAGTTTTTGGTTGTAGCTGAATGTTATTTAAAACAAGGTGTTGATTTAAAATGTCTTTTTAAATATATTTTTAAATCAACAATTAAATAATTTTATTTTATTGGAAAAGCAAAAAAGTAGCTATAGTTTTATTATTGCAACTGATAGTAGTAATTATTCATTTTGGAGTCGGCAACTGTTAATTACATTAATGCAAAATGGCATTAATGTAATTAACAGTAGTTCTAACACTTTATCAACAGTAACTTACTGCGAGCTCTATTTCAGCACTGAAAACTTTTGAAAATTATTCCCAAATGACAGTTATTTTCTGTGCACAGAACAAATTTTGTTCATAAACGGAATACGCCGTTAATTGCGACATCATTCATAATATATATGGAAAAAATCATTTATGAACTATTCTTCGTATATACGAATCGCACAATTTGTGCGAAATTGATATAATAAACGCATTCATAATTGTTAAGAATTGCGTTCATTACAGTATTCATATTAATTTTTTGACGCAAAGCTGAAAACTGTTGAAAATCATCCCCAAATGACAGTTATTTTTTGTGCACAGAACAAATTTTGTTCATAAATGCAATGTACACCGTTAATTGCGACGTCGTTCATAATATATATGGAAATAATCATTCTATTTATGAACTATTCTTCGTATATACGAATCGCACAATTTGTGCGAAATTGATATAATAAACGCATTCATAATTGTAAGAATTGCGTTCATTATAGTATTCATATTAATTTTTTGACGCAAAGCAGCGCAGCCTCCACGTCACGTGCAATTCAGCCGAGCATAAAGGCGATACTGAAAAATAAAAAAAAAAACAGTCAAAAAGGAGCATAGAAAATACAACAACAAACATCAGCAATAAGAAGCAACAGCTACTACTTACATTTCATTAAATAAAATGTAAGTAGTTAAAAAAATATATAAATTAAAATAATAAAATAAAATAAAAAAGTAATATAATAAAAATAAATATAATACAAGAAAATAAAAAAAAAATAGTTTTTTTTTATTTTTAAATAGTTTAAATAGTTTAAAAGTTCATAAATATCAGGAATTTTTTTATGAATACAATGATAGCGTTCATCAATATAATGAACTTTTTCATAACGGTTTTATGAACGACTCATAAATTGGGAGAATTTGGTCATTGGTTGAGTAATATTGAAAAGTTCATAAAATTGATGAAAAAATTCATAAATAGTATGAACTTTTTTTTCTGTGTGTGCGACTGATTTTTTGTTCAAACATTTTTAATTCAAAATGTATAATATCTCTTCCCATTCAAACACTTTTATCAAAAATAAGTAGTCGAAATAAAAATTTTTGTCTTAAAAAATTTTAATTGTGGCAATAGTTGAGCGGCGCTCAAATCAGTTGAGCGCGCCGATCACTCAAATCAGTTTGAGCGAGCTGAAAATTTGAGCACAGGTCTCGCTCAGTCCTCTTCAGTCAAGCTCATTTGAGCGATAACAGATCGCTGAACATTTTTCGCTCAAGCTCATTTGTGCGATCGACCATCGCTCAACATTCTTCGCTCAACTCAATGTGTTAAGCGATGAGTTGAGCGATGGACTTGAGTCCGCTCTTTTACAACCTTGGATCCGATATTTTTTCAAACATTTTAAGCCGGCTGTGACTTTTTTCTTTTTCGATGATTTTTTGAGCTTTTTATATCCAATGCATATTCAATATTTTACATTTTTAACAAATAAAAATATGTTTAATTTTTTTATTGTAAAAGTATATTTTTCTGTAAATATTTAAAAATATATGTCAAAAAATATTTTATATAAACTGTGGTGACCACACCGTGCACTGCTCCTGCTCTTGGTGCTCTTGCTGCACACTCAATACATCTGTGGCAATATCAAAATTTGCTGAAACATTATAAATAATGTCTTTATTTTGTAGTTTTGCAATATCTTTATCCATTTTAACGAACGTTGTTTAGTTGTGTGATTTATACACCAATGTCGAAATTGTGTTCATTGTCTGAACAAATTAATACAAAAATATAATAAAAAATATATTTTTTGTATACAACTTTTTTAAACTGAACTTTTCAGTAAGTTTTAAAGCGATGAACGTGTGGCGTAAAATAATATTGTCTATTGCCTGCGCCCTATGATTTTCGTTTAAATTTTACTGAAAAGTTCACTTTAAAATATTTTTTACTAATTTGTTCAGACCAGCGAATGGCAAATGCACACTATCGTAAACTTTGTATGCGTTTGTCCTATTGTAGAACTGTACACTTAAAACAATTTTAGTTAAAAGCTCATTTGAAAGCTTTTTGTTTATTGTTATACTTTCGTCTACATTGTTCTAATAAAGTGAATGGAATTCATTATAATGGAATTTTTTTTGTAAATAGCTACAGACAAACACAAACATAGCATTTTGCTTTTTTTACAAATTCAGAATCGATAAATATTTGTATTCCCATGCATTAACACTTGTATTCCCATGCAATTGTCAAACATAATGTATATCTAAGTGAGATTTAAAAAATAATGTAAAAAATGTATATTAATATGTAATAATAGTTTGGCGCTACAGTCATATAAGAACTTAGGCCGAGTTCTCTCAGCATTTTTAGCTGTGCGTTTTATATTTGTACTCAAAGTGGTGGGATCTACAGTTTATTGTCGAATCAGAACGGCGGATGAGAGCTTTTCATATGCAATGTTTTACTTTCGTTGGTTTGCCATTTACTGCCCAGAGGTAGTTCGGTATAGAAAAATATTTCTATGAAAATATGATGTTTGCCCAAGTCCAGGCTTAAACCACGGACATTTCGGCTCGCAGTCCAACGCACTAACCTTGAGATACCGACGCTATTTTTATAGTGTTCCCTAAAATACATGGTGTTGGCAGATCAACAAAGACAAATGCGCTATCATTGAGCAACGTGTGTAGCTCAGGGTCATCCTGCAAAGTCTTAAAAGTTTCGCAGATATACCGAACTCAGACATGGTGGCGTATAGGCGACTTCTTATCGGACTGTCGAAGGCAGCTTTGTAGTCGACGAAGAGGTGGTGTTTGTCGATCTGCCTCTCTTTGGTCTTTTCCAGGATTTGGCGCAATGTGAAAATCGGTTCTGTGGTGAACTTGCCAGGTCTAAAGCCGCACTGATAAGATCTAATCAGTCTGCTGACGATGGGCTTTAGTCTTTCACATAATACGCTCGTTAGAACTTTATACGCGATGTTGAGGAGACTTATCCCACGGTAGTTGGCGCGTATCGTGGGATCCCCCTTCTTAAGGATTGGGCAGAGTATACTGAGATTCCATTCGCTAGATATGCTTTCTTCTGACCATATTCTGCTGATGAGCTGGTGCATGCTCGTTATGAGCTCATCGTCTCCGGTCTTAAACAACTCAGCAGGCAGGCCATCCGATCCTGCGGCTTTGCCTCGTTCTTGTCGCCATGCATCTCAATATCTCCACACTCGCGTCTTTCTAATTCTCTTTTCTTGCGCCTAAAAAGATGTCTCTCCTCCTTCCTCTTCTCTCTGTATCGCTCCTTCGCGACTAGCGTAACTACCGACTGCAGGGTGGCTCTATATGCAGCGTCTTTCTCTGCAGTGGCAGCGCGATACTCTTCGTCATACCACTTGTTCCGTAGTGGACGTTGGAATCCAAGCACCTCTTCGGCAGCCGTACGCATTGAGCGGGAGACGTGTGTCCACTGCGCGCATATATCATCGAGAGATGGAGTGCCTTGGGCAAGCAGGTGTGAGAGTCGAGCGGCATTGGCTTGTTCGGTCTGTTGTGTGTGCAGCTTACTGACGTCTAACTTTCTTTGCGTGGGTTTCCGTGCGTTTTTCGCAGCGCATAAGCGTGTGCGAACCTTGGCTGCTACAAGGAAGTGATCCGAGTCGATTTTGGCATTTCGGATCGAGCGTACATCCATCACAGTAGAAGCTTTCCTTCCGTCAATCACAACATGATCAATTTGGTTGCGCGTGTTCTGATCGGGTGACCGCCACGTGGCCTTGTGAATATTGAGATGCTTGAATCTAATTAGTGGTTACCATGTTTCGTGCTGCGGCGAAGTCAATCAGCTTAATTCCATTGTCGGAGGTGTTGTCGTCGAGGCTGAATTGTCCAATCAACCAGCTGGAGAGTGGCACCTTCCCTATAAAGGGTTCTGACATTCCAGGTGCATATCCGTATATTATGGTTCTTTATACGTTTGCGTAGGTTGTGAACGTGTTTTCGGGTCGATATCCGAGGCATATATATATATATATATATATATATATATATATATATATATATATATATATATATATATATATATATATATAAACAGCGGTTATATGAACTCTTAGTGCATGATTTTATTGTGTTAAATTTTGTTATGAGGCGATACTTATTCCTATTTTGCTGATTTCTGATGATCCACTGAGAAAATGAGTTGTGGATGTTTTTAGTTTTTGGTTGTAGCTGAATGTTATTTAAAACAAGGTGTTGATTTAAAATGTCTTTTTAAATATATTTTTAAATCAACAATTAAATAATTTTATTTTATTGGAAAAGCAAAAAAGTAGCTATAGTTTTATTATTGCAACTGATAGTAGTAATTATTCATTTTGGAGTCGGCAACTGTTAATTACATTAATGCAAAATGGCATTAATGTAATTAACAGTAGTTCTAACACTTTATCAACAGTAACTTACTGCGAGCTCTATTTCAGCACTGAAAACTTTTGAAAATTATTCCCAAATGACAGTTATTTTCTGTGCACAGAACAAATTTTGTTCATAAACGGAATACGCCGTTAATTGCGACATCATTCATAATATATATGGAAAAAATCATTTATGAACTATTCTTCGTATATACGAATCGCACAATTTGTGCGAAATTGATATAATAAACGCATTCATAATTGTTAAGAATTGCGTTCATTACAGTATTCATATTAATTTTTTGACGCAAAGCTGAAAACTGTTGAAAATCATCCCCAAATGACAGTTATTTTTTGTGCACAGAACAAATTTTGTTCATAAATGCAATGTACACCGTTAATTGCGACGTCGTTCATAATATATATGGAAATAATCATTCTATTTATGAACTATTCTTCGTATATACGAATCGCACAATTTGTGCGAAATTGATATAATAAACGCATTCATAATTGTAAGAATTGCGTTCATTATAGTATTCATATTAATTTTTTGACGCAAAGCAGCGCAGCCTCCACGTCACGTGCAATTCAGCCGAGCATAAAGGCGATACTGAAAAATAAAAAAAAAAACAGTCAAAAAGGAGCATAGAAAATACAACAACAAACATCAGCAATAAGAAGCAACAGCTACTACTTACATTTCATTAAATAAAATGTAAGTAGTTAAAAAAATATATAAATTAAAATAATAAAATAAAATAAAAAAGTAATATAATAAAAATAAATATAATACAAGAAAATAAAAAAAAAATAGTTTTTTTTTATTTTTAAATAGTTTAAATAGTTTAAAAGTTCATAAATATCAGGAATTTTTTTATGAATACAATGATAGCGTTCATCAATATAATGAACTTTTTCATAACGGTTTTATGAACGACTCATAAATTGGGAGAATTTGGTCATTGGTTGAGTAATATTGAAAAGTTCATAAAATTGATGAAAAAATTCATAAATAGTATGAACTTTTTTTTCTGTGTGTGCGACTGATTTTTTGTTCAAACATTTTTAATTCAAAATGTATAATATCTCTTCCCATTCAAACACTTTTATCATAAATAAGTAGTCGAAATAAAAATTTTTGTCTTAACAAATTTTAATTGTGGCAATAGTTGAGCGGCGCTCAAATCAGTTGAGCGCGCCGATCACTCAAATCAGTTTGAGCGAGCTGAAAATTTGAGCGCAGGTCTCGCTCAGTCCTCTTCAGTCAAGCTCATTTGAGCGATAACAGATCGCTGAACATTTTTCGCTCAAGCTCATTTGTGCGATCGACCATCGCTCAACATTCTTCGCTCAACTCAATGTGTTAAGCGATGAGTTGAGCGATGGACTTGAGTCCGCTCTTTTACAACCTTGGATCCGATATTTTTTCAAACATTTTAAGCCGGCTGTGACTTTTTTCTTTTTCGATGATTTTTTGAGCTTTTTATATCCAATGCATATTCAATATTTTACATTTTTAACAAATAAAAATATGTTTAATTTTTTTATTGTAAAAGTATATTTTTCTGTAAATATTTAAAAATATATGTCAAAAAATATTTTATATAAACTGTGGTGACCACACCGTGCACTGCTCCTGCTCTTGGTGCTCTTGCTGCACACTCAATACATCTGTGGCAATATCAAAATTTGCTGAAACATTATAAATAATGTCTTTATTTTGTAGTTTTGCAATATCTTTATCCATTTTAACGAACGTTGTTTAGTTGTGTGATTTATACACCAATGTCGAAATTGTGTTCATTGTCTGAACAAATTAATACAAAAATATAATAAAAAATATATTTTTTGTATACAACTTTTTTAAACTGAACTTTTCAGTAAGTTTTAAAGCGATGAACGTGTGGCGTAAAATAATATTGTCTATTGCCTGCGCCCTATGATTTTAGTTTAAATTTTACTGAAAAGTTCACTTTAAAATATTTTTTACTAATTTGTTCAGACCAGCGAATGGCAAATGCACACTATCGTAAACTTTGTATGCGTTTGTCCTATTGTAGAACTGTACACTTAAAACAATTTTAGTTAAAAGCTCATTTGAAAGCTTTTTGTTTATTGTTATACTTTCGTCTACATTGTTCTAATAAAGTGAATGGAATTCATTATAATGGAATTTTTTTTGTAAATAGCTACAGACAAACACAAACATAGCATTTTGCTTTTTTTACAAATTCAGAATCGATAAATATTTGTATTCCCATGCATTAACACTTGTATTCCCATGCAATTGTCAAACATAATGTATATCTAAGTGAGATTTAAAAAATAATGTAAAAAATGTATATTAATATGTAATAATAGTTTGGCGCTACAGTCATATAAGAACTTAGGCCGAGTTCTCTCAGCATTTTTAGCTGTGCGTTTTATATTTGTACTCAAAGTGGTGGGATCTACAGTTTATTGTCGAATCAGAACGGCGGATGAGAGCTTTTCATATGCAATGTTTTACTTTCGTTGGTTTGCCATTTACTGCCGAGAGGTAGTTCGGTATAGAAAAATATTTCTATGAAAATATGATGTTTGCCCAAGTCCAGGCTTAAACCACGGACATTTCGGCTCGCAGTCCAACGCACTAACCTTGAGATACCGACGCTATTTTTATAGTGTTCCCTAAAATACATGGTGTTGGCAGATCAACAAAGACAAATGCGCTATCATTGAGCAACGTGTGTAGCTCAGGGTCATCCTGCAAAGTCTTAAAAGTTTCGCAGATATACCGAACTCAGACATGGTGGCGTATAGGCGACTTCTTATCGGACTGTCGAAGGCAGCTTTGTAGTCGACGAAGAGGTGGTGTTTGTCGATCTGCCTCTCTTTGGTCTTTTCCAGGATTTGGCGCAATGTGAAAATCGGTTCTGTGGTGAACTTGCCAGGTCTAAAGCCGCACTGATAAGATCTAATCAGTCTGCTGACGATGGGCTTTAGTCTTTCACATAATACGCTCGTTAGAACTTTATACGCGATGTTGAGGAGACTTATCCCACGGTAGTTGGCGCGTATCGTGGGATCCCCCTTCTTAAGGATTGGGCAGAGTATACTGAGATTCCATTCGCTAGATATGCTTTCTTCTGACCATATTCTGCTGATGAGCTGGTGCATGCTCGTTATGAGCTCATCGTCTCCGGTCTTAAACAACTCAGCAGGCAGGCCATCCGATCCTGCGGCTTTGTTGTTTTTCAGCCTGTTGATGCCTGTTGATGTCATCGTCTTGACAGGAAGAGGGTCCGGTCTTTAAACCTCCGGTCAGTCGTCTTATATTCTGAAAGAATTTTCGAGCCTCGTTCTTGTCGCCATGCATCTCAATATCTTCACACTCGCGTCTTTCTAATTCTCTTTTCTTGCGTCTAAAAAGATGTCTCTCCTCCTTCCTCTTCTCTCTGTATCGCTCCTTCGCGACTAGCGTAACTACCGACTGCAGGGTGGCTCTATATGCAGCGTCTTTCTCTGCAGTGGCAGCGCGATACTCTTCGTCATACCACTTGTTCCGTAGTGGACGTTGGAATCCAAGCACCTCTTCGGCAGCCGTACGCATTGAGCGGGAGACGTGTGTCCACTGCGCGCATATATCATCGAGAGATGGAGTGCCTTGGGCAAGCAGGTGTGAGAGTCGAGCGGCATTGGCTTGTTCGGTCTGTTGTGTGTGCAGCTTACTGACGTCTAACTTTCTTTGCGTGGGTTTCCGTGCGTTTTTCGCAGCGCATAAGCGTGTGCGAACCTTGGCTGCTACAAGGAAGTGATCCGAGTCGATTTTGGCATTTCGGATCGAGCGTACATCCATCACAGTAGAAGCGTTCCTTCCGTCAATCACAACATGATCAATTTGGTTGCGCGTGTTCTGATCGGGTGACCGCCACGTGGCCTTGTGAATATTGAGATGCTTGAATCTAGTACCACTAATTACCATGTTTCGTGCTGCGGCGAAGTCAATCAGCTTAATTCCATTGTCGGAGGTGTTGTCGTCGAGGCTGAATTGTCCAATCAACCAGCTGGGGAGTGGCACCTTCCCTATAAAGTGTTCTGACATTCCAGGTGCATATCCGTATATTATGGTTCTTTATACGTTTGCGTAGGTTGTGAACGTGTTTTCGGGTCGATATCCGAGGCATATATATATATAAACAGCGGCTATATGCACTCTTAGTGCAGGATTTTATTGTGTTAAATTTTGTTATGAGGCGATACTTATTCCTATTTTGCTGATTTCTGATGATCCACCGAGAAAATGAGTTGTGGATGTTTTTAGTTTTTGGTTGTAGCCGAATGTTATTTAAAACAAGGTGTTGATTTAAAATGTCTTTTTAAATATATTTTTAAATCAACAATTAAATTATTTTATTTTATTGGAAAAGCAAAAAAGTAGCTATAGTTTTATTAATGCAACTGATAGTAGTAATTATTCATTTTGGAGTCGGCAACTGTTAATTACATAAATGAAAAATGGCATTAATGTAATTAACAGTTGTTCTAACACTTTATCAACAGTAACTTACTGCGAGCTCTATTTCAGCACTGAAAACTGTTGAAAATTATTCCCAAATGACAGTTCATAAACGGAATACGCCGTTAATTGCGACATCATTCATAATATATATGGAAAAAATCATTTATGAACTATTCTTCGTATATACGAATCGCACAATTTGTGCGAAATTGATATAATAAACGCATTCATAATTGTTATGAATTGCGTTCATTATAGTATTCATATTCATTTTTTGACGCAAAGCCGCGCAGCCTCCACGTCACGTGCAATTCAGCCGAGCATAAAGGCGATACTGTAAAATAAAAAAAAAAGTCAAAAAGGAGCATAGAAAATACAACACAAAGTAGGTAGGTATTTGATTATTTGTGTATGATCGCATCTGTGACTTGCAACGATTTTAACCATTCTAAAAATAGATATTTTTATTTACTGACGCGTCATGCCGCCTGACGGACAGTGATTATTTTGACTACTCGTCGCGACGCGTCGATTGTCGATGATGACATATACAGTTCTTAGTTTTTTGTTTATTCGTATGTCATTTCGTACTTAAAGAGCAAATCGTTTCCTTTATTGTGTACAACTCTAAAGAAACATGTGTCGCAGGTACTTAACATCGCTCAACAACAAACAGCAGCAATAAGCTGCAACAGCTACTACTTACATTTTATTAAATAAAATGTAAGTAGTTAAAAAAATATATAAACTAAAATAATAAAATAAAATAAAAAAGTAATATAATAAAAGTAAATATAATACAAGAAAATAAAAATAATATTTATTTTTTTTAATAGTTTAAATTGTTTAAAAGTTCATAAATATCAGGAATTTTTCATTACGGTTTTATGAACGACTCATAAATTGGGAGAATTTGGTCATTGGTTGAGTAATATTGAAAAGTTCATACAATTGATGAACAAATTCATAAATAGTATGAACTTTTTTTTCTGTGTGTGCGACTGATTTTATGTTCAAACATTTTTAATTCAAAATGTATAATATCTCTTCCCGTTCAAACACTTTTATCAAAAATAAGTAGTCGAAATCAAAATATTTGTCTTAAAAAATTTAAATTGTGGCAATAGTTGAGCGGCGCTCAAATCAGTTGAGCGCGCCGATCACTCAAATCAGTTTGAGCGAGCTGAACATTTGAGCGCAGGTCTCGCTCAGTCCTCTTCAGTCAAGCTCATTTGAGCGATAACAAATCGCTCAACATTCTTCGCTCAACTCAATGTGTTGAGCGATGGACTTCAGTCCGCTCTTTTACAACCTTGGATCCGATTTCTTTTTAGATGATTTTTTGAGCTTTTTATATCCAATATTGCATATTCAATATTTTACATTTTTAACAAATAAAAATATGTTTAATTTTTTTATTGTAAAAGTATATTTTTCTGTAAATATTTAAAAATATATGTCAAAAAAATATTTTATATAAACTGTGGTGACCACACCGTGCACTGCTCCTGCTCTTGGTGCTCTTGCTGCACACTCAATACATCTGTGGCAATATCAAAATTTGCTGAAACATTATAAATAATGTCTTTATTTTGTAGTTTTGCAATATCTTTATCCATTTTAACGAACGTTGTTTAGTTGTGTGATTTATACACCAATGTCGAAATTGTGTTCATTGTCTGAACAAATTAATACAAAAATATAATAAAAAAAATATTTTTTGTATACAACTTTTTTAAACTGAACTTTTCAGTAAGTTTTAAAGCGATGAACGTGTGGCGTAAAATAATATTGTCTATTGCCTGCGCCCTATGATTTTCGTTTAAATTTTACTGAAAAGTTCACTTTAAAATATTTTTTACTAATTTGTTCAGACCAGCGAATGGCAAATGCACACTATCGTAAACTTTGTATGCGTTTGTCCTATTGAAGAACTGTACACTTAAAACAATTTTAGTTAAAAGCTCATTTGAAAGCTTTTTGTTTATTGTTATACTTTCGTCTACATTGTTCTAATAAAGTGAATGGAATTCATTATAATGGAATTTTTTTTGTAAATAGCTACAGACAAACACAAACATAGCATTTTGCTTTTTTTACAAATTCAGAATCGATAAATAGTTGTATTCCCATGCATTAACACTTGTATTCCCATGCAATTGTCAAACATAATGTATATCTAAGTGAGATTTAAAAAATAATGTAAAAAATGTATATTAATATGTAATAATAGTTTGGCGCTACAGTCATATAAGAACTTAGGCCGAGTTCTCTCAGCATTTTTAGCTGTGCGTTTTATATTTGTACTCAAAGTGGTGGGATCTACAGTTTATTGTCGAATCAGAACGGCGGATGAGAGCTTTTCATATGCAATGTTTTACTTTCGTTGGTTTGCCATTTACTGCCGAGAGGTAGTTCGGTATAGAAAAATATTTCTATGAAAATATGATGTTTGCCCAAGTCCAGGCTTAAACCACGGACATTTCGGCTCGCAGTCCAACGCACTAACCTTGAGATACCGACGCTATTTTTATAGTGTTCCCTAAAATACATGGTGTTGGCAGATCAACAAAGACAAATGCGCTATCATTGAGCAACGTGTGTAGCTCAGGGTCATCCTGCAAAGTCTTAAAAGTTTCGCAGATATACCGAACTCAGACATGGTGGCGTATAGGCGACTTCTTATCGGACTGTCGAAGGCAGCTTTGTAGTCGACGAAGAGGTGGTGTTTGTCGATCTGCCTCTCTTTGGTCTTTTCCAGGATTTGGCGCAATGTGAAAATCGGTTCTGTGGTGAACTTGCCAGGTCTAAAGCCGCACTGATAAGATCTAATCAGTCTGCTGACGATGGGCTTTAGTCTTTCACATAATACGCTCGTTAGAACTTTATACGCGATGTTGAGGAGACTTATCCCACGGTAGTTGGCGCGTATCGTGGGATCCCCCTTCTTAAGGATTGGGCAGAGTATACTGAGATTCCATTCGCTAGATATGCTTTCTTCTGACCATATTCTGCTGATGAGCTGGTGCATGCTCGTTATGAGCTCATCGTCTCCGGTCTTAAACAACTCAGCAGGCAGGCCATCCGATCCTGCGGCTTTGCCTCGTTCTTGTCGCCATGCATCTCAATATCTCCACACTCGCGTCTTTCTAATTCTCTTTTCTTGCGCCTAAAAAGATGTCTCTCCTCCTTCCTCTTCTCTCTGTATCGCTCCTTCGCGACTAGCGTAACTACCGACTGCAGGGTGGCTCTATATGCAGCGTCTTTCTCTGCAGTGGCAGCGCGATACTCTTCGTCATACCACTTGTTCCGTAGTGGACGTTGGAATCCAAGCACCTCTTCGGCAGCCGTACGCATTGAGCGGGAGACGTGTGTCCACTGCGCGCATATATCATCGAGAGATGGAGTGCCTTGGGCAAGCAGGTGTGAGAGTCGAGCGGCATTGGCTTGTTCGGTCTGTTGTGTGTGCAGCTTACTGACGTCTAACTTTCTTTGCGTGGGTTTCCGTGCGTTTTTCGCAGCGCATAAGCGTGTGCGAACCTTGGCTGCTACAAGGAAGTGATCCGAGTCGATTTTGGCATTTCGGATCGAGCGTACATCCATCACAGTAGAAGCTTTCCTTCCGTCAATCACAACATGATCAATTTGGTTGCGCGTGTTCTGATCGGGTGACCGCCACGTGGCCTTGTGAATATTGAGATGCTTGAATCTAGTACCACTAATTACCATGTTTCGTGCTGCGGCGAAGTCAATCAGCTTAATTCCATTGTCGGAGGTGTTGTCGTCGAGGCTGAATTGTCCAATCAACCAGCTGGAGAGTGGCACCTTCCCTATAAAGGGTTCTGACATTCCAGGTGCATATCCGTATATTATGGTTCTTTATACGTTTGCGTAGGTTGTGAACGTGTTTTCGGGTCGATATCCGAGGCATATATATATATATATATATATATATATATATATATATATATATATAAACAGCGGTTATATGCACTCTTAGTGCAGGATTTTATTGTGTTAAATTTTGTTATGAGGCGATACTTATTCCTATTTTGCTGATTTCTGATGATCCACTGAGAAAATGAGTTGTGGATGTTTTTAGTTTTTGGTTGTAGCTGAATGTTATTTAAAACAAGGTGTTGATTTAAAATGTCTTTTTAAATATATTTTTAAATCAACAATTAAATAATTTTATTTTATTGGAAAAGCAAAAAAGTAGCTATAGTTTTATTATTGCAACTGATAGTAGTAATTATTCATTTTGGAGTCGGCAACTGTTAATTACATTAATGCAAAATGGCATTAATGTAATTAACAGTAGTTCTAACACTTTATCAACAGTAACTTACTGCGAGCTCTATTTCAGCACTGAAAACTTTTGAAAATTATTCCCAAATGACAGTTATTTTCTGTGCACAGAACAAATTTTGTTCATAAACGGAATACGCCGTTAATTGCGACATCATTCATAATATATATGGAAAAAATCATTTATGAACTATTCTTCGTATATACGAATCGCACAATTTGTGCGAAATTGATATAATAAACGCATTCATAATTGTTAAGAATTGCGTTCATTACAGTATTCATATTAATTTTTTGACGCAAAGCTGAAAACTGTTGAAAATCATCCCCAAATGACAGTTATTTTTTGTGCACAGAACAAATTTTGTTCATAAATGCAATGTACACCGTTAATTGCGACGTCGTTCATAATATATATGGAAATAATCATTCTATTTATGAACTATTCTTCGTATATACGAATCGCACAATTTGTGCGAAATTGATATAATAAACGCATTTATAATTGTAAGAATTGCGTTCATTATAGTATTCATATTAATTTTTTGACGCAAAGCAGCGCAGCCTCCACGTCACGTGCAATTCAGCCGAGCATAAAGGCGATACTGAAAAATAAAAAAAAAAACAGTCAAAAAGGAGCATAGAAAATACAACAACAAACATCAGCAATAAGAAGCAACAGCTACTACTTACATTTCATTAAATAAAATGTAAGTAGTTAAAAAAATATATAAATTAAAATAATAAAATAAAATAAAAAAGTAATATAATAAAAATAAATATAATACAAGAAAATAAAAAAAAAATATTTTTTTTTTATTTTTAAATAGTTTAAATAGTTTAAAAGTTCATAAATATCAGGAATTTTTTTATGAATACAATGATAGCGTTCATCAATATAATGAACTTTTTCATAACGGTTTTATGAACGACTCATAAATTGGGAGAATTTGGTCATTGGTTGAGTAATATTGAAAAGTTCATAAAATTGATGAAAAAATTCATAAATAGTATGAACTTTTTTTCTGTGTGTGCGACTGATTTTTTGTTCAAACATTTTTAATTCAAAATGTATAATATCTCTTCCCATTCAAACACTTTTATCAAAAATAAGTAGTCGAAATAAAAATTTTTGTCTTAAAAAATTTTAATTGTGGCAATAGTTGAGCGGCGCTCAAATCAGTTGAGCGCGCCGATCACTCAAATCAGTTTGAGCGAGCTGAAAATTTGAGCGCAGGTCTCGCTCAGTCCTCTTCAGTCAAGCTCATTTGAGCGATAACAGATCGCTGAACATTTTTCGCTCAAGCTCATTTGTGCGATCGACCATCGCTCAACATTCTTCGCTCAACTCAATGTGTTAAGCGATGAGTTGAGCGATGGACTTGAGTCCGCTCTTTTACAACCTTGGATCCGATATTTTTTCAAACATTTTAAGCCGGCTGTGACTTTTTTCTTTTTCGATGATTTTTTGAGCTTTTTATATCCAATGCATATTCAATATTTTACATTTTTAACAAATAAAAATATGTTTAATTTTTTTATTGTAAAAGTATATTTTTCTGTAAATATTTAAAAATATATGTCAAAAAATATTTTATATAAACTGTGGTGACCACACCGTGCACTGCTCCTGCTCTTGGTGCTCTTGCTGCACACTCAATACATCTGTGGCAATATCAAAATTTGCTGAAACATTATAAATAATGTCTTTATTTTGTAGTTTTGCAATATCTTTATCCATTTTAACGAACGTTGTTTAGTTGTGTGATTTATACACCAATGTCGAAATTGTGTTCATTGTCTGAACAAATTAATACAAAAATATAATAAAAAATATATTTTTTGTATACAACTTTTTTAAACTGAACTTTTCAGTAAGTTTTAAAGCGATGAACGTGTGGCGTAAAATAATATTGTCTATTGCCTGCGCCCTATGATTTTCGTTTAAATTTTACTGAAAAGTTCACTTTAAAATATTTTTTACTAATTTGTTCAGACCAGCGAATGGCAAATGCACACTATCGTAAACTTTGTATGCGTTTGTCCTATTGTAGAACTGTACACTTAAAACAATTTTAGTTAAAAGCTCATTTGAAAGCTTTTTGTTTATTGTTATACTTTCGTCTACATTGTTCTAATAAAGTGAATGGAATTCATTATAATGGAATTTTTTTTGTAAATAGCTACAGACAAACACAAACATAGCATTTTGCTTTTTTTACAAATTCAGAATCGATAAATATTTGTATTCCCATGCATTAACACTTGTATTCCCATGCAATTGTCAAACATAATGTATATCTAAGTGAGATTTAAAAAATAATGTAAAAAATGTATATTAATATGTAATAATAGTTTGGCGCTACAGTCATATAAGAACTTAGGCCGAGTTCTCTCAGCATTTTTAGCTGTGCGTTTTATATTTGTACTCAAAGTGGTGGGATCTACAGTTTATTGTCGAATCAGAACGGCGGATGAGAGCTTTTCATATGCAATGTTTTACTTTCGTTGGTTTGCCATTTACTGCCGAGAGGTAGTTCGGTATAGAAAAATATTTCTATGAAAATATGATGTTTGCCCAAGTCCAGGCTTAAACCACGGACATTTCGGCTCGCAGTCCAACGCACTAACCTTGAGATACCGACGCTATTTTTATAGTGTTCCCTAAAATACATGGTGTTGGCAGATCAACAAAGACAAATGCGCTATCATTGAGCAACGTGTGTAGCTCAGGGTCATCCTGCAAAGTCTTAAAAGTTTCGCAGATATACCGAACTCAGACATGGTGGCGTATAGGCGACTTCTTATCGGACTGTCGAAGGCAGCTTTGTAGTCGACGAAGAGGTGGTGTTTGTCGATCTGCCTCTCTTTGGTCTTTTCCAGGATTTGGCGCAATGTGAAAATCGGTTCTGTGGTGAACTTGCCAGGTCTAAAGCCGCACTGATAAGATCTAATCAGTCTGCTGACGATGGGCTTTAGTCTTTCACATAATACGCTCGTTAGAACTTTATACGCGATGTTGAGGAGACTTATCCCACGGTAGTTGGCGCGTATCGTGGGATCCCCCTTCTTAAGGATTGGGCAGAGTATACTGAGATTCCATTCGCTAGATATGCTTTCTTCTGACCATATTCTGCTGATGAGCTGGTGCATGCTCGTTATGAGCTCATCGTCTCCGGTCTTAAACAACTCAGCAGGCAGGCCATCCGATCCTGCGGCTTTGTTGTTTTTCAGCCTGTTGATGCCTGTTGATGTCATCGTCTTGACAGGAAGAGGGTCCGGTCTTTAAACCTCCGGTCAGTCGTCTTATATTCTGAAAGAATTTTCGAGCCTCGTTCTTGTCGCCATGCATCTCAATATCTTCACACTCGCGTCTTTCTAATTCTCTTTTCTTGCGTCTAAAAAGATGTCTCTCCTCCTTCCTCTTCTCTCTGTATCGCTCCTTCGCGACTAGCGTAACTACCGACTGCAGGGTGGCTCTATATGCAGCGTCTTTCTCTGCAGTGGCAGCGCGATACTCTTCGTCATACCACTTGTTCCGTAGTGGACGTTGGAATCCAAGCACCTCTTCGGCAGCCGTACGCATTGAGCGGGAGACGTGTGTCCACTGCGCGCATATATCATCGAGAGATGGAGTGCCTTGGGCAAGCAGGTGTGAGAGTCGAGCGGCATTGGCTTGTTCGGTCTGTTGTGTGTGCAGCTTACTGACGTCTAACTTTCTTTGCGTGGGTTTCCGTGCGTTTTTCGCAGCGCATAAGCGTGTGCGAACCTTGGCTGCTACAAGGAAGTGATCCGAGTCGATTTTGGCATTTCGGATCGAGCGTACATCCATCACACTAGAAGCGTTCCTTCCGTCAATCACAACATGATCAATTTGGTTGCGCGTGTTCTGATCGGGTGACCGCCACGTGGCCTTGTGAATATTGAGATGCTTGAATCTAGTACCACTAATTACCATGTTTCGTGCTGCGGCGAAGTCAATCAGCTTAATTCCATTGTCGGAGGTGTTGTCGTCGAGGCTGAATTGTCCAATCAACCAGCTGGGGAGTGGCACCTTCCCTATAAAGTGTTCTGACATTCCAGGTGCATATCCGTATATTATGGTTCTTTATACGTTTGCGTAGGTTGTGAACGTGTTTTCGGGTCGATATCCGAGGCATATATATATATATATATATATATATATATATATATATATATATATATATATATATATATATATATATATAAACAGCGGTTATATGAACTCTTAGTGCAGGATTTTATTGTGTTAAATTTTGTTATGAGGCGATACTTATTCCTATTTTGCTGATTTCTGATGATCCACCGAGAAAATGAGTTGTGGATGTTTTTAGTTTTTGGTTGTAGCCGAATGTTATTTAAAACAAGGTGTTGATTTAAAATGTCTTTTTAAATATATTTTTAAATCAACAATTAAATTATTTTATTTTATTGGAAAAGCAAAAAAGTAGCTATAGTTTTATTAATGCAACTGATAGTAGTAATTATTCATTTTGGAGTCGGCAACTGTTAATTACATAAATGAAAAATGGCATTAATGTAATTAACAGTTGTTCTAACACTTTATCAACAGTAACTTACTGCGAGCTCTATTTCAGCACTGAAAACTGTTGAAAATTATTCCCAAATGACAGTTCATAAACGGAATACGCCGTTAATTGCGACATCATTCATAATATATATGGAAAAAATCATTTATGAACTATTCTTCGTATATACGAATCGCACAATTTGTGCGAAATTGATATAATAAACGCATTCATAATTGTTATGAATTGCGTTCATTATAGTATTCATATTCATTTTTTGACGCAAAGCCGCGCAGCCTCCACGTCACGTGCAATTCAGCCGAGCATAAAGGCGATACTGTAAAATAAAAAAAAAAGTCAAAAAGGAGCATAGAAAATACAACACAAAGTAGGTAGGTATTTGATTATTTGTGTATGATCGCATCTGTGACTTGCAACGATTTTAACCATTCTAAAAATAGATATTTTTATTTACTGACGCGTCATGCCGCCTGACGGACAGTGATTATTTTGACTACTCGTCGCGACGCGTCGATTGTCGATGATGACATATACAGTTCTTAGTTTTTTGTTTATTCGTATGTCATTTCGTACTTAAAGAGCAAATCGTTTCCTTTATTGTGTACAACTCTAAAGAAACATGTGTCGCAGGTACTTAACATCGCTCAACAACAAACAGCAGCAATAAGCTGCAACAGCTACTACTTACATTTTATTAAATAAAATGTAAGTAGTTAAAAAAATATATAAACTAAAATAATAAAATAAAATAAAAAAGTAATATAATAAAAGTAAATATAATACAAGAAAATAAAAATAATATTTATTTTTTTTAATAGTTTAAATTGTTTAAAAGTTCATAAATATCAGGAATTTTTCATTACGGTTTTATGAACGACTCATAAATTGGGAGAATTTGGTCATTGGTTGAGTAATATTGAAAAGTTCATACAATTGATGAACAAATTCATAAATAGTATGAACTTTTTTTTCTGTGTGTGCGACTGATTTTATGTTCAAACATTTTTAATTCAAAATGTATAATATCTCTTCCCGTTCAAACACTTTTATCAAAAATAAGTAGTCGAAATCAAAATATTTGTCTTAAAAAATTTAAATTGTGGCAATAGTTGAGCGGCGCTCAAATCAGTTGAGCGCGCCGATCACTCAAATCAGTTTGAGCGAGCTGAACATTTGAGCGCAGGTCTCGCTCAGTCCTCTTCAGTCAAGCTCATTTGAGCGATAACAAATCGCTCAACATTCTTCGCTCAACTCAATGTGTTGAGCGATGGACTTCAGTCCGCTCTTTTATAACCTTGGATCCGATTTCTTTTTAGATGATTTTTTGAGCTTTTTATATCCAATATTGCATATTCAATATTTTACATTTTTAACAAATAAAAATATGTTTAATTTTTTTATTGTAAAAGTATATTTTTCTGTAAATATTTAAAAATATATGTCAAAAAAATATTTTATATAAACTGTGGTGACCACACCGTGCACTGCTCCTGCTCTTGGTGCTCTTGCTGCACACTCAATACATCTGTGGCAATATCAAAATTTGCTGAAACATTATAAATAATGTCTTTATTTTGTAGATTTGCAATATCTTTATCCATTTTAACGAACGTTGTTTAGTTGTGTGATTTATACACCAATGTCGAAATTGTGTTCATTGTCTGAACAAATTAATACAAAAATATAATAAAAAAAATATTTTTTGTATACAACTTTTTTAAACTGAACTTTTCAGTAAGTTTTAAAGCGATGAACGTGTGGCGTAAAATAATATTGTCTATTGCCTGCGCCCTATGATTTTCGTTTAAATTTTACTGAAAAGTTCACTTTAAAATATTTTTTACTAATTTGTTCAGACCAGCGAATGGCAAATGCACACTATCGTAAACTTTGTATGCGTTTGTCCTATTGAAGAACTGTACACTTAAAACAATTTTAGTTAAAAGCTCATTTGAAAGCTTTTTGTTTATTGTTATACTTTCTTCTACATTGTTCTAATAAAGTGAATGGAATTCATTATAATGGAAAATTTTTTGTAAATAGCTACAGACAAACACAAACATAGCATTTTGCTTTTTTTACAAATTCAGAATCGATAAATAGTTGTATTCCCATGCATTAACACTTGTATTCCCATGCAATTGTCAAACATAATGTATATCTAAGTGAGATTTAAAAAATAATGTAAAAAATGTATATTAATATGTAATAATAGTTTGGCGCTACAGTCATATAAGAACTTAGGCCGAGTTCTCTCAGCATTTTTAGCTGTGCGTTTTATATTTGTACTCTAAGTGGTGGGATCTACAGTTTATTGTCGAATCAGAACGGCGGATGAGAGCTTTTCATATGCAATGTTTTACTTTCGTTGGTTTGCCATTTACTGCCGAGAGGTAGTTCGGTATAGAAAAATATTTCTATGAAAATATGTTGTTTGCCCAAGACCAGGCTTAAACCACGGACATTTCGGCTCGCAGTCCAACGCACTAACCTTGAGATACCGACGCTATTTTTACAGTGTTCCTTAAAAAACATGGTGTTGGCAGATCATCAGAGACAAATGCGCTATCATTGTGAAAGCCTTCTATATACGTATATATACCATAAAAGCTCAAATTCACGCGTGCGTTCAAATGACCTTTGCGGGTTCAGACACCTTGTCAATTCACAATTTGTTTCGACTTTTGAGTATGAATCACACAACCAAAAAAGGTTTTTTTATAATTTAATATGACTCAATAAATATTAATTTATACTTTTAATGTGGTTTCATGATGGATGTTGTGAATGCGTAGGATCGACATGCATAAATTATGGAGTTAATGAGAGTCGGTGTACATTTTGTCCCGAATCAAAAGATCCAGCAGATGATGTAGAAGAAATTATAGATTATGACTTACAGGATTTCGGCGATAAGATGGGTCCATTTGATGGAACAGTAAACAAAAATTTCTAGTTTTCTAAGTAGTTTAATATTAAGACATATGCCAAGACATAGTTTTTATGCGAATGTAAGATATAATTGCACAAATAATTATATATTGTATTATCTTTTTTGATGTAAAAATATTGCTCCTCTGTATTTAAAAATTGTTACCAAAAAAAATATAATTGTTTTCACTGTGCAAGCTATAAACAAGTGTGGATGAGACAGAAGACAAACCAGCGTACGGAGGCATGAGTTACACAGAGATGGAAGATTATTCATCGCACTGAGAAAGTGAGCGAGAAAGAGATGTAAGAACATTGCATGCAGCATTCTAGAAAAGTGTTGAAGCTTCTCAAAACGTACGAAGCGTGTCGAACTGATATATCGTCTTTGTAGAACGAAAAGTGTCCAAATACATTTTATGAAAAACTTAAATTTCGTGTTGGTTGATTAACATTATAAAAAGTAATTGATGCATTTTTAAAGTTGAATTGATAGATTTACATTATCTTATCATGTGGTAAAAAAATTTTGATCATCGATTAAAAATTGACTGATTTAAAAGATTTTTGTAAATGAATATTTGGTATTTGGTGACTTTTCGTTCTACGACGACGATATGCAGTATATAACAGCGCCGCATCTGAGACTAGTGAAGTGAACTAGCGCATCTCGTGAGTAAACATTAGTGTGATGCAAAAAAAAGGTGACGGGACCGCTCACCAAATTATCACAAAGGATTAAAAAAGAATAATGCCAACAGTTCTTTTTGAAATTCGCTTTATAATATATATGTTTCGATTATAAAAACAATTAAGTAGGAGTTATCTAAAAACCTAATATCTCATACATTAATACGAAACAACATGTAATTTTTTTGTAAAATGGTTTGCAATGCGTTTCAATGCATTGCGAAATAATATTGATTTTTTTTTGCGAATTCCTAAATTTTATATGTAATTTTGAATATTTAAATTAGTTAATAATAGTGTAGACGTGAGATTAAAAAATGTCCATGCGCACGTTTTAGCTAATTTTTCCCAATTGGCGTGATCGGTCAATTGTGAACAAATCAATTTTACTTTATATCGACTTAAGTGAAACGAAATTCGGTACACCTAACCATGGGTATTAAATGAAAGAAAATTCTTCAGCGATTTCAAGTTTTTAGTTATTTTCAGGATTCGTACACCCTGATGAACGCACACATTATCACATATGTGATGTGCAGGATATTTATAGTCGCCTTAGACCGGCTATAACATTCATAATTCTAACTAATTTCGTAACACCAACTATCACAATTTCTTTACCTGAAAATTCACATGTGACCTAACTGGTTTTAGTTTCCCTTTACTTCCAGCATCAGAAAACAAAAATTTCGTGGTATTTTATATTGTCTTAAAAATCTGTTAGTTTTACTTTGTAAGAGAATAAAACTGTACCAAAGTTAGTTTTTAAATTATTTATTATATTATTTCTCACATTTCGCCTGTTTTTTGTGTTTTTTGTGTTTCTTCGTGTCTTTTTATACCCCGTGTTTTTCTTGCGTGGCTGTAAATTTAATCGTTTAAATAATTAATTTATGTTTGATGCTAATTGGTTGAAATGAAAAGGTGTGATTTAAATTGTAATTAATGAAAGTAATTCAAATTGAAATGGTAATAACCATTTTTTATATGAAGAAATGGTTGACTTAGTAAAGAAAAGCGCCGCAGTCGAAACATATTTTTCGTTTTTTTCCCAAGTGCGATTGCGCCATATGAAACAACTTTTCTTCTAAGATCCGTCAGTAGCACATAATTTTTCTACTACAGAGCATACCATATAAGTTGTGGTCCAAATACACAGTGACTGCCCACCATTCCAGAATATCTCGTTTTTTGTCCACTCGTTTTTCCGTGAGAAAGGAGTACAGCTGTGCATGAATGGTGGCCACTTATTTTCGATCGAATTACTTTCATTAATTACAATTTAAATCACACCTTTTCATTTCAACCAATTAGCATCAAACATAAATTAATTATTTAAACGATTAAATTTACAGCCACGCAAGAAAAACACGGGGTATAAAAAGACACGAAGAAACACAAAAAACACAAAAAACATCATTAAGATTGTTGTGTTCCAAGACGCGGATATATGACTCTAAATAATCCGACCCATTGGGCATGTTTTAATTCATCTACTAAGTTTTCACTAATTGTCTATTTTCTTTGATATCTATCATAAACTCAATTTCACCATTTTACCTTTAATCAAAAAAAGTAATCCGACTACTTTTTATGTTTGTTTCTATATTTTAAATTATTTTTAGATTATTTGATTATTTGACGCATAGCCGGTATGGTAACACATTGTTCATCTTTTTTAACGTTTTTAAATAATACAAAAAAAAAAATATTTATTAGCTGCTTATTGTTTATTTTTTGCGCCGTTACCCATAAATAAAACAAAGTTCAAAAATTTACGCTTTAAAATGATATTTAAAAAATGTTGCTCTTACCGGCAAAATACCGGTAATTATCGGTAATACTTTACCTTATCAAATCAAATACCGTTACCGAAACAATACCGTACGCGAAACTATCCCAATACGTAACCGTGCCGTTATAAATACCTAAATTTTTATTTTAGTATGAAAAATTACCAAAAAATTATAATCTGGCAACTCCCTATGAAAAAATACTAGCTGAACCCGTGCACATCTTCGCCGTGGTAAGTTTTTGTAAATGCAACACTATATCATTTTTAAAGTGTGGATACAATCAAGCCCATTTTTCCCGTTTTAGTGTATATTAAAACTCAAAATGTATAGCGTAGTAAACGCCCTTTTGCCCAATACTGCTCAGTTTTACAACACTGCTCTTAATAGCTCAGGAACAGAGCTGTAATGACTACTAAACGATTACGATTCTTTAGTAGGTGTAATAAAACATTTTGATTACGATTCTTTTGTAGTCGTAATCAAAAGTTTTGATTATGATTGGAAATAATCAAAAAGTAATTTGATTCTTAGTACATATTTTTTATTATCTTCAGACTACTTTAAACAATTCAAAACCTAGTAATCGGACTACTATTTTTTTTTATTATTTTCACAAATTTTTTTATAATTTTCAGAAATGAAAAATGTTGTGAGATTACTTTTTTTGATTATTTATATGTTTTCGATCATTTTTTGATTATTTGAAAGTAGTCATAACAAGTAATCCGAATATTTTTTATTATTTCTATTTTTTAGATTATTTTTTGATAATTTGAAAATAATCAAAAACCTATAAGAAAGGATTGGTCAGATGGAAAATTTTAAAATAAAGAAATTGTAATAGTGGTAAAGTTAGTAAGAATTATGAATATACATATGATACAATATGAGATAATACCCATTGACTTGTTAGCTCCGCTCTGCCTTATTTCTTATTTCTATCCTGTCATTCACGTCGGTTGTCGCCTAGTGTTTTTATCTATTAGGAGTTAATTCCGTAAGAACGAGTCACTGGGTATGCACCAGTTCAAATGGTAACCACAAATTATCTCATATTGTATCATATGTATTTTCATAATTCTTACTAACTTTATCACAGCAACTATTCAAGGTCTTTATTTTAAAATATTCCATCTGACCAATCCTTTCTTATTGGTTTTTGATTATTTTCAAATTATCAAAAAATAATCTAAAAAATAGATATAATAAAAAAATATTCGGATTACTTGTTTTGACTATTTTCAAATAATCTAAAACATATAAATAATAAAAAAAGTAATCTCACAACATTTTTCGTTTCTGAAAATTATCAAAAAATTTGTGAAAATAATAAAAACCAGTTGGGAAGGTTAGATCACATGGGAAATTTTATAGTAGGTGTAATTATGATAGTTAGGATTATCAAAATTATAGTCGGTCTAAGCCGAAAAAAATTGATCTTTATATGTACATTTTATATGAGGTATTTGAACATAAGTGGTCGGATCATAGGTCACAATGGACCGATCTCGCACATACAGCGTAGGTATATTACTAATCTAAGTTATAAGTTTCATTTATCTAGCTCTTCAATTTTAAAAGTAGTAGGGATTTCAACAGACAGACAGATGGACAGACGGACATTCACTCTTAGTGTAGGGTATAAAAATAGTAGTCCGGTAGCACAGTGGTTAGTGCGTTGGACTGCGAGCCGAAAGGTCCCCGGTTCAAGCCTGGAATGGGGCAAACAACATCTTTTCATAGACACATTTTTCTATTCCATGCTACCTCTCGTCAGTAAATGGCAAACCTACGAGAGTAAAACCATTGTCTATGAAAAGCTCTCACCCGCCGTTCGGATTCGACAATAAACTGTAGGTCCCACCACTTTAAGTACAAACATAACACGCACAGCTCAAAATGGTGAGAGAGCTCGGCCGAAGTTCTATACAGGACTGTAGCGCCAAACTATTATTATTATATTATTAGTAGTCCGATTACTAGGTTTTGAATTTTCTAAAGTAGTCTGAAAATAATAAAAAATATGTATTAAGAATCAAATTACTTTTTGGTTATTTCCAGTCCTAATCAAAACTTTTGATTACGACTACTAAAGAATCGTAATCAAAATCTTTTATTACAACTACTAAAGAATCGTAATCGTTTATAGTCATTACAGCTCTGTTCCTGACCTATTAAGAGCAGTGTTGTAAAACTGGGCAGTATTGGGCAAAATGGCGTTTACTACGCTATACATTTTGAGTTTTATTATTGCTTCAATTTGGGCGGGAGAAATGGCGATATACACTAAATCGGGAAAAATGGGCGTGATTGTATCTACACTTTAAAAGTGATATAGTGTTACATTTACAAAAACTTAGCACGGCGAAGATGTGCACGGGTTTAGCTAGTATTTTTTCATAGGGAGTTGTTAGATTATAATTTTTGGTATTTTTTCATACTAAAGTAAAAATTTAGGTATTTATAACGGTACGGTTACGTATAACGGTATTGGGGTAGTTTCGGTAACGGTATTTGATTTGAAAAGGTAAAGTATTACCGATAATTACCGGTATTTTGCCGGTAATAGAAAAATTTTTTAGATATCATTTTAAAGCGTAAAATTTTGAACTTTGTTTATTTATGGGTAACGGCGCAAAAAATAAACAATAAACAGATAATAAATATTTTTTTAGTATTATTTAAAAGGAGAAACGTTAAAAAAGATGAACAATTATTTACTTTTAAATATGTGGTTCGTTTTAAAAAGCATTATGGAATTTATCATGTTTGAATCAAGCCGAATTCTTAGTAGGATATTTTATAAATTTTACTGCTGAGAAAAGTCAAAACCACTTTAGAAAGCAGTGGTTTTATTTGGTGACTGTCGTGCCCACCATTCCAGAATATCTCTGAAGCAACACTCATACTTGTTTATATATTGTTGTTTTTGTTTATTTCCAAAATGTTTTATTTATCATTTATATTGTTCAAATATTTTCATTAGATTTTTGATTTTTCAAGATTGAAGAAAAAAATATAAATATTAATTTTTAAAAAACAATCTACATTTTTGGCGATCCTGCAAACCTGAATATCATTCCAAAATAAATGATGAATATAATTAATAATTTTAATATCCTTGCACAAAATAAGAAACAACTTAATTCATCAATCAAAAGCAATTTTATGTCTTCTATCTTCTGTTACATCACCATTAATTGTTTAGTAAAGGAACGCATTAACTCCACACCGATTTTCATCGTTAAATATATCAAATAACTTAAATACCAATAACTATTAATATCAACAACTATAATTTATCAACAACTGCCTCATTAACAATAACTACGTGGTTCATTGGATGTTCAGTAACAGCAACTACATAATCTACAACAAAAAATTTGGAAGACGTCTTCATTTGCAACTTTAAAAAAATATCTTCTGAAATCATCTAAATCAGATTCGAAAAATCATTAACTACAACATCATCAACCGCAACACCCGATTAAAAATCCTTAACCGCAAGTTATCTATTTTCCTGAACCATTATTTTAATATTACTTTAATTTATTATTAATTATATACATTTATTTTGATTTATTTACAATACATAATTGTAAACTTCTTCCCCAGTATTATACACACATATATATATATATATTAGCTGACAAAATTTTCTTAATTTCAAATCGTCAAGAAATTTCTAGCGTTACCACAAATACTCCATATATGGAAATTTTAATGCAAAATTTATTACTACTAAATTCAGAAATGCATGAAAAATTTAACAAGTTATCATTAGAAGTGAATGAAATAAAAACTCTAAGTCCAACGAAAGAATTCCCTTTCGATCTAGAGAACGGATTCCCTCTCGTACAAGACTCTTTAAACTAAATTCTTCCATTATGACGGTGATGAATAATGGATCATTTTTTAAACGTCGCCTATTTATATTTGACAAAAGAAACAAATTAAATTTCTTAATCGACACTGGCGCTGTAGTATCAATCGTACCAGCAAACCAGTTTTATAATTTTAAAAGAAACTCTGATGTTATTCTCTCTGCAGCCAATGGCTCAACTATTCAAACATATGGGACGAAACTCTTTAATATTGATTTAGGTTTGAGACGAGATTTTTATTTTCCCTTTATTTTAGCAGATATCAAAACTCCTATTATCGGTGCAAGAACATTCGAAATTTTAGTTGACATGAAAAAAAGACAACTCATTGACTTAAAAACAAATTTACGAACCACTGTTTCATCAGGATATTGTGAAATCTCTTACCTCAAAATTTATATAGTTGAAAAAAAATTCTCTGAACTCATTAAAAAATTTCCAAATATTACATCTGAACTAAATTATAACCTACCAGTAAAACATTCTACTCGACATAGAATTGAAACAAGTGTTGTTTAACATATTCGAGGCCACGTAGACTAGATACACTTAAATATAAAATAGCCAAAACTGAATTCGAATATTTGATTAAAATAGGAGTTTGGCGTCCTTCATCTTCTAATACAGCATCAGCGTTACATTTAGTTCCAAAAAAAGACCCGAATGATTGGCGTCCCTGTGGAGATTACAGGAGACTGAACAATATTACTATACCAGATCGGTATCCCTTACCACACATACACGATATTAACATAGATTTCAAAAACAAAACTATATTTTCTAAAATTGATTTGGTGAGAGCTTATCACCAAATTCCAATGGCAGAAGAAGACATAGCAAAGACTGCTATAACAACACCTTTTGGACTATTTGAATTCGTGCGAATGCCATTTGGTATTTGCACGACTTGACGAATATGGATTAAATATAAAACCTACTAAATGGGTATTCGGTTCTTCATGGATTGAATTCATTAGTTACAAAATATCATCCCTCGGAATTCAACCAACTGAAGAGAGAATTAAAATTATATCTACTTTTGAAAAACCAACCTCTACAACAAAATTACAAACATTTTTAGGGATGGTAAATTATTACCACAAACATATACCTTTTCTAGCAACATTTTTAAGTCCATTACATAATATACTTTTCGCGACAATTCGAAACAAAAGTAAACATATCATTTGGACAAATGATACAGAAAACGCGTTTAAAATTGTTCGTTCAAAATTTACAGAAAATACACTTCTTAGCCATTTTGATAGCAATTCTAAATTATCAATTGCTGTAGATGCATCTAACATTGCATTGGTTCAGTATTACAACAATTAAATAATAATGTTTTGGAACCTTTAACATACTTTTCGAGAAAATTATCTCCAGCAGAAACAAAATATTCTACTTTCGATAGAGAGCTATTAGCAATTTACAACAGCATTAAACATTTTCGACACTTTGTAGAAGGCAGACCATTTACAGTATATACTGATCATAAACCACTATCATATACTCTAGATTCAAAAGTAGATCGATACTCCGACAAACCAGACATTTAGAATACATAGCACAATTTACTAGTGATATACAATACATTTCTGGAAAACAAACATTGTTGCAGACACTTTATCACATATACCAGAGATAGACACCATTTCAACCACAGAAAAATCTTTTCAAAATTTATACAATGAACAACAAAAAGATATAACGCTTACTGATCTGGTATTTGCCTCAAATTCCAAATTTAATTTAAAAGAGATTACTTTACCCTCTTCCCTAAACAAAATTTGGTATGAAATATCATATAAGTCTCCACGTCCTTATGTACCTCCTTCAATGCGAAGAATTATATTTGAAAAGTTATATTCCTTATCGCATCCTGGTATTCGAGGAACTAGAAAATTAATACAAACAAAATACTTTTGGCCAGGAATGAAGAAATTAATGAAACTAATTGTATAGAATACCAAAAATCGAAAATACAACGATATACGAGATCTCCAGTTTCAAAAATCGAAATTCCAACTGGACGATTTGAACATATCCACATGGATATTGTTGGTCCTCTACCGGTTTCTAATGGTTAAAAATATATTCTAAAAATTATTGTTAGACACACCCTATGGCCAGAAGCATATCCTTTAAAGGATATTTCTGCATCAACAGTTGAAAAAACTTTTGCATATCAAGCACCTCGATTTGGAGTACCACTGAACATAACATTAGACCAAGGTACTCAATTTACATCGAGACTTTTTAGTGAACTCACGAAATTTCTTGGCGCTCACAAAATTCATAGTTCTGCTTATCATCCACAAGTTAATGGAATCATCGAACGATTTCATGGACAACTGAAAACTTGTATTATGACTTCAAAAGACTCAGTACGATGGTCGGATGAAATTCCTTTTATTCTTCTTGGTCTTCGATCTATTATTAAAGAAGATATTAAATGTTGTCCAGCTGAATTAGTATATGGACAAAATTTATGGCTTCCCGGTGAACTAATAATACCATCTTCTAAACCAATATCAGAAGACGAGACCCTCAAAAAATTAAAAGAACATTTTTCACATTGTAGAACTAATATTGTTCCTCACACAAATTCGAAAAAGAGCTTTGTACTAGAGATGGGCATGTGAGCGAGAATCAGCGTGATTCACGTGAATCACGCGTTATCACGCGTGATTGTGATTGAATACTAATTTTTCTCACGTGATTGTGAGTGAGTGTGAGTAGACCATAAAAAGACCGTGAGTGAGTGTGCGTGAGTACATTTTTTTCATGAGTGAGTCGAATATTTCATAAAATAAAAAAAATATCACTTTTAATTTTTTGCGAATTTTCTATTTTTTTTTTTGCTGAACTACAGAACAAGTAGGGCCATGCCATGAACTCAGAAGGCTTTGGGAAGGCTGCTACCCACTATTCAGAAATATAATAAATCAAATCCTTGATAACCGACCGTCAAATACCCACCCCTTCTTCAACTCAGAATAAGTTACAAGGTTCAGTCAACAATTGATCTAACCCCCTACAAATCGGCCGTACTTAGTATGGGCTATTCAATTTTTGTGGGGGGTCATGTCAATAGTTTTTGCTTGGTTTTATACGACCGTTCATGAAAATGGACATAGAACGCATTTTTTTTTCGATATACTCATTTTGTTTATTAAGTTTAGTTTGTTCCATAGGTTCTAAATGTAGTAACCAAAAAAATCGCTTTAAAAATAGTTGTTCCCAAAGTCAATTCATTCCTGGTAAATTCTACACCGGACTATTTTATTGATAATTCTTTTCCAGAGATAATTTTTACAGGGACAATTCTCAAAGATTTTAAACGAATTCTTCACCGGAGAATTATTCTTCGAGGCAATTTTTATATAAACAGTACATCGAAGGTCTTTCACATTTCAATCTCCGTTAAAAATTGAGATCCCTAACATCATTACATCATTATTGCGTTTGTAATATGTAAGTTGTATAATAGGTGCCACGCTCGGTCGACCAATCTCACCAACATATACAAATGAAATATGTATTTTTATGTATTCTGAAAGCAATAGCAAAAAAACCACGTGATTCAGCGTGATTCACGTGAATCACGCGTGATTGTGATTGAATCTTAATTTTACTCACGTGATTGTGAGTGAGTGTGACTAGAGCAAAAAATGTCGTGAGTGAGTGTGCGTGATTAGAAATATTATTTCGTGAGCGTAGTGAGTGTGAGTCAAAACTCACTCACGTGCCCATCTCTACTTTGTACCCAAAGGTTTAGAATCTTGAAATTTTGTATTTTTAAAAATAAATAGATATGCTGGATTGCAACAACCATTTGAAGGTTCTTATAAAATTTTATCACGAAATGATAAAACTTTTAAAATTCAAATTGGAAATTCAATAAAAACTGTTTCAATAGGCAATATTAAACCAGCATACATTGATAAAAAAAAGAACATAACACAAAATCACAAACTCAATCAAATAAACCAAAACGAGTGACGTTAAATGTTAATTAGTTTCAACATTACATATTTCAAAATATATCGTTTAATTTTCAATAATTTATATTATAATATACTGGAGGGGGAGTAGTGTAGCAACACTCAGACTTGTTTATATATTGTTGTTTTTGTTTATTTCCAAAATGTTTTATTTATCATTTATATTGTTCAAATATTTTCATTAGATTTTTGATTTTTCAAGATTGAAGACAAAAAATAAATATTAATTTTTAAAAAACAATCTACAATTTTGTCCACTCGCTTTTCATTGAGAAAGGAGTACAGCTGTGCATGAATGGTGGCCACTTATTTTCGATCGGCCATTGAATCATTAAGATTGTCGTGTTCCAAGACGCGGATATATGACTGTAAATCATCCGACCCATTGGACATGTTCTAATTCACGGTGAATTCATCTACTAATTTGTCACTAATTGTCTCTTTTCTTTTATATCTATCATAAACTCAACTTCACCATTTTACCATTAATCAAAAAAAGTAATCCGACTACTTTTTATGTTTGTTTCTATATTTTAGATTATTTGAAAATAATTTTAAACCCCGTTAGTAACACCCAAAAGGACGCATAGCCGGTATGCACCAGTTCAAATGGTAACCACACATTATCTCATATTGTATCATATATATTTTCATAATTCTTACTAACTTTATCACAGGAACTATTACAATTTCTTTATTTTAAAATTTTCCATCTGACCAAACCTTTCTTGATGGTTTTTGATTATTTTCAAATAATCATAAAATAATCTAAAAAATAAAAATAATAAAAATATGTACTAAGAATCAAATTACTTTTTGATAATATCCAATCATAATCAAAACTTTTTATTACGACTACTAAAGAATCGTAATCAAAATGTTTTATTACAACTACTAAAGAATCGTAATCGTTTAGTAGTCATTACAGCTCTGTTGTAAAATAATACTTTAGATATAAAATATGTATACAGATCTTTATCATTTGCAGTTTACTATACTTTTATGCACAAATATCACAATTTTTAACTCAATAAAAGTTTAATTTGCAATTAGAACTGAACTCAGGCAACGCTAAATCAGCTGTTTTGCCAAATGTCAAACAGTGTTGTTGTATTGCGGTGATTGAATATATCTGTAATTAATTTGTGCAGAAATATGTAGCTAACTTTTATTTAAATAATGTTGGTGCTATCTGTAGATATTTGTTAACATATTATATATAAAAGTATAGTTAATTAAAGTGTGTTTGTTTTTAATTAATTCTTTTCTCCGATGAAAAATAGCATGCGTCATTCACGAAACGAGCAGAAGGTGCTCGAAACACAGTGATTATTCTTTAAGTTGTTATTTAATTAAATAAAGTTAATAATACTAGTTGAAATAATACTAGTTAAAACCAAATAAAGATATGTTTTTATTTTGTACACAATATAGTGATACAAACTCGTAGAACAGTTTTCCGTAGACTGAATTTTCGTAACATTGGTGTGAGAAGTGGGATTGTGATACAACATGGTTAAATTGGAACAACTTAAAGTCGACCAGCTACGGAAGGAGCTGGCGATTTATAATATTCCAGCTGCAGGTGAAGAGGCCTCTTTCAGAGGAAAGATTACCAAGAAAATAACTATTGGTATTACGACAGTTAAGCATGATTTTATTGTGGCGGAAATAGTAGACGAAATAATACTTGGCATGGACTTCATGATAAGGAACGGTTTCACACTTGATTTAACTAGAAAAATTTTAGTTATCAAAACACTGAAAACCAACTAAATATTGATTGTGACCAGAGCCCGTAAATTAAACAAGTTATTGCTTATAAAAGTAACATAGTGGTAGGAAGAACACTTGTTGAGGCGGAGAAAGACAGAATTGTACCTTTAAAAGTTCTCAATTTGGAAAACTCGTCAAAATTAATCAAAAAGGCCAGTGTCAAGAGGCATCAGCGATTATAAATTGCGAGTCAAATCCATCAAAGGACTATGTCAGACCGCAAATAAACAAACAATCTACTCACAAGTTTAGAAAAGAGCCAAGTTCAAAAGCTAATTAATAAATATCGGTGTATATTTGCTCAAAAGAGCCAAAAGGATGGCAGAACTTCCATTGTAAAACATAGAAAAGACACTGGGGATTCTAAGCCAATTCGTCAAGCACCAAGAAGAGTACCACTTGCGAAAAGAGACGAAGTTTCACATTTAGTTAAAGAAATGCACAGAAGTGGTGTGGTGGAACAATCTGAGAGTCCATGGAGTTCACCAATAGTATTGGTCAAAATGGAGGATGGTAGTACACGGTTCTGCGTTGATTACCGAAAGCTAAATAATGTCACCAAGAAAGATAGTTATCCGCTGCCTAGAATCGATGATACCTTGGATACACTATCTAATGCTAAGTGGTTTTCAACGTTGGACTTACAAAGCGGTTACTGGCAAGTAGAAATCGATAAGAAACCTGACCTAACCTGAAAGAGGTGTGGTCTAAGCAAAGCTTTAGCGCTTTGCCAAATTATTACCATTGTTGCCAACGTGAAGCGTTGGAACAATGCTATGAACATGTTGCTGTACAACATGAGTTCAACATGATATTAAAAACATGATGCGCTCAACATATGTACAGCAACGTCCAAAACTGAATGAATAGTGAAGAACCATAAAGAAAAATGTGTGAACTAATTCACAACATTCCTCCCCCCTTATGGAAAAAATTATTATTAATATTAAGAATAATAATAATTTTTTACTAAATATCTTAAATATATTGTTGAATATATAGAAATGATGTTTTCTTAGAGTTAATATTAAGATTAATAATGATAATATGTTTATTTTAACATGGTGATAATAAATGTAATATATTATTTTTTCTTAAGTTATCTATAAAAATATGTTTGAATAATTAAATGGGTTTCAATAATAATAATGATAATAATAATAATAATATTTTTTTTTTGAATAATTTCTTTATATTTTCTTTCTGTGTATTTTTTTGTTTTTTATAAATTTTTAATATCTTTTGTTTATACTTGTAATATCTTTTGTTTAATTTTTTAATACTTATAATGATAATCTAACCGAATTAATACTTGTGATTGGATGATAATTAATATATATATGTATATAGATAAACTTGTTCAAATTATTTTACTTATACGTGTTTTGCATGTGTATTGAGTGTGTCTGTTGGTATTTTAAAATGACTATATTGATTTTATATTTGGTTTGGAGAGGTGTAAAAAAATTGCATGAGTGACTTTAATATGCCCTACTGTTGGACCAGATTTCTCCTCTTGTTCTTCTGTGTGCTGGGACGGACTTGCCTTGTTCATCTTCAATGGTTCGTTTTATATAGTGCGTTGGGTATGTTGGTCTTCGATGGTTCCTGTGGAATTTGCAAACGGTGCTATCTCCAGTGGACATCGTCATGTTAATACTCTGGATTCTAAATCGTTCAGGAGAGTTTTGTCCAGTTGACTCGGTTGTCGATATGTTCGAGATGAGTGTTTTATTTTTTTTCTCTGCGATCTTATCAAACAAATTTTGAATCATCTTGGTGCTCATTGATATCAGAAAACCTCGTCGTTCGATATTGCATCGTTTCTTCTTTATGTATGATTGAAGACATAATAATGCGATTTCTCTCTTTTCTCTTTTATTATATTTTTCAAGGTCCATTTTACATCTAGTATCTGGTAATTATGTCAATTTTCAAGGTACATATTGCATCATGTTATTTGCATCTTGTATTTGGCAATTGTGGTAATTCTGAACATTCAATCATTGCAACCTACTTGTATTTGGTATAACAACAAGTTTAGTGTGTTCTGCCTCGTTTTCAAATATGTTGCCACTCTGCTTCGTTTCTTCGCTTTTCTTTTATTCGAATCTGCTGGGCCTCTGGTTCATTACTCCGTCTTGTTGACAACACCAAGAGCTCCTTCCAGATGTCCCCCTTAAAGTCCCAAGACCCCAACGATCATCTATGCGTCTTCTGTGTCAGTATCCAGCGCTGTTAGTCACTCTAAATAACAATCTGCACTCTAAATAACAATGTGCACTCGGATATTTTAAATTTACCTAAATATTTTAAAACAATTTAATTTTGATTTTAAACTATTCCAAATGTGTGGTATGGTACTAATTTCTGTAAAATTAATATAATTTTCATAAATTATATAATGGTTTATGTACATTCGTCACAAGAAAAAGATTGATTTTAAGATATTTAAATTACTTGAAATAAAGTAATGTATATTTGAACTATTACTATTTAGTGTGGTACTAGTTTATCTAAACTTAGTGTCATGTAAAGTATAGTTGTTTATGTATGCAATAACATTGAAATTAAATGTTGTTTGTAAGTGTTTAACTTATTTGAAACACAGTTATTTAGTGTAGCACTAGCTTTAGTGTAATTTTAGTGTATTATGTCCTTAGACCAATGGCTAAGATCGTCGTCTTATATGCGGAGGGACTCAATGCAGCGGACTCAATGCAACGGACTCAACCCCCCTTCAATGCGTAAAAAAAAAAAAAATCATATAATTTTTTTTTTATTTCATGTAATTTTTTTATTTATAAATATATATGTACATAGAATATATTGTACATTAAATATATTGTATATACATATATTTATTATTTTAAATTTTCTCAAAAATTGTTGAATTAACTATATATGTATATATATATTTTTTAATCTGATTAAATTTAGTTTAAAAAATTTATGTAATTTCCAATACAAATTTGTATATCTATCTCTTTTTAAAAGTTTAATATAAAATAAAATGTTAGATAAAAATTAAAATAAATTAATTACAATTTTTTTTTGTTCATTTTTTTTTAATTTTTTTTTTAAATTAATAGTATTATTTTTTTAAAATTTTAATACCCCTTATTTTTTTCATATATATATATATTTTTTTTTTTAATTAATTGTTATTTATATATATTCTTTTTCTTTTTTTTCTCTATATATATATATATATATATATATATATATATATATATATATATATATTTTTTTTTTAAATAGAATTTTCATACCTCCTTTTTTAAATTTTAGTTCCCCTTTTCCTTTTTCATATATTTTTTATATCTCTTTTGTTTTTTTTTTTAATTCAATAGTTAAAATATTTATCCTATTTTTTTATTTTTCTATATGTATATTGAGAATGCCCTTTTCTTCCCATACAAATAAAATGGAATATTAAATGTTCACTCACCTATACTCTTCCTACCGACGGACCATATGGTAATTCCAATGCTGGCCTTGTTTCTTCTTTACTTGATGTTGGTTCTGCTTCCTCTGTAAGCTCCCGTGTCAGGTCCACCCTTAACTCGCCCAGATTTATTGAGTCTGCTGTTAGTGCCCTAGATAATTTCCGCTTATATCGTATGTATATGGTATATACAATCAACGCGAGAGTGATTACCGCGAACAATGTAGCGTCGATGTATATGCTGACGTTTAAATAAGCTCTTTGGCTTCTCATGTATGATGTCATATGAATCTGGTTAACCTCAGACTTAAGATCATCGATGCTCCGTCCCCCTTCTGCCAAGCTTCCTTTTATTCTTGAATGATCGGAGATTCAAACGACAATCGGCTCTTTTTCACTGGAGCTGTCGTTTAATTTTACTCCTGTAGTCGATTTTGTGACCAAATCCCCCAACATAATTGTGCTTTCGGAGAGTCAGGGTGCTCGTGTCTTTTTCCTCCGTTTCATACACAAGACTTACTTCCTTGTTGCTTATAGCACATTTCTCTTTTACCATTAGGGATCCGAACCCGGCTAAAACCACCGTTTCTACGGATTCACCACATGTCGCATCGAAAACCATTTCTTCACGAAACTTGAACAGCCATCTATTCGATACCTTAGTTTTTATAATGAAACCTTTACTTGCAAGCACTGCCACTTGAACACACTCTGGTGATTCCCCTGGACTGTGTTGCAATAAGTCAACTTCACACTAATGACTGTCCTTTGTAAAGACCATTCCAGGATGTTTACAAAGTAATCGATCGTTCTGCCGACTTCCAATCAGTTTCTTGCAATTTCTAAATTCCTCAGTATGTAATCCTATTATTTTCGCACGGCTTACAGATTCCGCTATATAGTCGAAATTAGTCATTGTTACGAGATCCCACTTTTTACTTAGAACTGTTGGTATTGGATAAATTTTGTAGGCATTGTACTCATCAGGAGATGGGAGTGGTATTTTGATTATTAACATTATTGCGTCCTTGATTGTTAAAACCCTCAACCTAGCCGTTTGATGAATACTGAAATTCTTCCAAAGGAACCACCGATATTTATCTGGCACCGCACTTTCGGCCATCAACGTCTCCACCGTATTTTGATCAAGGATGGCTGGATAAAGATTTCCCTTGTATAGATCGTCTATTATGGAAATTTCCTTCATATGATGCCCTTGAATCCTTATCAGGTTTGAATTAATAGCTCCTTGTAGTTCCAAAATTATTACTGTGAATTCAAGTTCCGAAATGTGTGTGTTGGTATTCGAATTCCATTTCACCTGTTTATCTAAGTCTTCGTTTAATGACCCCTGAAGTAGCTCTATCTCTTTTAACGCTGTCATTACTGGTTTCGATAGTTTATTGTAATTACTAGCCATTACCGTAACTTGATTCTTTACAAAGTCATAAGTTTTGCTATTACGCGTTCTATATCATGCCCTTAAATAGTCTCCGAATCCTTTTCGTTCATTACTCCAAACGCCCACTGCATCATATCCCCTACGAAGTAGAGCTATCTTCGAGATTCAAAATATGCTTTATAGTATCCTCGTTTCCCTGGAAAGTTTCCATTATGGCATCCGTTTCTTGAAAGGGTGCTACCCATGCTTTAATAAAGTCAGTTTTGTTGACGAGTAAACTGAGTTTTCTACAGGTATCCGTCGCACTCTTCATAAATTTCCTAGTCATGAAAAGAATATCACCGAAATTTATCGGCTGGAATTTTGTTCCAATTTTGGTCCACTCATCCTTATAAAATACAGTTTTAGCACTGGTGTCACTTAGTTTGTCCACTATTACATTGGTCGATAAAGAGGTTGAAAACGAGCTGCATAGAACCCAAATCCAGATGCTGTTCAGTCTAACCTGTATATGTATAAGTATTTATGTATCCCTGATATGTATAAATATATATAAAAGCAATAATATACTCTATCCTATCAAATCTTAAATTAGTCTTACTTTTCCGTTTTAATTCTCTGAATTTATCTAAACTATCTATGATCAAATGGTTGTACCCCTATCGCTTGCCACTTAATCTACTGGATTTCCGCTAATTGTTGGAATGGAATTTTCCTATTACTTTGTATCTTCCTAATAATTAATTACTCTATTTAATTATTACAACAATTCAAAAAAAAAAAATCCAAAATATTCAAATATACCTACTATAATTTTTCCCAGCGGTATACACAAAAATTCTGTGCTAAAATCCACATAAGGGTGCGCATTTTCGCTATCGTTGGTTGTTCCTATACCACCGTTAGTGCCATTACTCATTCGTTGCATGTATTGATGGAGCATAGCGCTCGTTGCTTGTGTGGTATGTTGGTCATTTTCTTTATTATATGCTTCGCATGCCATAATATTCCGCTATATTGGTTTTTTTTTTTTTTTTTTAATGTGGGATAAAAAATAGAGCCACAGCACTCAGACAGGGTTATATCCATTGTGCTGTGACCCAGTTCCCTGGTTTTTAATGATACTTCTTAGATTCATTATTGAATCTAAGAAGGCTATTGTGTGATAGAGAGTGAAGCTGATCCTCTCTCATCAAGTCTGTGCCAAAGATCTGCCTTCTTATTCTAGAAAATGCTGGACAGTCACAGAGATAGTGCTCTGTGGTGCCAGTTTCTTCGTAGCAGGCAGAACATAAGGCGCTTTCGGCCAGGCCGATTGCGTTCATGTGTTTTTCACATGCGTTGTGTCCCGTTAGAAGTCCCGTCAGTTTTCTGCACTCCTTTCTACTTAAGGAAAGTAGAAACGAGGCCGATCTTTTGGTTATCGTCGGTGTCATGAGCTTGGAGAATCTGCATTTCGTCTCATTCAGCCATCTGCTCTTGTGTGCGGAGGCGACCCAAGAGCTGATGACGAATTTCCCCGTAGATGCAGGTAGTCCAAGCACAGGTTCTGGTCCAAATGGATTATCCTCAGATCCAGCACGTGCTAGTTCGTCAGATGTTTCATTGCCCGAAACTCCTTTATGGCCCGGCACCCAAATCAGTTTCAGTGTATTGTATTTACCAACACAATTGAGACGTGATCTGCATTGACGTACAATTTTGGATGTGATGACCTGGTTGTTCAAAGCCATAAGAGCAGCCTGACTATCGCTGCAAACTAATATAGCCCTGTTCTGCCATCTATTATCCGCAATGTAGTCCATAGCCATAAGTATAGCATAGACTTCGGCTTGAAATACCGAGGCATTGTCGCCTAAGGCGAAGTGAAGTCTGCGATCATCCGGTTCCACAAACACTCCAGCACCAGATCCCTGATCGGTTCTGGAGCCGTCTGTGAAAATGCGGTGTGACCCTCTACCTGGCTCACAGTCAGACGTTAGCCAGTCTTGAATGTCAGGTTGGCAGACCTCAAAATTTCGTCTTGGTAATATTTCTGTTATCATTGCATCAGAGGGCATCTCCAGTAGACAGGTGTCTAATGGAGTGTCAAGTGCAATATCAGAGATATTCCAGGGAACATTAAACCAGAAACCACCTCGTTTTAGTCTCCAGCAGCCTTTCATGGCTTCGCCTCTGATGAAGATGTCAAGTGGTGGTAGGTTTAAGATTGCATTCAGTGCTGGACCAGGTGTAGTGGGAAAGGCACCCGTAACACCCAGACACACAGTTCTCTGAATCTTGGCAAGACTAGTTGTCACGCATTTTCGCGACAGCTTGTTCCACAGGACTACCGATGCATATGATATCATCGGTCTTATCATTGCCGTGTAAATCCATAAGGTTTTGCTCGGCGATAGTCCCCATGTCTTCCCAAAAATTCCTCTGCATTGCCAGAAGGCATTCAATGCTCGCGAAATTTTATTTTCAACATGTTTTGTCCAAAGTAGTTTACTATCTAGAGTTAAGCCCAGATATTTTACTTCGTTAGACAGAGGAATAGTGACACCCTTAAGTACTGGTAGAGATAATCCTGTCATTATTCTTTTCCTAGTGAAGAGAACAATCCCTGTTTTGTGAGGGTTGACGGAAAGTCCGTTTGCAGTACACCAGCTGTCAATTCGGTTCAACGAGTTTTGTGTTTTAACACAGACCTCATTGAGGGAAAAGCCTGTGGCAAGAATGGCAACATCATCTGCATAGGCCTGGGAATAGACACCTGGTCCATCGAGATCGTTGACTAGAGAGTCAACCAGCATACACCAGAGCAGGGGGGAGAGAACGCCTCCTTGAGGACAACCTCTATTCACCCCTGCCATAATATACTGACCGCACTCCGCCTCCGAAGTGATGGTCCTAAACATTAGCCATTTGACCAATGTTTCATCTATTCCATGCCTTCTAGCTGCGTCACACATTCCATCAAAAGTCGCATTATCAAAAGCACCCTCGATGTCAACAAATATGCCCATCACGTACATCTTCCTCTGAAAAGCATGCTCGATCCGGCCAACCAGATGTTGCAATGCTGTTTCACAGGATTTTCCACGTTGGTAGGCATGTTGTCTTGATGATAGTGGGTACCTTGACAGCGATGTTTTTCTGATGTGCAGCTCAACTAGTCTTTCTAGACACTTTAGTATGAAGGACATCATACTAATGGGTCTGAAGCTCTTGGCTATGGAATAGTCTACTCTTCCAACTTTAGGAATGAAGGCTACTTTAACTAAACGCTAGGATGTCGGAATGTATGCCCATGCGAGACTTGCTCTAAAGATCTTCTTTAGGCATGGTAGCAATTGGGTTATACCTTCCTGTAGCATGACTGGGTAGATGCCATCCGGTCCAGGTGACTTGAAGCCATCAAAAGAGGCCACTGCGTATTGGATAGCTTCATCGTATACAACCAATCTGGCAACCTGCCAGTCATGTTTTGTCACATTAGAGTTGTTATTGCAGTCCCCAGTGCTGGGATTACGAAGTGGCCCTATGTGGATTTGATTTCCCGGAAAGTGAGTCTCAACTAGGACACTGAGTGCCTCTGTCTTAGACTCAGTATACGAGCCATCAGGTCTCCGCAGTGAGTCCAGTCGAGCAGTTCGGTTAGCTGGATAATTAATTCCCTGCTTTTAGTGTAAATTAACTCGTTCAGCCGTTAAGTGCATATTCAATATTAAGTGTATTCAAAATTTTACCTAGAGATAAAATATCATTTTATCTTTAATAAACAAAATAAAACCCTAAATTAAAGACAGTGGCATTTTAAACAAAACAAAACCTTAAATTAAAGACAGTGGCATTTAAACAAAATAAAACCTTAAATTAAAGACATTGGCGTTTAAACAAAATTAAACCTTAAATTAAAGACAGTGGTATTTAAACAAAATAAAACCCTAAATTAAAGACAGTGGCATTTATTAAAATAAAAAAAAAATCAGAGTAAATAATTTTTCTTTTTTTTTAATATTTGTACTAAATAAAATAATAATAAAGATGGTTTGGTTTCCGGCAACCCGACTTATGTTCTCGTGGGTAGTGGCATTCAAACAATATCTTTTTGCGCTGTGCCAACCCGTGGGAATTGACCAAACAAATCCCCCGGATGAAGACGATAGTGCTGCAAGCACTCTAGTGCGGGATTACAGCTCGTGGAGGTGTAACTACCTGCCACACCAAATTTACCGATGCGAGGTACGACGAGAGGAGACCGTTTGGCCAACCACCTTAAATGCATGACCATATCCCGCTCTCAGGACGAATGGGCCCTTCGTCGGTCTCGTACTGGCCTTCCTCAATGAATTTGCGAGCTGAGAGACATATTACGGTTCGTAATATGGTCTCTCAGGAACGGGTTTACCCGTCCTATGGCGAGGGTGGCCCTGGCGATTATGCGGAATATACACAATTTCTGCATCTGTAGGTGTTTCCGCTGCCCCCCGCCGGACCTGGTCTTATGGGAATTACTAAAGGATTAGCGGTAAGTTTTCGATAGATTTATAATAAATTAGCATTTTAAATGGTAATTATTGTACTATGGTTCTAATACTATTTCTTTCTTTTTTTTCCTTTTAATTCCAGAATTTGATTCCCCGGACTGACGAAACAACAAATACATTTGATATGAAAGGTATATACAATTGCTGATGGCAGCATTAGCAGATTAGACTTAAATGTGTTAATGTTTTTTTTTATAATATGAATTTGGGTAGTTGGGTAGCTTTATTTTATTTTTCTTTTACTATTAAGTAATTTTTTGTATTTTAATAAATTTAAATTTCTCGAATGTATAAAATTCAAACTATTTAGTTTTTACTTCATTAAATTATGACGATTATAATAATCCTCAGCTGTAACTTGAATAACAGCAACAACAATGGAGTTATTATAGGCATCAGCTACCTCACACAAACACCAACGAGTTAGTGCACTCATTCGTTGCATGTATTGTTGGAGCATAGCGCTCGTTGCTTGTGCGGTATGTTGGTCATTTTCTTTATTGTATACTTCGCATGGCATAATATTCCGCTATATTGGTTAGCTGGATAATTAATTACCTACTTTTAGTGTAAATTAACTCGTTCAGCCGTTTAGTGCATATTCAATATTAAGTGTATTAAAAATTTTACCTAGAGATAAAATATCATTTTATCTTTAATAAACATAATAAAACCTTAAATTAAAGACAGTGGCATTTAAACAAAATAAAACCTTAAATTAAAGACATTGGCATTTAAACAAAATAAAACCCTACATTAAAGACAGTGGAATTTAAACAAAATTAATCCCTAAATTAAAGACAGTGGCATTTTAAACAAAATAAAACCCTAAATTAAAGACAGTGGCATTTTAAACAAAATAAAACCTTAATTTTAAAGACAGTGGCATTTAAACAAAATTAAACCCTAAATTAAAGGCAGAGGCATTTAAACAAAAAAAAACCTAAATTAAAGACAGTGGCGTTTAAACAAAATTAAACCTTAAATTAAAGACAGTGGAATTTAAAAAAAATAAAACCCTAAATTAAAGACAGTGGCATTTATTAAAATAAAAAAAAATCAGAGTAAATAATTTTTCTTTTTTTTTAATATTTGTACTAAATAAAATAATAATAAAGATGGTTTGGTTCCCGGCAACCCGAATTATGTTCTCGTGGGTAGTGGCATTCAAACAATATCCTTTTGCGCTGTGCCAAGCCGTGGGAATTGACCAAACAAATCCCCCGGATGAAGACGATAGTGCTGCAAGCATCTGGTGCGGGATTACTGCTTGTGGAGGTGTAACTACCTGCCACACCCAATTTACCGATGCGAGGTACGACGAGAGGAGACCGTTTGGCCAACCACCTTAAATGCATGGCCATATCCCGCTCTCAGGACGGTTGGCCCTTCGTCGGTCTCGTACTGGCCTTCCTCAATGAATTTGAGGAAGGTTGTTGGGAGGCCGACGAGCTGGGAGACATATTACGGTTCGTAATATGGTCTCTCAGGAACGGGTTTACCCGTCCTATGGCGAGGGTGGCCCTGGCGACTATGCGGAATATACACAATTTCTGCATCTGTAGGTGTTTCCGCTGCCCCCCGCCGGACCCGGTCTTATGGGAATTACTCAAAGATTAGAGGTAAGTTTTCGATAGATTTATAATAAGTTAGCATTTTAAATGGTAATTATTGTACTATGGTTCTAACACTATTTCTTTCTTTTTTTTCTTTTAATTCCAGAATTTGATTCTCCGGATTGACGAAACAACAAATACATTTGATATGAAGCGTATATATATTTGGTGATGGCAGCATTAGCAGATTTGACTTTAATGTGTTAATGTTTTTTTTTTTATAATATGAATTTGGGTAGTTGGGTAGTTTTTTTTTCTTTTACTATTAGGTGATTTTTTGTATTTTAATAAATTTAAATTTCTCAAATGTATACAATTCTAACTATTTAATTTTAATTTCATTAAATTATGACGATTATAATACTCCTGAGCTATAGCTTGAATAACAGCAACAACAATGGAGTTATCATAGGCATCAGCTACCTCACACAAACACCAACGAGAAAACACATCTAGTCGGTTACAACGAACGCAGTTTTTAGTGGAAAGAGATGCAAATGTGTTTGCGCGTAAACGATCTAATTATCAAGAAGAGCGAGTTGAATGTCGTGGATTCACGTATTCAAAGGTATGCAAAATCAAGAGTAGGCTAATGAATTACTTTAGTTCAATTCGTTTATTTAATTCATTTCGCATACAACACATGAAACTGCAGCAGAGACACGATACATTACAAGCCAAGCCGAATTGCTTGTAATGTATATATATATATATATATATATATATATATATATATATATATATATATATATATATATATATATATATATATATATATATATATATTTTTTTTTTTACTAATTTTAAAAATATTTAATTCTTCTATTTTCGGAAACTTACTGCAGGATACCAAGGAAAATCGTAAACTCTGCACCACATTTGCACATTTCCTACTTCATGATTCTGAATGGTATTGTATGGCGCAAAAACGAACAACTGCCGAACTTTTATGACTTTCAACAAGTGTTGCCAGTTCAGCCTGTTTTTTTTTTTTAACTATATTCTAATTCTGATACAAAAATGGAGTTTTTAATTTTTAAGATTTTTTTGTTAAAAAATGTGTTCAAAAAATAAGAGTTTTCTTTTTCTATAATAGTGTGTAGTGTGTTCATGCTTATGTTTCATACATTAATTATTAATATGCGGGACGCTTTGAATTCAAATACGTTCAATATTGCATATTACAGTTCACAACAAGGGCGGTACTTCACATATTTGTTGAACTGTTTGCTTTTAATAACATTGTTTAAAAGTAATAAGTGTCTTGTATCACAAGCCCAAGAAAATAAAACAATTGAAATAGGAAATATTTTTACATTGACCTGTTTATCAACGAGCAGTGATATTATAAGAAAATGGAAGACATTCTAATCGATAGTAAAAAGTATGTAATTGGACATATAGTCGAAAACACACAAGGCAACATAATATCTAAACATACATTAAATGTAGTAAATGTGTCGATATCTGATGAAGGTATATGGTCCTGTAAATCTGAGCTTGCGATAATTACATCAAGATTCATATTCGACCGATTCTGAAGCCGAATATTTTACTGATACATTTACAAACAATCTTAAATGGTTAAAAGATGGTACAATAACTGCACTACTCGATGATTTTATGAACATAATAAATGTTCACATATAAATGTTACGCTTGAGTTAACTAAGGTGTATATAATGAGGTGTATATAACGAGTTAAACTAAATTTTTTTTTCATAAAATAAAAAAAAACAGGAATCCCTCTCGACTCCAGGATTTAGGGGAAATTTCTGCTTAAGTCATACTACCACACTGCATACTATCATCCCTAATAACATGATAAATGCCCAACTAGGTGTTTTTATTAACTAAACCGACATCCAAGTGTTTGTACTTGCTAAACTTATTTGGTAATGAATGCCCCTCAATAAATGCTTATCTGAGTCTTGTCTCTACTAAACATTATGCTTCCACCTGTTGCTATTATTTCTGGGTCTGCTTAACCTACTGGTCTGCCGGTAAATCCGAATTGAATTTATTCGCATTTTATTGTACCCCAAACAAAAACGAAATTAATATTTAATACCTATATATATATTTTATCCATTTTATTTATTTTACTAATATGTTTTCTCTTTTTTTTTCAATTTAATTATTAAAACCCTATTTTAATGCATAAATCCCTATTTTTTTTAAAATTTTAAATTCTTTGTTTTTGTTCTATTTTTATATCTGTTAAAAACAGGGATTGAAACATAAATGAATAACGGTTTCGATTTCGGTTTTTTCTGCGTTTCGGTTCGATTACGGTTTCTGTTTTAAGTTTTTATAACAAAACGGTTTCGGTATAACGGTTCCAAGTTACAGTTGCGGTTTTGATTTCGGTTATTGTATAAAATTTCTTTTTTTTCCATATTTTTCATTGTCTTCAACAAAAAAACCTGGCGTAAAGTGGGACATGGGGTAATGTGAAAAATTGCAATTTGTGGACTTTTTCATCCATTAATATCTTTTTTACTGCATATCGAAAACAAGTAAAAACAAATATTTGAAAGTTTTTTAGAGTACTGGTGGTGTTTAAATGATCGAATATTTGAAATACTGAAATACAAAAAATTTAACATAGTTTGTATGGTGCTAAGATATGTTCAAATTGTGATATCGCGGTAAAGTAAGAATCCTTTTCTGGGGGTAAAGTAGGATATGTAATTTAAGCAATGTTTGTTGCTATTTTAGTGGAAATATTGTGTTTTATGAATTATTTAAATTATTTCGCCAAGAAAAAATTCTATCGTCACCACAAACCAATGAAAAGCAACATTTTGACTTCACCTGACCTGATATATAATCTGATTTGCAGATGAGTGTCGAGAAGTGAACCTTGAACAAGACTAACAAGAATACATCGGTAAATAATCTTAAACTTCATAAGAAGAAGAAAAAGATTTTTTTACAATTTCCATCCATAAAAGCCAAAGAAATTAAATTTCAACAATTCAGTGAACTGCAATATCTGCAAATGGCCTGTATACTTGAAATGTTCGAACTTGTGAAATTGCACTATATTTTTCGTATTTTCATAAGAGATGTTAATATTTTTAGATTTATTTTTCTATTTTTTTCTTGCATTAATTCTTAATATATATGTCCGAAATTGAGGTGTTTTAAAAATCACTCAAAAATTAATTAAAAGACTTATAAATGGTATTCTGTTAATGCAAACAGTTAGATCATGAACCAGTCTATGTATAGAACTTTTAAAACAAATGACCTTTTCAAAGTGTGTCCCACTTTACCAAAGGCTCTCCTATATATTTAACTAATACAATAAATAACGTTCTGTATTAAAAAATAAAATTTTATTTTTCTTATTTTTTTGTGTCAGTTGGATTATTGTCTGACAGAATTTGAAAGGCCTAATATCACTAAAATTAAAAATATTCATGTTTCAAAGTGTCTTTAGTATGGAACAATGGCGATAGAACCATGATGAATCGGATGGCAAGAAAACGATAATATTGTATTGTCATCCAGTTCGATTAAATATTTAAATTCTCAAGTCTGTAGCTCACCACGAAGGTAGTTTAAAATCAATTACAAAATTTGTACCAAACAGACAGGCAACCTAATAAAAACGTTTTCAAAAACCAATACCATTGAAATTTGAATCATTTTATATCAAAAAAAAAATAGCTTTGTGCCCTTTTTGAATTTTTTTTCTTTTGGGAACTCCAAATTCTATTAAACGACATTTAAACATGCCTTGTACTTAAGATCTTCTATATAAAATAAAATATGTTTTTCTGTTTCTTTTTATATTTCTTAAAAACAGTTTTAAACCGGTATGAAACCGAAATCGTTTATTTCGGTTTTGGATATCGGTGTATTTCTGATTTCCGTATAACGGTTTCGGTTACGGTTTCGGTTTTAAAAATGAAACGGTTTTAAACGGATATCTGTTTCGGTTACGATTTCAATCCTTGGTTAAAAATTTAATATTTAAATTTTAACTGTACTAAATATTGTTACGAAAATTCAGTCTACGGAAAAATGTTCTACGAGTTTGTATAGCTGGATTGTGTACAAAATAAAAACACTCTTATGTTTCGTTTAAATTATAACAATTAACTTTATTAATTCACTTTAATAAACATCTTTACTAATAACAAATTCTAACAAGTGCTGCCCGTCCCCAATTTAACTTGACAATTATCACACGAGATGCCCTCGTCCACTTTACAATCACTACTGAAGTACTGTACCTCAGTTGCGGCTCCCTTATATACTTCATGCATCAGTTCGACACGTTTGGACAAGATTCGACTAGTTTCGAGAACCTTCTACTCGTTTCGTGAATGACGCATGCACATTGCTCATTACGCTGAATGATCTTCCGTCTCTTTCTAACACATTGCTTAGTGCGCTGAATTGTCTTGCGTCTCATTTAAGTATTATTGGTGAATGCTTACACAGTGGGGCAAATTACCTCTTTTCGTAACACTGCTCTCCACCTAAATCTGTTCGTCCCGAACAGATGTTAATCCTCTCTCTTTATATACGGCACCAACCTTTCTAAATGTACTACTTTCATTTTTCGTCTGACGCCTGTAGTATTCTGAATCCGATACACAATGTCATTTATCCTTTTAATTATCCTGTACGGTCCTTCCCGGTGTGTTTGTATTTTTGGATTTATCAAATTCACTCGTGGCGGGCTACAAAGCATAACCAGATCTCCTTCCTTAAACCCCTCAGAGTTTGCTCTCAAGTCGTATCTGGACTTTATCTTACTACTTGGAATTTGTATCCTCTGCCTTAAGGACTGATGCAACTCGTCTCGGTCTTCACTTTTTCTCTTACGCAAAACACTTTGGAATCGGCTTTTGCCCATCCATTGCAGTACGTTCGCAATGTGCTTCTACGTTGTATTGATTTATCTTACCGCAACTTCTGACGGGTTTTCTTTTTGGAGATACACATTGCTTACATCTGTGAATCCAATAGGCGACTGACTTTTGATATCCGACCCAATAGAAACGTTTTCTGACTTCTTCAACCGTTTTATTAATGCTCAAGTGACATCCATTGGATCCACAATGGCATTCCAGTACTATCTCCTTTATTTTTGATTTGAAAACAACAATTAAATTTCGTGCAGATCTGCCATTTTCAGTTTCCCAAACACGGTACAAACAACCATTTTGTAGCTTCAGGCTTTGCCACTGCGCCCAATAAGCCCTGCTTATTGGACTATTAGATGCTAACTCTTTCCATAATGGCTTTCTTTGTTGTACCTTGAACGTCCTAATTTTTGCGATGTCGGGGTCCTTCTTTTGATCATTTCGTATTTGCTCCAGAGTCCATTGATCATCTGCAATGACATTTAACGAACGAATGTGAATTATGTTCGTCTTTTCTTCTTCCGTCGAGCATTCTCTGGATTCCATTTTACACACTCGTGCCGACACAGTGCCCCAATTTCCATGATGTTCCCTGGCGTTATTTTGGCCATCCTCAGGTCTCTTTTCTGGTCGGTATCCTTTAGGTGGTTGCAGATTTACACATTTACGTCTTTCATGACAGTCGCGTGCCATATTCCCATATTTTCCACAGTTGTAGCTTTTACCTTTCAATTGGGTGTTTCTGTTGGCAGCATAATGTCCGGATTTAACGCTGGCTTTGGACGCTCTACTTACTCCTTGACATAAATTTTCTCTCTCCTCATCTAGTACACGTTTCTCCATCGCTGGTCAGCACAATGTAGACGCTATCTCCTGCGTAAGCGCTGTGGTGACCGTTTCCATAAATGTCACCTTTGGGTTAGTCATTGTTGCCCGTTCTGTCTCAGGATCCCGTATGCCATAAACGAATGCATTTATCTTGCACATTTCCAAGAAATCACAGACTGGATCGGAATACGCCAACTGTGCAAGTCTCTCAACATCCGCAGCATATTCCTGCAACGATTCGCAATTATTTTGCCTTCGGAACTTCAGCTGTATTCTGTAAATAGGTGACATGTGGTCACTGCCGTATTTTCGTGCATTGCAACCGCTGAATAACTGTTTATGTCACTTTTTGGAACTGTCAGCAAAACTTCGGCTGCTCCTCCAAACTCTCTTATGTTTGGTTTAAATTATAACAATTAACTTTATTAATTCACTTTAATAAACAACTTTACTAATAACAAATTCTAACAACTGCTGCATGTCCCCAATTTAACTTGACAATTATCACACGAGATGCCCTCGACCACTTTACAATCACTACTGAAGTGCTGTACCTCAGTTGCGACTCCCTTATATACTTCATGCATCAGTTCGACACGTTTCGACAAGCTTCGACTTGTTTCGAGAACCTTCTACTCGTTTCGTGAATGACGCATGCCATTGGCATCTCATTCGCATTCATGTGTTTTAATGTGCAGATCTTCCATCTCTTTCTCGCACATTGCTCATTACGCTGAATGATCTTACGTCTTTTTCTAACACATTGCTTAGTGCGCTGAATTGTCTTGCGTCTCATTTAAGTATTATTGGTGAATGCTTGCCCAGTGGGGCAAATTACCTCTTTTCGTAACAATATTTATACATCTCTTTTTTTTTAATTTGAACACAAACTGACATTTTGTTATTCTTTAAGTAATTTAAATTATTATAAGTAAGATCTTCAAACTCATTTAAAATGTATTAGTTATATTTAAATTTATTCAAATTGAATTATATTAATGTACAAAGTACCTATGATTACTCGCATGTAATTAAATATAATTGGAGTTGCGATTTATTTTTTAAACATATTTGATATGTTATTATATTATTTTCGTGTACTTATATAAGTTATATTATATGATATTTATTTGCATTGTTTATGGTATTTAAACAAACTGCAAGATCTGCATTGATATGCCAGCTATGAACGCTCGCTTCACGTATGATATTCATACGTTCGTACACATTGCATATGTGCTTCAGCATGAAACACTTGGGTGTAATGACCATTTTCAAGGTTTGTTAGCTTGCGCTATTACATATAGGTTAGTAATGCAATTGTTGGTTTGCGTTATCTGCATTGAATACGACAATTTTATGACGAATTTTCATTTAATTTTACATGAATGCAATTTGTTGCCTTTGCTTAATTTATTTTTTTTTTCTCAATTTTTATAACTTTAAAATTATAAGTACTTCTCCTATATATATATGTATATATATATATATATATATATATATATATATATATATATATATATATATATATATATATATATATATATATATATATATATATATATAGATATATAGATTTAGATATATATATATATATATATATTTTTGTATTTCTTATTACAAAATTATTGTTTTTAATATGTCCTAAGTTTTTTATTTTTTTATTATTAAATTTTTTTTCTTTTGTTTGTTACTTACTGTTTTCCTAAACTATTTATATTTATTTCTTCCTCTAAATGACGACTTATTTAATGTTTTATTTAATGATTACTCTATATCTTACGATTAGATTTATTTTTTCTATATGTTGCATAATATTTTCGTAACGTTGCAATCTACGAGTTTAATTGTCAACGCATAGCTAATTGGTTTTATATTGTTACTTTTATGGGTTCTAACCTAGGGTAATATTGTTACGAAAATTCCGTCTACGGAAAACTGTTCTACGAGTTCGTATCGCTGGATTGTGTACAAAATAAAAACGCACTTATATTTGGTTTTAACTAGTATTATTTCAACTAGTATTAATTAACTTTATTAATTTAAATAACAACTTAAAGAATAATCACTTATATCAACTGCTGAATTACTACAATTTATCTTTACAATGTTCACTCACGAGACGCACTAGTTTACTATTAAATCACAACTGAAGTACAGTGCCTCAGATGCGCGGCCTTATATACAGATGCGCGGACTTATATATCTCGCACATTGCATAGTGCGCTGAATGATCTTCCGTCTCTTTCTAACACATTGCTTAGTGCGCTGAATTGTCTTGCGTCTCATTTATTATTGTTGATTGCTTGCAGAGTGGAGCAAATTACCTCTTTTCGTAACACTTCCCTCCACCTAAATCTGTTCGTCCCGAACAGATGTTAATCCTCTCTCTCTCTAGCAAATTACCTCTTTTCGTAACACTGCCCTCCACCTAAATCTGTTCGTCCCGAACAGATGTTAATCCTCTCTCTCTATACGGCGCCAACCTTTCTAAATGTACCACTTTCATTTTTCGTCTAACGCCTGCAGTATTCTGAATCCGATACACGACATCGTTAATTCTTTTAATTATCTTGTATGGTCCTTCCCAGTGTGTTTGTAGCTTAGGGGATAAGCCTTTCTTCCTTTGTGGGTTATAGAGTAAAACAAGTTGTCCTTCTGTAAATCCCTCTGAATTTGTGCGCAAGTCGTATCTGGCCTTCATCTTATCACTCGCAAATTGTGTACGCTGTCTTACAAACTGATGCACTTCGTTCATTTCTTCACTTTTTCTGAAAACATAATTGTGTACAGGAATTCGAGCTGAAGGACTCGCACCAAACTTTAAATCCGCAGGTAATCTTAAGTCTGTTCCAAAAACAACTTTAGATGGTGAAGCTGCTGTAGTATCATGAACCGCCGTTCGATAAGCCATTAGAAATAGTGGTATGTGTGTATCCCAATCTTTTTGATTTTTATTTACCACTTTTCTGAGATACTCTTCCAAAGTCCGATTGTATCTCTCCACCATGCCGTCTGATTGCGGGTGCAAAGGCGTTGTTCGTGTTTTGTGTATGTTGAGCACTTTACATACTTCCTTCAAAACTGCAGACTCAAAATTTCTTTCTTGGTCTGAATGCAATTCCAACGGTACTCCAAAACGGCTTACCCAGTTGTTAACTATTGCCTCCGCAACTGTTGTGGCTTCTTGATTTGGCATGGGATACACTTCGGGCCACTTTCTGAAGTAGTCGATGACGACAAGTCGATGACGACATTATTACCCGCAACTTGGGAACAACAATCAAACTTCGAGTGGATGTGCCACCTTCATTTTCCCATACACGATATAAACAACCATCTTGTAGCTTCAAGCTCTGCCACTGTGCCCAGTAAGCTTTAGTTATTGGACTGTCGGCCGCTATATCTTCCCATGATGGTTTTCTTTGCTGTTCCTTGAACCCTATGATTTTTGTGAGGTCGGGATCACTCTTTTGATCAATTTGAATTTGTTCCGGAGTCCATTTTTCATCGGGCAAAACATTGAGCAATCGAATGTCAATTATGTTTTTTTTTCCTTCCGCTCTTGAACAATGTTTACATGGGCGTCGTGACAGAGTATCTGCATTTCCATGATGACCTCCTTTACGATGTTCTATGGTGAAATCGTAGCTCTTTAATCGTTCTATCCAACGCGCAATTTGGCCTTCTGGGTCTTTGAACTGAAGTAACCATCTCAGTGCTGCGTGATCGGTTCTCAAGTGAAACTGTTGCCCGTACAGGTATTTGTGGGAATTTTTCACACTTTCGATTACAGCAAGAAGCTCCCTCCTGGTAACACAGTAATTTCGCTCGGATTTGGACAAGGTTTTACTGTAGTATGCGATCACTTTTTCTTGTCCATTGATTTGAGAGAGAACTCCGCCGATTCCGTATCCACTCGCATCCGTATCAAGTATAAATTTCTCACCTGGAATTGGATACGCAAGAATTGGTGCCGAGCACAGCAGACCTTTTAATTTCAAAAACGCCCTTTCTTGATCATTGCCCCATTGAAATGCGCGGTTCTTTCTTGTCAACTCGTGATGACTGCTAGCAACATTGGCAAAACCTGGAACAAATCGCCTGTAGTATGTACACTTCGTAGGTCATGTAGGTTTTGCGGTCTGGGCCCCTCCTTAATTGCAACTATTTTATCTTCATCGGTATGCACTCCTTCCGTGGTAACTCGATGACCCAGGTATACTAGGAATGTTTTCCAGTGTAAACCTTTTAATACGTGCTCCATTAACCGCTCGAATGTTGCTGGTCCAAACGGCATTACCAAAAATTGCCATAGTCCATCTCCAGTACTGTGTTCTCTCGATTTTTCTTATCGATTTCCACTTGCCAGTAACCGCTTTGTAAGTCCAACGTTGAAAACCACTTAGCATTAGATAGTTTATCCAAGGTGTCATCGGTTCTAGGCAGCGGATAACTATCTTTCTTGGTGACATCATTAAGTTTTCGGTAATCAACGCAAAACCGAGTACTACCGTCCTTCTTTTTCACCAATACTACTGGTGAACTCCATGGGCTCTCAGTTGGTTCCACCACGCCATTTGTGTGCATTTCTTCAACCAAATGAGATACTTCGTCTCTTTTCGCAAGTGGTACCCTTCTTGGTGCTTGACGAATTGGGTTAGAATCACCAGTGTCTATTCGATGTTTTACAATGGCAGTTCTGCCATCCTTTTGGCCCTTTTCAGCAAATATACACCGATATTTGTCAATTAGCTGTTGCACTTGACTCTTTTCTTTGCCACCCAAATCCTTCGTCCACTCATTTATAAACCTGTGAGTAGATTGTTTGTTTATTTGCGATGTGCCGTAGTCCCTTGATGGATTTGACTCACAATTTATAATCGCTGATGCCTCTTGACACTGGCCTATCACTGTTCCCTTTTTAATTAATTTGGACGAGTTTTCCATGTTGAGAACTCTTATTGGAACAACTTTGTCTTTTGTCGCTTCTACTAATGTTCTTCCGACAAAAATATTACTTCTGCTCATTTGCTCATCATTCGCTTCTATAACCCACAACTTGCTTATCCCACCCACAATCTCCATTTAATTTCGCCCAAACAATTGCTTCTGAATTAGGTGGTATTTTTATGAGAAATAACTTGTTTAATTTTCGGGCTCTGGTCACAATCAATGTTTAGTTGGATCTCCGTGTTGGCATAACTCAAAATTTTTCTTCTTAAATCTAGTGTGAAACCGTTTCTTATCATGAAGTCGATGCCAAGTATTATTTCGTCTACTATTTCCGCCACTATAAAATCATGCTTAACTGTCGTAGTGCCAATAGTGATTTCCTTGGTAATTTTTCCTCTGATTGGAGCCTCTTCACCTGTCGCTGTTTGCAATCTTATTCCGATAAGCGGCTCTATATCGTCCCTAACAAGGTTACTTCTTATAATTGAGTGTGAAGCTCCTGTATCCAACGTTACCATATATGCTGTATAATCAATGAGTCCTTCGACAGTTAAACTATTTGGCTTTCGAGCAATTTGTGAAATGGAGATTCTGGGGCAATCGGTTATGGGAGTCAGATCGTGCCCGCAGAACTGACTCGTTTTAGTTTAAAGTTTGGATTCATTGAGCGCTTGCGTTTTTTACGACAATCACGTGCCATATGCCCATATGTATCACAGTTGTAGCATTTACCTTTAAATTGGGTGTCTCGGTTGGCAGCAGTGGTTTAGCTCCACTTTTTAACGCTTGGCAAATCACCTGATGTAGCTCTTCATTCTCCACATCTAGTTTACGGACCTTTGGCGCTGGGCGGCACAACGTAGTTGCTGTCTCCTGTGTTAGCGCTGTGGTTACAGTTTCCGTAAATGTCACTTTCGGCATTGTCACTGTGGCAAGTCTTGTTTCCGGATCACGTATGCCGTCAACGAAGGCTTCGATCTTGCACTTTTCTATGAAATCACTCGTTGAATCTGCATACGACAAATGCGCAAGCCTCTCGACTTCCGCTGCATACGCCTGCAAAGTTTCACCATTTCGTTGCAATCTGCCCTTCAGCTCCATTCGGTATATCTGTTTCATGTGATCACTGCCATATTTTCGCTGCAGTGCAGCCATAACCGCTAAATAACTGTTTCGATCACTTTCTGGAACAGTCTGCAATACTTCGGCTGCGCCTCCTTTAAGCGCCACGATAAGTGCGGCTACGCTGTCCTCATTATTCCATCGATTACTTACAGCCGTGGTCTCAAATTGCAGCTTGAAAATGTTGAACGCTGTGATTCCGTAAATCGGCGATTTTAGCCTCGTACCACTAAAAACATGCTGTGTAGGTCCATTTATCTGCAACACGTGTAAATCTTTTTTTATTTCCTGGATTTCTTTGTCTATACCGTTTTCTAATCTTTGAATTTTGTCATCAATGTTTTGTCATCAATTCACTTCCATGTCATTTACATAAGTTTCTAGCTCCGTCACTTTGCTATGGAGTGTATTAGAAACTTCCAAAAGCTGCTTAGAATGCTCCTGCATCTGCTGCTTAATTTCAGTTTGCAGTTGATTAGAACTTTCTAGTTGCTGTTTCGAATTTTCTTGAAGTTTCTGTTCCATTTTGTTGGAATTTTCTAGAAGTTCATGCTTCATGTCTAATTTGAGCTAATTAGAATTTTCTTGAAATTTCTGTTCCATTTTGTTGGAATTTTCTAGAAATTCTTGCTTCATGTCTAATTTGAGCTGATTAGAATTTTCTTGAAATTGTTTTGGATTTTCTAGAAACTGTCTGGAATTTTCTTGAGCCATTATCTGAAATTGTTGTTGCATAGCTCCGATCAACTGGCTCATATCAAAAACTTGGGTCTGTACTTTCTCCTCTGTGTCCAGATTTTTGGATGACGGTGCTGCAACTTCCACTTCAAAATTGTGCATCGTAAGATCAATGCCCTGCGTCTCTAATTCGTCCATTAGGCGCTTTTGCAGCTCTACTTTCGTACCAGCAGTTGGAAGATTACGAATCGACAGCTCCTTCTTTAGCTGGTCGACTTTAAGTTGTTCAAATTTAACCATTTTGTATCACAATCCCACTTCTGACACCAATGTTACGAAAATTCAGTCTACGGAAAACTGTTCTACGAGTTCGTATCGCTGGATTCTGTACAAAATAAAAACGCACTTATATTTGGTTTTAACTAGTATTATTTCAACTAGTATTAATTAACTTTATTAATTTAAATAACAACTTAAAGAATAATCACTTATATCAACTGCTGAATTACTACAATTTATCTTTACAATGTTCACTCACGAGACGCACTAGTTCACTATTAAATCACAACTGAAGTACAGTGCCTCAGATGCGCGGCCTTATATACAGATGCGCGGACTTATATATCTCGCACATTACATAGTGCGCTGAATGATCTTCCGTCTCTTTCTAACACATTGCTTAGTGCGCTGAATTGTCTTGCGTCTCATTTATTATTGTTGATTGCTTGCAGAGTGGAGCAAATTACCTCTTTTCGTAACACTTCCCTCCACCTAAATCTGTTCGTCCCGAACAGATGTTAATCCTCTCTCTCTATACGGCGCCAACCTTTCTAAATGTACCACTTTCATTTTTCGTCTAACGCCTGCAGTATTCTGAATCCGATACACGACATCGTTAATTCTTTTAATTATCTTGTATGGTCCTTCTCAGTGTGTTTGTAGCTTAGGGGATAAGCCTTTCTTCCTTTGTGGGTTATAGAGTAAAACAAGTTGTCCTTCTGTAAATCCCTCTGAATTTGTGCGCAAGTCGTATCTGGCCTTCATCTTATCACTCGCAAATTGTGTACGCTGTCTTACAAACTGATGCCCTTCGTTCATTTCTTCACTTTTCTGAAAACATAATTGTGTACAGGAATTCGAGCTGAAGGACTCGCACCAAACTTTAAATCCGCAGGTAATCTTAAGTCTGTTCCAAAAACAACTTTAGATGGTGAAGCTGCTGTAGTATCATGAACCGCCGTTCGATAAGCCATTAGAAATAGTGGTATGTGTGTATCCCAATCTTTTTGATTTTTATTTACCACTTTTCTGAGATACTCTTCCAAAGTCCGATTGTATCTCTCCACCATGCCGTCTGATTGCGGGTGCAAAGGCGTTGTTCGTGTTTTGTGTATGTTGAGGACTTTACATACTTCCTTCAAAACTGCAGACTCAAAATTTCTTTCTTGGTCTGAATGCAATTCCAACGGTACTCCAAAACGGCTTACCCAGTTGTTAACTATTGCCTCCGCAACTGTTGTGGCTTCTTGATTTGGCATGGGATACACTTCGGGCCTCTTTCTGAAGTAGTCGATGACGACAAGGACATACTTATTACCCGCAACTTGGGAACAACAATCAAACTTCGAGTGGATGTGCCACCTTCATTTTCCCATACACGATATAAACAACCATCTTGTAGCTTCAAGCTCTGCCACTGTGCCCAGTAAGCTTTAGTTATTGGACTGTCGGCCGCTATATCTTCCCATGATGGTTTTCTTTGCTGTTCCTTGAACCCCATGATTTTTGTGAGGTCGGGATCACTCTTTTGATCAATTTGAATTTGTTCCGGAGTCCATTTTTCATCGGGCAAAACATTGAGCAATCGAATGTCAATTATGTTTTCTTTTCCTTCCGCTCTTGAACAATGTCTGCATGGACAATGTTTACATGGGCGTCGTGAAAGAGTATCTGCATTTCCATGATGACCTCCATTACGATGTTCTATGGTGAAATCCAACGCGCAATTTGGCCTTCTGGGTCTTTGAACTGAAGTAACCATCTCAGTGCTGCGTGATCGGTTCTCAAGTGAAACTGTTGCCCGTACAGGTATTTGTGGGAATTTTTCACACTTTCGATTACAGCAAGAAGCTCCCTCCTGGTAACACAGTAATTTCGCTCGGATTTGGACAAGGTTTTACTGTAGTATGCGATCACTTTTTCTTGTCCATTGATCACTTGAGAGAGAACTCCGCCGATTCCGTATCCACTCGCATCCGTATCAAGTATAAATTTCTCACCTGGAATTGGATACGCAAGAATTGGTGCCGAGCACAGCAGACCTTTTAATTTCAAAAACGCCCTTTCTTGATCATTGCCCCATTGAAATGCGCGGTTCTTTCTTGTCAACTCGTGATGACTGCTAGCAACATTGGCAAAACCTGGAACAAATCGCCTGTAGTATGTACACTTCGTTGGTCATGTAGGTTTTGCGGTCTGGGCCCCTCCTTAATTGCAACTATTTTATCTTCATCGGTATGCACTCCTTCCGTGGTAACTCGATGACCCAGGTATACTAGGAATGTTTTCCAGTGTAAACCTTTTAATACGTGCTCCATTAACCGCTCGAATGTTGCTGGTCCAAACGGCATTACCAAAAATTGCCATAGTCCATCTCCAGTACTGTGTTCTCTCGATTTTTCTTATCGATTTCCACTTGCCAGTAACCGCTTTGTAAGTCCAACGTTGAAAACCACTTAGCATTAGATAGTTTATCCAAGGTGTCATCGATTCTAGGCAGCGGATAACTATCTTTCTTGGTGACATCATTAAGTTTTCGGTAATCAACGCAAAACCGAGTACTACCGTCCTTCTTTTTCACCAATACTACTGGTGAACTCCATGGGCTCTCAGATGGTTCCACCACGCCATTTGTGTGCATTTCTTCAACCAAATGAGATACTTCGTCTCTTTTCGCAAGTGGTACCCTTCTTGGTGCTTGACGAATTGGGTTAGAATCACCAGTGTCTATTCGATGTTTTACAATGGCAGTTCTGCCATCCTTTTGGCCCTTTTCAGCAAATATACACCGATATTTGTCAATTAGCTGTTGCACTTGACTCTTTTCTTTGCCACCCAAATCCTTCGTCCACTCATTTATAAACCTGTGAGTAGATTGTTTGTTTATTTGCGATGTGCCGTAGTCCCTTGATGGATTTGACTCACAATTTATAATCGCTGATGCCTCTTGACACTGGCCTATCACTGTTCCCTTTTTAATTAATTTGGACGAGTTTTCCATGTTGAGAACTCTTATTGGAACAACTTTGTCTTTTGTCGCTTCTACTAATGTTCTTCCGACAAAAATATTACTTCTGCTCATTTGCTCATCATTCGCTTCTATAACCCACAACTTGCTTATCCCACCCACAATCTCCATTTAATTTCGCCCAAACAATTGCTTCTGAATTAGGTGGTATTTTTATGAGAAATAACTTGTTTAATTTTCGGGCTCTGGTCACAATCAATGTTTAGTTGGATCTCCGTGTTGGCATAACTCAAAATTTTTCTTCTTAAATCTAGTGTGAAACCGTTTCTTATCATGAAGTCGATGCCAAGTATTATTTCGTCTACTATTTCCGCCACTATAAAATCATGCTTAACTGTCGTAGTGCCAATAGTGATTTCCTTTGTAATTTTTCCTCTGATTGGAGCCTCTTCACCTGTCGCTGTTTGCAATCTTATTCCGATAAGCGGCTCTATATCGTCCCTAACAAGGTTACTTCTTATAATTGAGTGTGAAGCTCCTGTATCCAACGTTACCATATATGCTGTATAATCAATGAGTCCTTCGACAGTTAAACTATTTGGCTTTCGAGCAATTTGTGAAATGGAGATTCTGGGGCAATCGGTTATGGGAGTCAGATCGTGCCCGCAGAAATGACTCGTTTTAGTTTAAAGTTTGGATTCATTGAGCGCTTGCGTTTTTTACGACAATCACGTGCCATATGCCCATATGTATCACAGTTGTAGCATTTACCTTTAAATTGGGTGTCTCGGTTGGCAGCAGTGTAATCTGGTTTAGCTCCACTTTTTAACGCTTGGCAAATTACCTGAAGTAGCTCTTCATTCTCCACATCTAGTTTACGGACCTTTGGCGCTGGGCGGCACAACGTAGTTGCTGTCTCCTGTGTTAGCGCTGTGGTTACAGTTTCCGTAAATGTCACTTTCGGCATTGTCACTGTGGCACGTCTTGTTTCCGGATCACGTATGCCGTCAAAGAAGGCTTCGATCTTGCACTTTTCTATGAAATCACTCGTTGAATCTGCATACGACAAATGCGCAAGCCTCTCGACTTCCGCTGCATACGCCTGCAAAGTTTCACCATTTCGTTGCAATCTGCCCTTCAGCTCCATTCGGTATATCTGTTTCATGTGATCACTGCCATATTTTCGCTGCAGTGCAGCCATAACCGCTAAATAACTGTTTCGATCACTTTCTGGAACAGTCTGCAATACTTCGGCTGCGCCTCCTTTAAGCGCCACGATAAGTGCGGCTACGCTGTCCTCATTATTCCATCGATTACTTACAGCCGTGGTCTCAAATTGCAGCTTGAAAATGTTGAACGCTGTGATTCCGTAAATCGGCGATTTTAGCCTCGTACCACTAAAAACATGCTGTGTAGGTCCATTTATCTGCAACACGTGTAAATCTTTTTTTATTTCCTGGATTTCTTTGTCTATACCGTTTTCTAATCTTTGAATTTTGTCATCAATGTTTTGTCATCAATTCACTTCCATGTCATTTACATAAGTTTCTAGCTCCGTCACTTTGCTATGGAGTGTATTAGAAACTTCCAAAAGCTGCTTAGAATGCTCCTGCATCTGCTGCTTAATTTCAGTTTGCAGTTGATTAGAACTTTCTAGTTGCTGTTTCGAATTTTCTTGAAGTTTCTGGTCCATTTTGTTGGAATTTTCTAGAAGTTCATGCTTCATGTCTAATTTGAGCTAATTAGAATTTTCTTGAAATTTCTGTTCCATTTTGTTGGAATTTTCTAGAAATTCTTGCTTCATGTCTAATTTGAGCTGATTAGAATTTTCTTGAAATTGTTTTGGATTTTCTAGAAACTGTCTGGAATTTTCTTGAGCCATTATCTGAAATTGTTGTTGCATAGCTCCGATCAACTGGCTCATATCAAAAACTTGGGTCTGTACTTTCTCCTCTGTGTCCAGATTTTTCGATGACGGTGCTGCAACTTCCACTTCAAAATTGTGCATCGTAAGATCAATGCCCTGCGTCTCTAATTCGTCCATTAGGCGCTTTTGCAGCTCTACTTTCGTACCAGCAGTTGGAAGATTACGAATCGACAGCTCCTTCTTTAGCTGGTCGACTTTAAGTTGTTCAAATTTAACCATTTTGTATCACAATCCCACTTCTGACACCAATGTTACGAAAATTCAGTCTACGGAAAACTGTTCTACGAGTTCGTATCGCTGGATTCTGTACAAAATAAAAACGCACTTATATTTGGTTTTAACTAGTATTATTTCAACTAGTATTAATTAACTTTATTAATTTAAATAACAACTTAAAGAATAATCACTTATATCAACTGCTGAATTACTACAATTTATCTTTACAATGTTCACTCACGAGACGCACTAGTTCACTATTAAATCACAACTGAAGTACAGTGCCTCAGATGCGCGGCCTTATATACAGATGCGAGGACTTATATATCTCGCACATTGCATAGTGCGCTGAATGATCTTCCGTCTCTTTCTAACACATTGCTTAGTGCGCTGAATTGTCTTGCGTCTCATTTATTATTGTTGATTGCTTGCAGAGTGGAGCAAATTACCTCTTTTCGTAACACTTCCCTCCACCTAAATCTGTTCGTCCCGAACAGATGTTAATCCTCTCTCTCTCTAGCAAATTACCTCTTTTCGTAACACTGCCCTCCACCTAAATCTGTTCGTCCCGAACAGATGTTAATCCTCTCTCTCTATACGGCGCCAACCTTTCTAAATGTACCACTTTCATTTTTCGTCTAACGCCTGCAGTATTCTGAATCCGATACACGACATCGTTAATTCTTTTAATTATCTTGTATGGTCCTTCCCAGTGTGTTTGTAGCTTAGGGGATAAGCCTTTCTTCCTTTGTGGGTTATAGAGTAAAACAAGTTGTCCTTCTGTAAATCCCTCTGAATTTGTGCGCAAGTCGTATCTGGCCTTCATCTTATCACTCGCAAATTGTGTGGCTGTCTTACAAACTGATGCACTTCGTTCATTTCTTCACTTTTTCTGATAACATAATTGTGTACAGGAATTCGAGCTGAAGGACTCGCACCAAACTTTAAATCCGCAGGTAATCTTAAGTCTGTTCCAAAAACAACTTTAGATGGTGAAGCTGCTGTAGTATCATGAACCGCCGTTCGATAAGCCATTAGAAATAGTGGTATGTGTGTATCCCAATCTTTTTGATTTTTATTTACCACTTTTCTGAGATACTCTTCCAAAGTCCGATTGTATCTCTCCACCATGCCGTCTGATTGCGGGTGCAAAGGCGTTGTTCGTGTTTTGTGTATGTTGAGCACTTTACATACTTCCTTCAAAACTGCAGACTCAAAATTTCTTTCTTGGTCTGAATGCAATTCCAACGGTACTCCAAAACGGCTTACCCAGTTGTTAACTATTGCCTCCGCAACTGTTGTGGCTTCTTGATTTGGCATGGGATACACTTCGGGCCACTTTCTGAAGTAGTCGATGACGACAAGGACATACTTATTACCCGCAACTTGGGAACAACAATCAAACTTCGAGTGGATGTGCCACCTTCATTTTCCCATACACGATATAAACAACCATCTTGTAGCTTCAAGCTCTGCCACTGTGCCCAGTAAGCTTTAGTTATTGGACTGTCGGCCGCTATATCTTCCCATGATGGTTTTCTTTGCTGTTCCTTGAACCCCATGATTTTTGTGAGGTCGGGATCACTCTTTTGATCAATTTGAATTTGTTCCGGAGTCCATTTTTCATCGGGCAAAACATTGAGCAATCGAATGTCAATTATGTTTTTTTTTCCTTCCGCTCTTGAACAATGTCTGCATGTACAATGTTTACATGGGCGTCGTGACAGAGTATCTGCATTTCCATGATGACCTCCTTTACGATGTTCTATGGTTAAATCGTAGCTCTTTAATCGTTATATCCAACGCGCAATTTGGCCTTCTGGGTCTTTGAACTGAAGTAACCATCTCAGTGCTGCGTGATCGGTTCTCAAGTGAAACTGTTGCCCGTACAGGTATTTGTGGGAATTTTTCACACTTTCGATTACAGCAAGAAGCTCCCTCCTGGTAACACAGTAATTTCGCTCGGATTTGGACAAGGTTTTACTGTAGTATGCGATCACTTTTTCTTGTCCATTGATCACTTGAGAGAGAACTCCGCCGATTCCGTATCCACTCGCATCCGTATCAAGTATAAATTTCTCACCTGGAATTGGATACGCAAGAATTGGTGCCGAGCACAGCAGACCTTTTAATTTCAAAAACGCCCTTTCTTGATCATTGCCCCATTGAAATGCGCGGTTCTTTCTTGTCAACTCGTGATGACTGCTAGCAACATTGGCAAAACCTGGAACAAATCGCCTGTAGTATGTACACTTCGTAGGTTATGTAGGTTTTGCGGTCTGGGCCCCTCCTTAATTGCAACTATTTTATCTTCATCGGTATGCACTCCTTCCGTGGTAACTCGATGACCCAGGTATACTAGGAATGTTTTCCAGTGTAAACCTTTTAATACGTGCTCCATTAACCGCTCGAATGTTGCTGGTCCAAACGGCATTACCAAAAATTGCCATAGTCCATCTCCAGTACTGTGTTCTCTCGATTTTTCTTATCGATTTCCACTTGCCAGTAGCCGCTTTGTAAGTCCAACGTTGAAAACCACTTAGCATTAGATAGTTTATCCAAGGTGTCATCGGTTCTAGGCAGCGGATAACTATCTTTCTTGGTGACATCATTAAGTTTTCGGTAATCAACGCAAAACCGAGTACTACCGTCCTTCTTTTTCACCAATACTACTGGTGAACTCCATGGGCTCTCAGATGGTTCCACCACGCCATTTGTGTGCATTTCTTCAACCAAATGAGATACTTCGTCTCTTTTCGCAAGTGGTACCCTTCTTGGTGCTTGACGAATTGGGTTAGAATCACCAGTGTCTATTCGATGTTTTACAATGGCAGTTCTGCCATCCTTTTGGCCCTTTTCAGCAAATATACACCGATATTTGTCAATTAGCTGTTGCACTTGACTCTTTTCTTTGCCACCCAAATCCTTCGTCCACTCATTTATAAACCTGTGAGTAGATTGTTTGTTTATTTGCGATGTGCCGTAGTCCCTTGATGGATTTGACTCACAATTTATAATCGCTGATGCCTCTTGACACTGGCCTATCACTGTTCCCTTTTTAATTAATTTGGACGAGTTTTCCATGTTGAGAACTCTTATTGGAACAACTTTGTCTTTTGTCGCTTCTACTAATGTTCTTCCGACAAAAATATTACTTCTGCTCATTTGCTCATCATTCGCTTCTATAACCCACAACTTGCTTATCCCACCCACAATCTCCATTTAATTTCGCTCAAACAATTGCTTCTGAATTAGGTGGTATTTTTATGAGAAATAACTTGTTTAATTTTCGGGCTCTGGTCACAATCAATGTTTAGTTGGATCTCCGTGTTGGCATAACTCAAAATTTTTCTTCTTAAATCTAGTGTGAAACCGTTTCTTATCATGAAGTCGATGCCAAGTATTATTTCGTCTACTATTTCCGCCACTATAAAATCATGCTTAACTGTCGTAGTGCCAATAGTGATTTCCTTGGTAATTTTTCCTCTGTCGCTGTTTGCAATCTTATTCCGATAAGCGGCTCTATATCGTCCCTAACAAGGTTACTTCTTATAATTGAGTGTGAAGCTCCTGTATCCAACGTTACCATATATGCTGTATAATCAATGAGTCCTTCGACAGTTAAACTATTTGGCTTTCGAGCAATTTGTGAAATGGAGATTCTGGGGCAATCGGTTATGGGAGTCAGATCGTGCCCGCAGAACTGACTCGTTTTAGTTTAAAGTTTGGATTCATTGAGCGCTTGCGTTTTTTACGACAATCACGTGCCATATGCCCATATGTATCACAGTTGTAGCATTTACCTTTAAATTGGGTGTCTCGGTTGGCAGCAGTGTAATCTGGTTTAGCTCCACTTTTTAACGCTTGGCAAATTACCTGAAGTAGCTCTTCATTCTCCACATCTAGTTTACGGACCTTTGGCGCTGGGCGGCACAACGTAGTTGCTGTCTCCTGTGTTAGCGCTGTGGTTACAGTTTCCGTAAATGTCACTTTCGGCATTGTCACTGTGGCACGTCTTGTTTCCGGATCACGTATGCCGTCAACGAAGGCTTCGATCTTGCACTTTTCTATGAAATCACTCGTTGAATCTGCATACGACAAATGCGCAAGCCTCTCGACTTCCGCTGCATACGCCTGCAAAGTTTCACCATTTCGTTGCAATCTGCCCTTCAGCTCCATTCGGTATATCTGTTTCATGTGATCACTGCCATATTTTCGCTGCAGTGCAGCCATAACCGCTAAATAACTGTTTCGATCACTTTCTGGAACAGTCTGCAATACTTCGGCTGCGCCTCCTTTAACCGCCACGATAAGTGCGGCTACGCTGTCCTCATTATTCCATCGATTACTTACAGCCGTGGTCTCAAATTGCAGCTTGAAAATGTTGAACGCTGTGATTCCGTAAATCGGCGATTTTAGCCTCGTACCACTAAAAACATGCTGTGTAGGTCCATTTATCTGCAACACGTGTAAATCTTTTTTTATTTCCTGGATTTCTTTGTCTATACCGTTTTCTAATCTTTGAATTTTGTCATCAATGTTTTGTCATCAATTCACTTCCATGTCATTTACATAAGTTTCTAGCTCCGTCACTTTGCTATGGAGTGTATTAGAAACTTCCAAAAGCTGCTTAGAATGCTCCAGCATCTGCTGCTTAATTTCAGTTTGCAGTTGATTAGAACTTTCTAGTTGCTGTTTCGAATTTTCTTGAAGTTTCTGTTCCATTTTGTTGGAATTTTCTAGAAGTTCATGCTTCATGTCTAATTTGAGCTAATTAGAATTTTCTTGAAATTTCTGTTCCATTTTGTTGGAATTTTCTAGAAATTCTTGCTTCATGTCTAATTTGAGCTGATTAGAATTTTCTTGAAATTGTTTTGGATTTTCTAGAAACTGTCTGGAATTTTCTTGAGCCATTATCTGAAATTGTTGTTGCATAGCTCCGATCAACTGGCTCATATCAAAAACTTGGGTCTGTACTTTCTCCTCTGTGTCCAGATTCTTCGATGACGGTGCTGCAACTTCCACTTCAAAATTGTGCATCGTAAGATCAATGCCCTGCGTCTCTAATTCGTCCATTAGGCGCTTTTGCAGCTCTACTTTCGTACCAGCAGTTGGAAGATTACGAATCGACAGCTCCTTCTTTAGCTGGTCGACTTTAAGTTGTTCAAATTTAACCATTTTGTATCACAATCCCACTTCTGACACCAATGTTACGAAAATTCAGTCTACGGAAAACTGTTCTACGAGTTCGTATCGCTGGATTCTGTACAAAATGAAAACGCACTTGTATTTGGTTTTAACTAGTATTATTTCAACTAGTATTAATTAACTTTATTAATTTAAATAACAACTTAAAGAATAATCACTTATATCAACTGCTGAATTACTACAATTTATCTATACAATGTTCACTCACGAGACGCACTAGTTCACTATTAAATCACAACTGAAGTACAGTGCCTCAGATGCGCGGCCTTATATACTGCAGGCATCAGTTCGACACGTTTCGACAAGCTTCGACTTGTTTCGAGAACCTTCTACTCGTTTCGTGAATGACACATGCTATTGGCATCTCATTCGCACTCATGTGTTTTAATGTGCAGATCTTCCATCTCTTTCTCGCACATTGCATAGTGCGCTGAATGATCTTCCGCCTCTTTCTAACACATTGTTTAGTGCGCTGAATTGTCTTGCGTCTCATTAATTATTGTTGATTGCATGCACAGTGGAGCAAATTATCTCTTTTCGTAACAATATTATAATATTTTTAGTTTTAACTGCATACACTATTTGTGATATGCCTTTACAAATTATTTTGAATTTTCTTATCTTTGTTTTTGATCAATATCGTCGTGGTCACAGGCCCACTTCCCTCTACGACCACGTAGGGTTCCTTCCAAATTGGAGAGAACTTATTCTTCCTAGTTTGGTTTTTCATTAAAACCATGTCGTTTGGTTTAAATTGTATAGGATTGAGGTTATTGTCGTATTGTTTTTTCTACACCTCCTTGGCCCTACATTGATTTTGCCTGACGATCTCGTGTGATCGCTGTATTTGGTACTTTAGTACCTTATTATAGTCGTCTGCGTTATACAAAGGTTAATATTTACGCTTTTAATTCGTAGGCATGTCGAAGTCAAACCCGTACAACGTACGGAATGGTATTTGACCCGTCGACGTATGCACCGTGTTATTATGAACATGCATTTCAGAATTTAACCATTGGTCTCGGTTTGACCCATCCTCTTTAGCAAAACTACGTAAATATTAGGACTATCAGGTAGGACTATTGGCATCTTCGTCAGCCTTGAACTCTTGTTTACCTGGCATTTTGAACAATTTTTTACATAATCCCTTATTTGCTTCTGCATACCCTTCCATCGGTACTGTTGCCTAATTTTTAAAAATGTTTTTACGCCACCTTGGTGACCACCTAACGGTGAATCGTGAAAATCCTTAATTACCGTCTCTATGTTCCGAGGTTCAGTTAGAATTATTATATTGTCATTTTCCTCTGTTATCAAATCGTCAGGATCGCATTCTGACTGTTTCTTATCGTCTTCCTTGTCTCTTTTCATGGTTGTACTACAACTACGTGTTTGTACTACAACTACTTTTTCAGTATTATTCGGTATGCGGCTAAGCGCATCCGCGTTTAAATTACTTTTTCCCGGTTTATAATGAATTTCGAAATCATATTCCGATAATTTGTGTCGGAAACGCTTTAGGGGTTGGTAATCTGTATAAATTTTAAATGGTATTCCTAGAAGAAATGCCCTAACATTTTTTGTTGCCCATACAATTGCTTCGTTTCTGGCGTCTGTCGTGAGCAAAATGGGTTCGTTAAAATCCGGATACGCTAGTATGGGTGGTGACATAATTGCCTCTTTAAGTTTTAAAAACGAATTCTGACAATTGTCATTCCATATGAACTTAGCGTCCTTTTTAAGCAAACAGTTTATTGGTAATGACAGTTTCGCCATACCTCTTATAAATTTTCTGTAATAATTAATTAAGCCTAAAAATGCTTGAACTTTCTTCCTATTTTTCGGAACTGGAATATTTTTTACACACTCTACTTTGGCTGGGTCTGGTAGGGCACCTAACTCAGAACACTTATTTCCTAAATATATAACCTCGCGTCGCAAAAACTGACATTTCTTTGTATTTAATTTCAAATTATGTTCACTCAGCTTTTGCAAAACCTTGCATAGCTGCTAAATTATTTCCATAAACCACTATGTCATCTAAATAAACGAAACAGTCAATACCCTGTAAAGCTGTTAGTATGTGGTTCATTATCCTTTGAAAAGTGGCAGGTGCCCCATTAAACGAAATGGCATCTGTTAATTTCGAAATGACCAAGACCTGTACTGAAAGCAGTTTATTATTTGTCACTATCTTCAACTAGAACCTGATGGTAACCACTGGCTTAATCTAGTGTTGAAAAATACCGACTATGACCTAACTGGTCTAAAATCTCATCTATTCGTGGTATAGGAAATACCTGTTTGATGGTGACGTCATTTAATTTTCGGAAATCTATAACCAGTCTCCATTTCTTATTGCCATCTTTATCGCCCTTTTTAGGTACCAATAATAATGAGGAATTCCAAGGCGAATTCTTGGTGAAATAATTCCATCGTCTAACATCTTTGATACTTGTCTATTAATCTCATTTCTATGCATATGAGGAAGTTTATACTGTTTCTGATTTATTAGTGGCTGATTCCAATGTGTGGGTATTTCATGTTTTGATATCGGAGTGAATGTTAATTCATCCCCTTCCAAAGGAAAAACGTCATGATATGACAAGCAAATATTTTACAAAGATGCAACTTCTTCTTTATTCAATGATTCATCGATCTTTACATTCCCTAATAAATAATAAATTCTATTTTTTATATTAACCGAGTTTATTGTATTTATTGTAGAACTCGTCTTTGTTGCTTGTTTATATTTGTTTGAATTTGAAAATTGTGGCTTGAAGTTTCTATCAATGGTTACCTACTTATCGGTGGCATTTAAAATTGATGCATATACTCTATTTCTTCTAACGTTTGTTCAACTCTCTCCCAAATATACTCCTGGCTGAATTTGTACAACAAAACTATAGGACTTATTGTTCTTAACGGCAGTGATACAAACATGGCTGTTCTGGGCTGTACCCTGATTTGTTGATTAACATTAATATTTTCTATGTCTTCCAATGATTTTAATGGAAATTTAACAAGTTGATTTTTGTCTTCATCAAAAAATTTATTTTTTTTTATTTAACGCATTTATTATAGATCTGTTCCAGAGATTGTCACGCCCGACAATTCCATCTGCTGGTACCCCTTATTCAAGTGACACAACGTGTAGCGTTAAACTCAGGTTTTCTATGTTTGTGTGCTGAATCTTAGTGGAGCTTAAGGTTCTAACGCATCCACCAAAAGCAACACTCAGATCTTTCCGAATATTTTTTATTAAAATTGGGCAAATGTGCCATCCTATTTTCTTTAATCAGGCTGGCCTTAGCTCCATAATCCACTAACAGAGTAAGTTTTCCATTCTTTGCTGCCTTGCAAGGTACTTCAATGAACACATCACTCGTATCAGATATCTTGAAACACTCTCCATGCCGGTTAAATATTTTACGATGTATGCCTAATTGTGAAGCTAATTTCATTTTCCTCGACATAAATTTACTCTTAAAATTATTATAAATTGAAGACAATTTAATTTTACAAATCGTGTATTTATTATACACTTCTGACGATAAAACGCACATAGCGCAAATAATAAAAATAAAAATTGAAATTAATTCATTGAAAATTATACTTGCCCCTGTACGGAATGTATCCACAGTCTTGCCAGACGTTTGATCTACAATTCCCAAATTTTTAGGGCAGTTAATTACAACTTTCTTTTTTTTGATTTACTTTTGATTTTATTATTCTTGATTTTAATATTTTTAACTTCCGATTCATTTGGTTTTACTTTCTTTACTTTATTTGCTTTCTTTATAATTTGTTTATTTTTAATTTCCTTAATTCCTATATTCTGTTCATTATTCGCATCAAGTTGTGTATTATTATTTAGTTCATTATATGTTTTTGTTGGAAGATTACTATCTTCATTAATATGTATTTTTATTTTTTGTTCTTCATTTTCTGCGTTAATCATATTCGCTGCTTTATTTTGTTGTAGTGTTCTCTTTGGAACTTCTACAACTACTGGCCTTACTACACTATTTGCTAAGGGTCCCCAGTTTAGTGGCCTTGACTGGGCCCCTGGTAGTTTCCCTGTGGACTGCTATTATTGTTCCATGCATCATATTTGCGTTTGGCATAACAATTCATAATAACATGTCCGTCCTTTCTGCACCAAGTGCAATATTTAGCGGGCCTGTTTGCAAAATTCCCATTACCATTATTTCCTTGAAAAACTTGTGTATCGCGTTTAACACGACAATCCCCATCGACGTGTCCCCCTCTATGGCACCAATCGCATATCAATCCTGGAGCACCCCCGCCTTGGTTCTGGATACCAACTTGACCATTTAACTGAGGTACAACTTGAACAACATTCCGACCCGAACGATCTGCACACTGTTAATGTCCATAAGTAGGACAGTCACTGCAATACGGAGAGTTTCTCCGTGTATGACATTCATCCCTCAGATGTCCCTTCTTCTTGCAAAAAGAACATATAGGTATAGGCTGCTTCATACCAACATTTTGTGTATTCTCTTCCGTCTCCTTTTTTTCATTGTCTTGGCTACCTGATGCATTACGATTATTTGGCCACACATTTAGCCACACAGCTCATAAATTTATAAAAATCGTCCTGAAACGTTAAGATGTATTTATTCCCTGAAATGGTTTCAGGCAGAATACCCACCAGGTCCATGTACACTTTGTCAAAGGGTCTGACTGGCGTATCAGTTAGGACTATTGGCATCTTCGTCAGCCTTGAACTCTTGTTTACCTGGCATTTTGAACAATTTTTTACATAATCCCTTATTTGCTTCTGCATACCCTTCCATCGGTACTGTTGCCGAATTTTTAAAAATGTTTTTACGCCACCTTGGTGACCACCTAACGGTGAATCGTGAAAATCCTTAATTACCGTCTCTATGTTCCGAGGTTCAGTTAGAATTATTATATTGTCATTTTCCTTTGTTATCAAATCGTCAGGATCGCATTCTGACTGTTTCTTATCGTCTTCCTTGTCTCTTTTCATGGTTGTACTACAACTACGTGTTTGTACTACAACTACTTTTTCAGTATTATTCGGTATGCGGCTAAGCGCATCCGCGTTTAAATTACTTTTTCCCGGTTTATAATGAATTTCGAAATCATATTCCGATAATTTGTGTCGGAAACGCTTTAGGGGTTGGTAATCTGTATAAATTTTAAATGGTATTCCTAGAAGAAATGCCCTAACATTTTTTGTTGCCCATACAATTGCTTCGTTTCTGGCGTCTGTCGTGAGCAAAATGGGTTCGTTAAAATCCGGATATGCTAGTATGGGTGGTGACATAATTGCCTCTTTAAGTTTTAAAAACGAATTCTGACAATTGTCATTCCATATGAACTTAGCGTCCTTTTTAAGCAAACAGTTTATTGGTAATGACAGTTTCGCCATACCTCTTATAAATTTTCTGTAATAATTAATTAAGCCTAAAAATGCTTGAACTTCCTTCCTATTTTTCGGAACTGAAATATTTTTTACACACTCTACTTTGGCTGGGTCTGGTAGGGCACCTAACTCAGAACACTTATTTCCTAAATATATAACCTCGCGTCGCAAAAACTGACATTTCTTTGTATTTAATTTCAAATTATGTTCACTCAGCTTTTGCAAAACCTTGCATAGCTGCTAAATTATTTCCATAAACCACTATGTCATCTAAATAAACGAAACAGTCAATACCCTGTAAAGCTGTTAGTATGTGGTTCATTATCCTTTGAAAAGTGGCAGGTGTCCCATTAAACGAAATGGCATCTGTTAAATTCGAAATGACCAAGACCTGTACTGAAAGCAGTTTATTCTTTGTCACTATCTTCAACTAGAACCTGATGGTAACCACTGGCTTAATCTAGTGTTGAAAAATACCGACTATGACCTAACTGGTCTAAAATCTCATCTATTCGTGGTATAGGAAATACCTGTTTGATGGTGACGTCATTAAATTTTCGGAAATCTATGACCAGTCTCCATTTCTTATTGCCATCTTTATCGCCCTTTTTAGGTACCAATAATAATGAGGAATTCCAAGGCGAATTCTTGGTGAAATAATTCCATCGTCTAACATCTTTGATACTTGTCTATTAATCTCATTTCTATGCATATGAGGAAGTTTAAACTGTTTCTGATTTATTAGTGGCTGATTCCAATGTGTGGGTATTTCATGTTTTGATATCGGAGTGAATGTTAATTCATCCCCTTCCAAAGGAAAAACGTCATGATATGACAAGCAAATATTTTACAAAGATGCAACTTCTTCTTTATTCAATGATTCATCGATCTTTACATTCCCTAATAAATAATAAATTCTATTTTTTATATTAACCGAGTTTATTGTATTTATTGTAGAACTCGTCTTTGTTGCTTCTTTATATTTGTTAAAATTTGAAAATTGTGGCTTGAAGTTTCTATCAATGGTTACCTACTTATCGGTGGCATTTAAAATTGATGCATATACTCTATTTCTTCTAACGTTTGTTCAACTCTCTCCCAAATATACTCCTGGCTGAATTTGTACAACAAAACTATAGGAATTATTGTTCTTAACGGCAGTGATACAACCATGGCTGTTCTGGGCTGTACCTTGATTTGTTGATTAACATTAATATTTTCTATGTCTTCCAATGATTTTAATGGAAATTTAACAAGTTGATTTTTGTCTTCATCAAAAAATTTATTTTTTTTTATTTAACGCATTTATTATAGATCTGTTCCAGAGATTGTCACGCCCGACAATTCCATCTGCTGGTACCCCTTATTCAAGTGACACAACGTGTAGCGTTAAACTCAGGTTTTCTATGTTTGTGTGCTGAATCTTAGTGGAGCCTAAGGTTCTAACGCATCCACCAAAAGCAACACTCAGATCTTTCCGAATATTTTTATTAAAATTGGGCAAATGTGCCATCCTATTTTCTTTAATCAGGCTGGCCTTAGCTCCATAATCCACTAACAGAGTAAGTTTTCCATTCTTTGCTGCCTTGCAAGGTACTTTAATGAACACATCACTCGTATCAGATATCTTGAAACACTCTCCATGCCGGTTAAATATTTTACGATGTATGCCTAATTGTGAAGCTAATTTCATTTTCCTCGACATAAATTTACTCTTAAAATTATTATAAATTGAAGACAATTTAATTTTACAAATCGTGTATTTATTATACACTTCTGACGATAAAACGCACATAGCGCAAATAATAAAAATAAAAATTGAAATTAATTCATTGAAAATTATACTTGCCCCTGTACGGAATGTATCCACAGTCTTGCCAGACGTTTGATCTACAATTCCCAAATTTTTAGGGCAGTTAATTACAACTTTCTTTTTATTTGATTTACTTTTGATTTTATTATTCTTGATTTTAATATTTTTAACTTCCGATTCATTTGGTTTTACTTTCTTTACTTTATTTGCTTTCTTTATAATTTGTTTATTTTTAATTTCCTTAATTCCTATATTCTGTTCATTATTCGCATCAAGTTGTGTATTATTATTTAGTTCATTATATGTTTTTGTTGGAAGATTACTATCTTCATTAATATGTATTTTTATTTTTTGTTCTTCATTTTCTGCGTTAATCATATTCGCTGCTTTATTTTGTTGTAGTGTTCTCTTTGGAACTTCTACAACTACTGGCCTTACTACACTATTTGCTAAGGGTCCCCAGTTTAGTGGCCTTGACTGGGCCCCTGGTAGTTTCCCTGTGGACTGCTATTATTGTTCCATGCATCATATTTGCGTTTGGCATAACAATTCATAATAACATGTCCGTCCTTTCTGCACCAAGTGCAATATTTAGCGGGCCTGTTTGCAAAATTCCCATTACCATTATTTCCTTGAAAAACTTATGTATCGCGTTTAACACGACAATCCCCATCGACGTGTCCCCCTCTATGGCACCAATCGCATATCAATCCTGGAGCACCCCCGCCTTGGTTCTGGATACCAACTTGACCATTTAACTGAGGTACAACTTGAACAACATTCCGACCCGAACGATCTGAACACTGTTAATGTCCATAAGTAGGACAGTCACTGCAATACGGAGAGTTTCTCCGTGTATGACATTCATCCCTCAGATGTCCCTTCTTCTTGCAAAAAGAACATATAGGTATAGGCTGCTTCATACCAACATTTTGTGTATTCTCTTCCGTCTCCTTTTTTTCATTGTCTTGGCTACCTGATGCATTACGATTATTTGGCCTGAAGGCCAATGAGGGCTCATTGAAATCGACTCCAAACTTGTTTATGCCCGTTAATTCTGCTGACTCCCTTTGTATCGTCGCATGGTCCAATGCCTCTTTCACCAATTTCTCCAGTGTTGTTTGCTTACTGCTCAACATGAGCATTCGCAAAGTTTAATCCCGAAGTCCTAACTTAAATGAGCTTTTAACTAAATTATTTAATTCATTAACGAACACGTCGTCTTTCGTATCATTATATTTACATTTAATCGTGCTTAATGCTACCGACTGTATGTTAACCAAACGCCTCGAGAAAGATCTAATACTTTCCCCCGGATACTGAGATGCCTTTATAATGTCATATTGAATGGCATCTACTGACCTACATTCCAAGTAGGTATTTCTTAATAGATTGTATAAATCATCTATTGTGTCAAACTCCTTTGAACTTACTAAGTCAAAAGCATCTCCCTGTAAACGAACCCTAACGCCTTTAATAAGCTCCTTCATTTGTTCAGGCTACAGTTCTGACCGTCAACATTAATTATAATATACATTTTTTGAGAAATAAGTGAATGAAATATTTGTCAAAAATACAAAACATATTTTGTATGACAATCAATATGTATAAAGAAAATTTGCAAAACTCAACATTTTTAAAAAGCCATTGTCCACTTGCGTATCTTAATTAATATTTGTTTTTGTTTCCAAATTCATTGTCCAAATTGATTAAATTATTATTTTTTTGGTATATTAATTTCTGATCTAATTAATTTAGTAATGGTTCCAGTTCCAGTTCTGATTTCTGTTCCAGTTCCGGTTCTATAAAAAATAAAATAACGATTCCAGTTCCGGTTCCATAAAAATTTTTCAGTTCCAGTTCCAGTCCCGGTTCTATAAAAATGAAACGGTTCCGGTCCGGTTCCAGTTCCGGTTCCACCCGAACCCTGGTATTAAATATTAATTTCGTTTTTTTTTTGGTGTACAATAAAATGCGAATAAATTCAATTCGGTTTTACCGGCAGATCAGTAGGTTAAGCAGACCCAGAAATAATAGCAACAGGTGGAAGCATAATGTTTAGTAGAGACAAGACTCAGATAAGCATTTATTGAGGGGCATTCATTACCAAATAAGTTTAGCAAGTACAAACACTTGGATGAGCGATTATTGCGGGGCATTTATAACCAGTCGGTTTAAAAACACCTAGTTAGGCATTTATCATGTTATTAGGGATGATAGTATGCAGTATGATAGTATGACTTAAGCAGAAATTTCCCCTAAATCTCGGAGTCGATAGGGATTCCTGTTTTTTTTTTGAATTTTATGAAAAAAAAAAATGTAGTTTAACTCGTAAATGGCTAATAGTTCTACTGTCTAAGTAAATGCTATAATACAAGACCCTTTTTATACCCTACACTAAGAGTGAAAGGGTATATTCAGTTTGGTACGCCGTTTGTAACACCCAGAAGAAAGCAACTCCGGTATGGAAAAGTATATATATTCTTGATCAGCATGACCTCCTGAGTCGATTTAGCGATGTCCGTCTGTCCGTCTGTCTGTCCGTCTGTCTGTCCGTCTGTCTGTCCGTCTGTCTGTCTGTTGAAATCCCTAAGGCTTTTAAAATTGAAGAGCTAGATAAATGAAACTTATAACTTAGATTACTAATATACCTACGCTGTATGTGCGAAAAAATTGGCGGGATCGGTCCATTGTGACCTATGATCCGACCACTTATGTTCAAATACCACATATAAAATGTACATATAAAGATCAATTTTTATGTATACGTGCTTAGGTAAACTTTGTTGGTCAAATATATATTGACATCATGCTCAAATACATGATAATAATGTTTTCCGGCGAAAAGACTTGTGGTTCACAAAAAAAAATCGAAATTCGGTACACCTACCCATTTGTAAATATGGGTATCAAATGAATGGAAATTCTTTAGCGATTGAATGTTTGTAGTTTTTTTCAGGATTCGTATACCCTGGTGACCTATATATCACTTTGAATGGTAACCACACATATGTGTAGGGTATTTATAGTCGGCTTAGACCGACTATAATTTTGATAATCCTAACTATCATAATTACACCTACTTTAAAATTTCCCATGTGATCTAACCTTCCCAACTGGTTTTATATTCACCTCAGTTAACTCAAGCGTAATATTTATATATCATAAAATCATCGAGTAGTGGAGTTATTGTACCATATTTTCACCATTTAAGATTGTTTGTAAATGTATCAGTAAAATATTCGGCTTCAGAATCGGTCGAATATGAATCTTGATGTATTAATCGCAAGCTCAGATTTACAGGACCATATACCTTCATCAGATATCGACACATTTACTACATTTAATTTATGTTTAGATATTATGTTGCCTTGTGTGTTTTCGACTATATGTCCAATTACATACTTTTTACTGTCGATTACTGTCTTCCATTTTCCTATAATATCACTGCTTGTTGATAAACAGGTCAATGTAAAAATATTTCCTATTTCAATTGTTTTATTTTCTTGGGCTTGTGATACAAGACACTTATTACTTAAAAAACAATGTTATTAAAGGCAAACAGTTCAACAAATATGTGAAGTACCGCCCTTGTTGTGATCTGTAATATGCAATATTAAACGTATTTGAATTCAAAGCGTCCCGCATATTAATAATTAATGTATAAAACATAAGCATGAACAACACTACACACTATTGTAGAAAAAGAAAACTCTTATTTTTTGAACACATTTTTTTTTTTTTTTATTTGAAAAAAAATCTTCAGAATTAAAAACTCAATTTTTGTATCAAAATTAGAATCTAGTTTAAAAAAAACAGGCTGAACTGGCAACACTTGTTGAGAGTCATAAAAGTTCGGCAGTTGTTCGTTTTTGCGCCATACAATACCATTGAGAATCATGAAGTAGGAAATGTGCAAATGTGGTGCAGAGTTTACGTTTTTCCTTAGTATTTTGCAGCAAGTTTCCGAAAATAGAAGAATTAAATATTTTTAAAATTAGTAAAAAAAAAATATATATATATAAAAAAATAATGATAAAATGCAATACCTTTACTGTTGTCCATGCACAACACGCTGCATTAACCGCTGCAGCCGTTAACATAAATTTTTCGTTGCTTGTAATGCTTGTAATGGCTTGGCTTGTAATGTTTCGTGTCTCTGCTGCAGTTTCATGTGTTGTATGTCAGCGAAATGAATTAAATAAATGAATTGAACTAAAGTATAATAAGCATTTATAATTCATCAGCCTTCTCTTGATTTTCCATACCTTTGAATACGTGAATCCTCGACAAGTGACTTCAACTCGCTCTTCTTGATAATTAGATCGTTTACGCGCAAACACATTTGCATCTCTTTCCACTAGAAACTGCGTTCGTTGTAACCGACTAGATGTGTGAGGTAGCTGATGCCTATAATAACTCCATTGTTGTTGCTGTTATTCAAGCTACAGCTGAGGATTATTATAATCGTCATAATTTAATGAAGTAAAAACTAAATAGTTTGAATTTTATACATTCGAGAAATTTAAATTTATTAAAATACAAAAAATTACTTAATAGTAAAAGAAAAATAAAATAAAGCTACCCAACTACCCAAATTCATATTATAAAAAAAAACATTAACACATTAAAGTCTAATCTGCTAATGCTGCCATCACCAATTATATATACCTTTCATATCAAATGTATTTGTTGTTTCGTCAGTCCGGGGAATCAAATTCTGGAATTAAAAGAAAAAAAAGAAAGAAATAGTATTAGAACCATAGTACAATAATTACCATTTAAAATGCTAATTTATTATAAATCTATCGAAAACTTACCGCTAATCCTTTAGTAATTCCCATAAGAACGGGTCCGGCGGGGGGCAGCGGAAACACCTACAGATGCAGAAATAGTGTATATTCCGCATAATCGCCAGGCCCACCCTCGCCAAAGCCACCCTCGCCAAAGCCACCCTCGCCATAGGACGGGTAAACCCGTTCCTGAGAGACCATATTACGAACCGTAATATGTCTCTCAGCTCGCAAATTCATTGAGGAAGGCCAGTACGAGACCGACGAAGGGCCCATTCGTCCTGAGAGCGGGATATGGTAATGCATTTAAGGTGGTTGGCCAAACGGTCTCCTCTCGTCGTACCTCGCATCGGTAAATTTGGTGTGGCAGGTAGTTACACCTCCACGAGCTGTAATCCCGCACTAGAGTGCACTATCGTCTTCATCCGGGGGATTTGTTTGGTCAATTCCCACGGGTTGGCACAGCGCAAAAAGATATTGTTTGAATGCCACTACCCACGAGAACATAAGTCGGGTTGCCGGAAACCAAACCATCTTTATTATTATTTTATTTAGTACAAATATTAAAAAAAAGAAAAATTATTTACTCTGATTTTTTTTGTATTTTAATAAATGCCACTGTCTTTAATTTAGGGTTTTATTTTGTTTAAATACCACTGTCTTTAATTTAAGGTTTAATTTTGTTTAAACGCCAATGTCTTTAATTTAAGGTTTTATTTTGTTTAAATGCCACTGTCTTTAATTTAAGGTTTTGTTTTGTTTAAAATGCCACTGTCTTTAATTTAGGGTTTTATTTTGTTTATTAAAGATAAAATGATATTTTATCTCTAGGTAAAATTTTTAATACACTTAATATTGAATATGCACTTAACGGCTGAACGAGTTAATTTACACTAAAAGCAGGGAATTAATTAACCATCTAACCAATATAGCGGAATATTATGGCATGCGAAGCATATAATAAAGAAAATGACCAACATACCGCACAAGCAACGAGCGCTATGCTCCATCAATACATGCAACGAATGAGTAATGGCACTAACGGTGGTATAGGAACAACCAACGATAGCGAAAATGCGCACCCTGATGTGGATTTTAGCACAGAATTTTTGTGTATACCGGACGCAGCTATGTTGTAACAAATGGCATACACTGGGAAAAATTATAGTAGGGATATTTGAATATTTTGGATTTTTTTTTTTTGAATTGTTGTAATAATTAAATAGAGTAATTAATTATTAGGAAGATACAAAGTAATAGGAAAATTCCATTCCAACAATTAGCGGAAATCCAGTAGATTAAGTGGCAAGCGATAGGGGTACAACCATTTGATCATAGATAGTTTAGATAAATTCAGAGAATTAAAACGGAAAAGTAAGACTAATTTAAGATTTGATAGGATAGAGTATATTATTGCTTTTATATACATTTATACATATCAGGGATACATAAATACTTATACATATACATATAGACTGAACAGCATCTGGATTTGGGTTCTATACAGCTCGTTTTCAACCTCTTTATCGACCAATTTGATTACAGTGCTAAAACTGTATTTTATAAGGATGAGTGGACCATTGGAACAAAATTCCAGCCGATAAATTTCGGTGATATTCTTTTCATGACTAGGAAATTTATGAAGAGTGCGACGGATACCTGTAGAAAACTCAGTTTACTCGTCAACAAAACTGACTTTATTAAAGCATGGGTAGCACCCTTTCAAGAAACGGATGCCATAATGGAAACTCTCCAGGGAAACGAGGATATTATAAAACATATTTTCAATAACAGCACATCTCGAAGATCGCTCTACTTCGTAGGGGATATGATGCAGTGGGCGTTTGGAGTAATGAACGAAAAGGATTTGGAGACTATTTACGGGCACCTCAATGATATAGATACGCGTAATAGCAAAACTTATGACTTTGTAAAGAATCCAGTTACGGTAATGGCTAGTAATTACAATAAACTATCGAAACCAGTAATGACAGCGTTAAAAGAGATAGAGCTACTTCAATGGTCATTAAACGAAGACTTAGATAAACAGGTGAAATGGACTTCGAATACCAACACCCACATTTCGGAACTTGAATTCACAGTAAGAATTTTGGAACTACAAGGAGCTATTAATTCAAACCTGATAAGGATTCAAGGGCAACAGATGAAGGAAATTTCCATAATAGACGATCTATACAAGAGAAATCTTCATCCAGCCATCCTCGATCAAAATACGGTGGAGACGTTGATGGCGGAAAGTGCGGTGCCAGATAAATACCGGTGGTTCCATTGGAAGAATTTCAATATTCATCAAACCGCTAGGTTGAGGGTTTTAACAATCAAGGACGCAATAATGGTAATAATCAAAATACCACTCCCATCTCCTGATGAGTACAATGCCTACAAAATTTATCCAATACCAACAGTTCTAAGTAAAAAGTGGGATCTCGTAACAATGACTAATTTCGACTATATAGCGGAATCTGTAAGCCGTTCGAAAATAATAGGATTACATACTGAGGAATTTAGAAATTGCAAGAAACTGAGTGGAAGTCGGCAGAACGAGCGATTACTTTGTAAACATCCTGGAAAGGTCTTTACAAATGACAGTCATAAGTGTGAAGTTGACTTATTGCAACACAGTCCAGGGAAATCACCAGAGTGTGTTCAAGTGAAGAAATGGTTTTCGATGCGACATGTGGTGAATCCGTAGAAACGGTGGTTTTAGCCGGGTTCGGATCCCTAATGGTAAAAGAGAAATGTGCTATAAGCAACAAGGAAGTAAGTCTTGTGTATGAAACGGAGGAAAAAGACACGAGCACCCTGACTCTCCGAAAGCACAATTATGTTGGGGGATTTGGTCACAAAATCGACTACAGGAGTAAAATTAAACGACAGCTCCAGTGAAAAAGAGCCGATTGTCGTTTGAATCTCCGATCATTCAAGAATAAAAGGAAGCTTGGCAGAAGGGGGACGGAGCATCGATGATCTTAAGTCTGAGGTTAACCAGATTCATATGAAATCATACATTAGAAGCCAAAGAGCATATTTAAATTACGTGAGCATATACATCGACGCTACATTGTTCGCGGTAATCACTCTCGCGTTGATTGTTTATACCATATACATACGATATAAGCGGAAATTATCCAGGGTACTAACAGCAGACTCAATAAATCTGGGCGAGTTAAGGGTGGACCAGACACGGGAGTTTACAGAGAAAGCAGAACCAACATCAAGTAAAGAAGAAACAAGGCCAGCATCGAAATTACCAAATGGTCCGTCGGTAGGAAGAGTATAGGTGAGTGAACATTTAATAATCCATTTTATTTGTATGGGAAGAACAGGGCATTCTCAATATACATATAGAAAAACATAAAAAATAGGATAATAATATTAACTTTTGAATTAAAAAAAAGAGATATAAAAAATATATGAAAAAGGAAAAGGGGAACTAAAATTAAAAAAAAAGGAGGTTGAAAATTTTATTTAAAAAAATATATATATAGAGAAAAAAAAGAAGAGAAAAAAATATATATAAAATAAAATTAATTTAAAAAAAATATATATACATATGAAAAAAAATAAGAGGTATTAAAATTTAAAAAAAAATAATACTATTAATTTAAAAATTAAAAAAAATAAAAGAACTGCATTGAGTCCCTCCGCATATAATACGACGATCTTAGCCATTGGTCTAAGGACATAATACACTAAAATTACACTAAAGCTAGTGCTACACTAAATAACTGTGTTTCAAATAAGTTAAACACTTACAAATAACATTTAATTTCAATGTTATTGCATACATAAACAACTATACTTTACATGACACTAAGTTTAGATAAACTAGTACCACACTAAATAGTAATAGTTCAAATGTCCATTACTTTATTTCAAGTAATTTAAATATCTTAAAATCAATCTTTTTCTTGTGACGAATGTACATAAACCATTATATAATTTACGAAAATTATATTAATTTTACAGAAATTAGTACCATACCCACTTGTTTTAAAATATTCAGGTAAATTTAAAATATCCGTGTGCACAAAATTTGGTATTTATAGTGACCAACAGCGCTGGATACTGACACAGAAGACGCATAGATGATCGTTGGGGTCTTGGGACTTTAAGGGGGACATGTGGAAGGAGCTCTTAGTGTTATCGACAAGAAGGAGTAATGAATCAGAGGCCCAGCAGATTCGAATAAAAGAAAAGCGAAGAAACGAAGCAGAGTGGCAGCATATTTGAAAACGAGGCAGGACACACTAAACGCAAACTTGTTGTTATACCAAATACAAGTAGGTTGCAATGATTGAATGTTCAGAATTACCACAATTGCCAAATACAAGATGCAAATAACAAGATGCAAAATGGACCTTGAAAAATATAATAAAAGAAAAAAGAGAGAAATCGCATTATTATGTCTTCAATCATACATAAAGAAGAAACGATGCAATATCGAACGACGAGGTTTTCTGATATCAACAATTCGGAAATCTAAAATATCCTACATAACGCGACATGAGCACCAAGATGATTCAAAATTTGTTTGACAAGATCGCAAAAAATAAAAAAACTCATCTCGAACATATCGACAACCGAGTCAACGGGACAAAACTCTCATGTACGATTTAGAATCCAGAGTATTACCATGACGACACCCACTGGAGATAGCACCATTTGCAAATTCCACAAGAATCATCGAAGCCCAACAAATCCAACGCACTATATAAAACGAACCATTGAAGATGAACAAGGCAAACCCGACGCAACACACAGAACAACAAGAGGAGAAATCTGGTTCAACAGTAGGGCGTATAAAAATCACTCATGTAATTTCATACACCTCTCAAACCAAATATAAAATCAATATATTAATTTTAAAATACCAATAAACACACAAAGATTCAATACACATATAAATAAAATAATTTGCGTAAGTTCATCTATATACATATATATATTATTATATTATATATATATATATATATATATATATATATATATATATATATATATATATATATATATATATATATATTTATATATATATATATAATTATCATCCAATTACAAGTATTAAATCGGTTAGATTATCATTATAAGTATGAACATATATTACACAAGTATAAAACAAAAGATATTAAAAAAAAAAAATACAAAACACAAAAATAAAATATATACAAAAAATATATATATATTATTATTAGCACACATTCAAAATATTCAAAAATATTGTATAATTATTATATAATTGTTACAATAACATACTGTTACGAAAAGAGGTAATTTGCCCCACTGTGCAAGCAATCAACAATAATAAATGAGACGCAAGACAATTCAGCGCACTAAGCAATGTGTTAGAAAGAGAGGGAAGATCATTCAGCGTACTGAGCAATGTGCGAGAAAGAGAGGGAAGATCTACACATTAAAACACATGAGTGCGAATGAGATGCCAATAGCATGCTTCATTCACAAAACGAGTAAAAGGTTCTCGAAACAAGTCGAAGCTTGTCGAAACGTGTCGACAAGCTGATGCATGCAGTATATAAGGCCGCGCATCTGAGGCACTGTACTTCAGTAGTGATTGTAAAGTGGTCGAGTGCAGCTCGTGTGATAAATGTCAAGTTAAATTGTGGACATGCAGCAGTTGTTAGAATTTGTTATTAGTAAAGTTGTTTATTAAAGTGAAGTAATAAAGTTAATTGTTATAATTTAAACCAAACATAAGAGTGTTTTTATTTTGTACACAATCCAGAGATACGAACTTGTAGACCAGTTTTCCGTAGACTGAATTTTCGTAACATTGATGTCAGAAGTGGGATTGTGATACAAAATGGTTAAATTTGAACAACTTAAAGTCGACCAGCTAAAGAAGGAGCTGTCGATTCGTAATCTTCCAACTGCTGGTACGAAAATAGAGCTGCAAAAGCGCCTAATGGACGAATTAGAGGCGCAGGGCATTGATCTTACGATGCACAATTTTGAAGTGGAAGTTGCAGCACCGTCCTCGAAAAATCTGGACACAGAGGAGAAAGTACAGACCCAAGTTTTTGATATGAGCCATTTGATCGGAGCTATGCAACAACAATTTCAGATAATGGCTCAAGAAAATTCCAGACAATTCCTAGAAAATTAATAACAATTTCTAGAAAATTCCAACAAAATGGAACAGAAGCTTCAAGAAAATTCCAATCAACTTAAAACAGAACTAGATCAAAAATTTCTAGAAAATTCAAAACAATTTCAAGAAAATTCGACCAGAATGGAACAGAAACTTCTAGAGAATTCAAACCAACATCAAGTAAAAATTGAGCAACAGATGCAGGAACATTCTAAGCAGCTTCTAGAAGTTTCTAATATACTCAATAGCAAAGTAAAAGATCTTGAGGAGCATGTACGGGATATAGAAGTTAGCGTTGATGATAAAATTAATGGCATCGACAAAAAGTTCCAGAAAATGCAAGAAAATTTACAGCTAAGTGGACCTACACAGCATGTTCTTAGTGGTTCGAAGCTGAAATCGCCGATTTACGATGGAACCACAGCGTTCAACATTTTCAAGCTTCAATTTGAGACAACGGCTGTAAGTAATCGATGGAACAATGAAGATAGCGTAGCAGCGCTTATTGTGACCCTGAAACGTGGAGCAGACGAAGTATTGCAGACAGTTCCAGAAAGCGATAGAAACAGTTACACAGCGGTTATGTCTGCACTGCAACGAAAATACGGCAGTGATCACATGAAGCAAATCTACAGAATGGAACTAAAGTGCCGAATGCAAAGAAATGGTGAAACATTGCAGGCGTATGCAGTGGACGTCGAGAGGCTTGCGCATTTGTCGTATGCAGATTCAACGAGTGATTTCATAGAAAAATGCAAGATCGAAGCCTTCGTTGACGGTATCCTGAGACAAAACGGGCAACAATGACTAACCCAAAGGTGACATTTATGGAAACGGTCACCACAGCGCTTACGCAGAAGATAGCGTCTACATTGTGCCGACCAGCGACGGAGACACGTGTACAGGAGAGAGAAAATTTATGTCAAGGAGTAAGTAGAGCGTCCAAAGCCAGCGTTAACTCCGAACATTATGTTGCCAACGGAAACACACAATTGAAAGGTAAATGCTACAATTGCGGAAAATATGGGCATATGGCACGCGACTGTCGTGAAAAACGTAAATGTGTAATTGTGCAACCACCAAAGAGATATAGACCAGAAAAGAGATCTGAGGATAGTCCGAATAACACCAGTTGCCATCTTGAAAAGTCAGGCACTGTGTCGGTACGAGTGTGTACAATGGAATCCGGAGAATGCCGGAGAGAAGATGAAAAAACGAAAATAATTCACATTCGTTCATTGGGTGTCGTGCCAGATGATCAATGGAGTCTAGAGCAAATACGAAATGATCAAAAGATGGACCCCGACATCGCAAAAATTCGGACGTTCAAGGAACAACAAAGAAAACCATTATGGAAAGAGTTAGCATCCAACAGTCGAATAAGCAGGGCTTATTGGGCGCAGTGGCAAAGCCTGAAGCTACAAAATGGTTGTTTGTACCGTGTTTGGGAAACTGAAAATGGCAGATCTGCACGAAATTTAATTGTTGTTCCCAAATCAAAAATTAAAGAGATAGTACTGAAATGCCATTGTGGTTCCAATGGATGTCACTTGAGCATTAATAAAACGGTTGAAGAAGTCAGAAAACATTTCTATTGGGTCGGATATCAGAAGTCAGTCGCCTATTGGATTCAGAGATGTAAGCAATGTGTATCCGCAAAAAGAAAACACGTCAGAAGTTGCGGTAAGATAAATCAATACAACGTAGGAGCACATTGCGAACGTACTGTAATGGATGGGCAAAAGCCGATTCCAAAAAGTGTTTTGCATAAGAGAAAAAGTGAAGCCCGAGACGAGTTGCATCAGTCCTTAAGGCAGAGGATACAAATTCCAAGTAGTAAGATAAAGTCCAGATACGACTTGAAAGCAAACTCTGAGGGGTTTAAGAAAGGCGATCTGGTTATGCTTTGTAGCCCGCCACGAGTGAATTTGATAAATCCAAAACTACAAACACACCGGGAAGGACCGTACAGGATAATTAAAAGGATAAATGACATTGTGTATCGGATTCAGAATACTACAGGCGTCAGACGAAAAATGAAAGTAGTACATTTAGAAAGGTTGGTGCCGTATATAGAGAGAGAGGATTAACATCTGTTCGGGACGAACAGATTTAGGTGGAGGGCAGTGTTACGAAAAGAGGTAATTTGCCCCACTGTGCAAGCAATCAACAATAATAAATGAGACGCAAGACAATTCAGCGCACTAAGAAATGTGTTAGAAAGAGAGGGAAGATCATTCTGCGTACTGAGCAATGTGCGAGAAAGAGAGGGAAGATCTACACATTAAAACACATGAGTGCGAATGAGATGCCAATAGCATGCTTCATTCACAAAACGAGTAGAAGGTTCTCGAAACAAGTCGAAGCTTGTCGAAACGTGTCGAACTGATGCATGCAGTATATAAGGCCGCGCATCTGAGGCACTGTACTTCAGTAGTGATTGTAAAGTGGTCGAGTGCATCTCGTGTGATAAATGTCAAGTTAAATTGTGGACATGCAGCAGTTGTTAGAATTTGTTATTAGTAAAGTTGTTTATTAAAGTGAATTAATAAAGTTAATTGTTATAATTTAAACCAAACATAAGAGTGTTTTTATTGTGTACACAATCCAGAGATACGAACTTGTAGACCAGTTTTCCGTAGACTGAATTTTCGTAACAATACTATCATTATTTTACAATATATATATAATCGTTATTATTCTTAATATTAATTCTAAGAAAATATCATTTCTATATATTCAAAAATATTCCTAAGACATCTAGTAAAAAATTATTATTATTCTTAATATTAATAATAATTTTTTTTTCATGAGGGGGGAGGAATGTTGTGAATTAGCTCACACATTTTTCTTTTCTTTATGGTTCTTCACTATTCATGCAGTTTTGGATGTTGCTGTACACATGTTGAGCGCACCATGTTTTTCATATCTTGTTGAACTCATGTTGTACATCAACATGTTCTTAGCATTGTCCCAACGCTTCACGTTGGCAACAATGATGATAATTTGGCAAAGCGCTAAAGCTTTGCTTAGACCACACCTCTTTCAGGTTAGATTGCACAGTTAACAGAAGCTGGAAATAATTTGGAAAAGCGCTAAAGCTTTACTTAGACCACACCTCTTTCAAGAGGCTTGCAATACAATTTTCCATTGCATAATTTTGGGTCCATGTTAAAATAAGCAAAGCAGCGTTTGCCAACAATTCTGATATTTCGCAATTGGTGTCAGCCAAAAACTGCAAGTCGGACTTTCTTCAAAAATCACGTACACCAAAATTGAGTGAAAGTGAAAACTCACTAGAACAAAGTGAAAATAGAATTTAAGAAAAGCTTGCAACGAAGGTATTGTTAATACATTTCGTTGCAATTTAAAAGATTGTAGTTTAACCAGCCTCAAGTGGAGGTAGTAAAGTTAATAAAAGTGTTAAAACAATAAAAAGTGTTCTTTAATTAATTAAATGTTAACTAAAAATTTACAACAGCCAAGCACTAGGCTACATACCAAGCATTTGGAGAAGAGCCAAGGTGGTTTTTATACCAAAGGTGGGTAAAAAAGATCCCACATATCGAAAGTCCTTCTGGCCAATTAGTCTCACATCCTTTGTACTTAAAACAATGGAAGAGATAATAGACAATTATATTAGAGAGAATACTCTGAAAGAAATCCCACTACATGCTTGTCAGCATGAGTATAGAGCAGGTAGATCTACAGAAACCGCTCTATATCAACTGACAAATATAATACAGAAAACCATTGATCAAAATGAGACCGCACTGTGCCTTCCTTTACATCGAGGGTGCCTTTGATAATACCTCTCATGAGGGCATCAAGAGGTCCCTGGAGGTTAAAGGAGTAAACAACACTATGTCAAGATGGATGAGCGAAATGCTAAAATGCAGAACAGCAGAAGTAACTGTTGGGATAACCAACATAAGAATTATTACAACTAGAGGCTGTTTACAAGGGGGAGTACCCCTTATGTGGAGCTTGGTTGTATATGAGCTAATGTGGAAACTTACAAACATGGGATTTGAATGTAAAGGGTACGCCGACGACATAGTAGTCATATGCAGAGGGAAATTTGAACACACTCTATGTGATAGAATAAAATTAGGTCTTAGAACAACAAAGGAATGGTGTGTAACTGTTGGACTGAATATAAATCCAGCAAAAACCACCATGGTACCCTTTACAAGAAGAAGAAACCATAATATTAGACCAATCCGGCTAGACAGAGTCGAAGTAAGTCGGAGTGAAGAAGTCAAATATTTAGGAATTACACTAGACAGCAAACTTCTATGGAAGCAACAGGAAAAATAAGTCATAATAAAAGCCACACAGGCAATTATGATAAGTAGGTCCATTGCAGCTGGAGATGCACACCCAAAATAATGCGACGGATGTATACAATGATGGTCCGACTAGAGCTTCGGACAGCACAGAAATCTCTGGAGAAAGTCAATGGAAGTACTCCTTGAATTTGCACGATTACACCTGTTCTTGTAGGGAGTGGCAAGAGGAGCACTCCACCGCATAACAAACGAAGGTATTGGAAATGGATGACGTATGGAGCCCAGGAAAGCGTGTCTTCTGACCCGAATGCTTCCCACGCTACCAACTCCAATAGACCATAAAACGAAGAGATTCAACTTCGTAAAAAACGTAAAAAACAGAAATATGTGGAAAAACATATCTGATACATATGATATACCCAAGAATATGATCACGTGGTACACGGATGGATCATTAACAGATGAAGGAACCGGAGCAGGAGTATATGGGCCTAGAACCAAATACTTCGAAGTCATGGGTCTGGGTCATGAATAAATCAACAATTTCTTCGCATTGCGCTTTATTTGATTATTTACGTTTCAAAGACATTATTTAATTATCATTTATACGTAGTTATATGTTTTTGTCCAAATGTAAGAAATATGCCCAAAATTTGCACACAATCTTAACACAATTGTCTTTTCTTCGATGTTGACATTTAACTTGTTTTGCGTTTTACGTTGCCGTTAGTAAATATAACGTCGCGTTCGCATTTTACAAACACTTGTTTTATAATTGCGTTTATTTTTGTTAATAAGCTTATTAACAAATATAAAGTATGTAATTTGAAAACATTTACGAAATGGTTGTGAAATTTTTTATTAGTAAGCTTATTCAGAAATCTGAGTCTACAAACCTTTACAAATATGATTATTGGGTCTGTATTTACATCAGGGACTATGGTGGCGATTATTACAAGGGAACGTGTCTGAGTGCTTCAGCATGGTGAAGCCAGCGCAATCCTAGTCGGTGTCGTGTCAAGTCACTGGTCACCAGAATTGGCAAATTGTCAAATGGTGACACCTCCACTTCGTTGGAAGTCCTCCTCGTCGAAGTCCCTGAAAACGGCGCTCTACACCACCCGGTGTAGAAGTCGGCTAAAGTGAGTGGCGAGCATCTCCCTCAGAGTGAGGGTTCGGGTTTGGGTTTGGGTCCCACCACGGAAAAAACCTACGCGCCCAATGAAAACAAAAAGAAGCCTCGGATAACGACCGATTACAACGATGACGACCCACGCAAACGTTTTAAGGACCATGATTTACGGATATGCACCTGGAATGTCCGGACCCTTTATAAGGAAGGTGCCTCTATCCAGTCAGTAGCAGATGTCCTCGAAAAATATAAGGCTGACATCGCCGCTATCCAGGAGATGCGATGGACGGGGCAGGGCTGTGCGAAACAAGCGTCCTATGATATCTACTACATCTGCCATGCGGAGAGACACGAATTTGGATGTGGATTTGTGGTCGGCAAGAGACTCCGCCACCTTGTCTCTAGGTTCACGCCCGTGGACGAAAGGCTGGCAACAATCCGCATCAAGGCTAAATATTTCCACATCAGCCTAATTTGTGCACACGCTCCGACGAACGACAAAGATGACGAGACAAAAGAGCGCTTCTACGAGCGCCTAGACAACGCATACGAGCATTGCCCCCGCCACGATATCAAAATCGTGCTAGGCGATTTTAACGCCAAGGTGTGCAGAGAGGCCATTTATTGTCCGACAATCGGAAAATTTAGCCTCCATGCCAACACTTCCGATAACGGAACGAGGCTAATCGACTTCGCCGCAGCAAGAAACATAGTAGTTAGTAGCACTAGATTCGAACATTTCGATATCCACAAGGCCACATAGTTGTCGTCGGATCAAAAAACTCGAAACCAAATGGACGTTGTGATTGACGGAAGGCACGCTTCGAGCGTGATGGACGTACGCACTATCCCAGGCGCCAATATGGACTCGGATCATTACCTTGTAGCAGCCATGGTCCGCACACGCTTGAGCGCTGCGAAGAACGTACGGAATCAAACGCAGAGAAAGCTAGACGTCGGAAAGCTGCAATCACAACAGACAACGCAAGCCTTTTCCACTCGACTCTCACACCTGCTTAGACAAAGCATTCCTCCTCGCGATGATATAAGCGCGCAGTGGAACCATATCTCCTGCTCTATGCGTACGGCTGCCGAAGAGGTGCTTGGATTCCAACGCCCCCAGAGGAATCAGTAGTATGATCCAGAGTGTCGCGCGGCCACTGCAGAAAAAGACGCTGCGTACAAATCCACCCTGCAGTCAGTAGCTACGAGAGCTGCGAAGGAGCGATACAAAGAGAAGAGGAGGGAAGAGAGACGTCTTTTCAGGCGTAAAAAAAGCGAGGCAGAAAGACGTGAGTGTGAGGAGATTCAGATGCATGGGGACAGGAATGAGGCTCGAAAATTCTTTGAAAAATAAGACGCCTAGCCGGTGGTTTAAAATCCGGAACATCTTCTTGTAAAGATGAGAACGGGAATCTAGTGACAGATATCCAGAGCAAACTGAAGATATGGAGGGATCACTTCTCTAATCTGCTGACAGGTGATGATGACCGCATACATGCGAAACTTATAAGGCTTTGCAGGATGACCCTGATCAACACACGTTGCTCAGTGAGAATAGGAAAAGACCTCTCCGAGCCATTTCATACCGAACGAGGTTTCAGACAGGGTGACTCCCTATCGAAGAGTCGCGTCGGGTCTAGCGGTGAACGAGGACAAGACGAAGTTCCTTGTGTCAACAAGCAAAAAAGAGTCCGTGCGTCTTGGACAAAAAGCTGATTTTGACACCCACAAGTTCGACATTGTGAAGGACTTCGTCTATCTGGGATCCAGCGTAAACAGCAACAACGACGTCAGCCTGGAGATCAAACGGAGAATTACTCTTGCCAACAGGTGCTACTTTGGGCTCAGTAGGCAATTGAGAAGCAGAGCCCTCTCTCGCCGTACAAAAATAACGCTCTACAAGTCACTCATCATGCCCGTTCTACTTTATGGTGCAGAAACATGGACGCTGGTCTCCACCGATGAGAGAGTACTGGGAGCGTTCGAGAGAAGGATTCTCCGTAAAATCTTTGGCCCTATCTGCTTTGCTAACGAGTATCGAATCAGGATGAACCACGAGCTGTATGAGTTATTCGACGACATTGACATAGTTAAGCGCATAAAGATCCAGCGGCTTCGCTGGCTAGGTCATGTCGAACGAATGGATGAAAACAATCCAGCCAAGAAGGTGCTTGAATCGAAACTCGAAGGTGGACAGCGTAGAAGAGGGCGTCCAAATCTGCGTTGGAAAGACCAACCCAAGTAACAATATAAAAGACAAGCCCATTTTCTGTCTAGTTTCTAGTCAGAAAATGACAGGGCTGCACTGGATAGAAGAACTTGCGTATAACTGGCTACTTTCTGGTGGGGTTTTGCTGGAGCTGTAAGAAGGAAAAACTAGATATGAAAACCACTTGAATTTTAGCTACTTTCTATACTGGCTATAATGGTGCTAAACTGGCTAGGAAAATGTCTTGAGAACTAGCTACTTTCTAGACTGGAGCCTTAAATCTTAACTGGCCAAGAACAATTTCCATTGACAAGTTATTTTCTGAAAAAGTGTTCAAAGCGAACCACTGGTTAGAAATAAGAATGGTTGTAACCTTGTCAGAGAATTCTCCGCATTTTTAATTTGTTTTATAGAAACAAATTAATTGATAATTTCAAACTTTCAAAAATGCGAAAAAATCTTTTTATTTTTAATTAATCTAAATTCTGCCTAAAACAAGGTGTAATCAAGGTAGGTGTAAGAAAATTGAGGAAAGTCGAAGACTATTTCTTTCAAACATTTTTCGTTTTATTTTTTTGTCAAATTTTGGGCAATGCGCAAAAAATCAAAAAACTAAAACGTAGTCACTTTAAATTGATTATTTTTGTCAGAATATTTTTTTTGTAAGGCAAAGAATGCCTTTTTTTGCGTTGTTCTTGTATTTTTTGTATATATTTGTATAATTTGTATATATTAATATAATTTGTATAATTTGTATATATATATATATATACATATATATATATATATATATATATATATATATATATATATATATATATATATATATATATATATATATATATATATACATATATATATATATATATATATATATATATATATATATATATATATATATATATATATATATATATATATATATATATATATATAAGTACATATTTAATTTGTATAAATTTGTTTATTTAAAGTAAAGTAATCAAATAAAATAAAGTAATTTTGTAATATTTAAAGAATTTTATATATTGACTAATAAACGACTAGTTTACGTACGAAAAAGACTATCTAGAAACTGGGTAATTTGTATATATATATATATATATACAGAATCTGGGTAGTTTAACTATCCATATATATAAATATATATATATATATATATATATATATATATATATATATATATTTCTTATTACAAAATTATTGTTTTTAATATGTCCTAAGTTTTTTATTTTTTTATTATTATATTTTTTCTTTTGTTACTGTTTTCCTAAACTATTTATATTTGTTTCTTCCTCTAAATGACGACTTATTAAATGTTTTATTTAATGATTACTCTATATCTTATGGTTAGATTTATTTTTTCTATATGTTGCATAATATTTTCGTAACGTTGCAATCAACGAGTTTAATTGTCAACGCATAGCAAATTGGTTTTATATTGTTACTTTTATGGGTTCTAACCTAGGATAATATTATTACGAAAATTCAGTCTACGGAAAACTGTTCTACGAGTTCGTATCACTGGATTGTGTACAAAATAAAAACGCACTTATATTTGGTTTTAACTAGTATTATTTCAACTAGTATTAGTTAACTTTATTAATTTAAATAACAACTTAAAGAATAATCACTTATATCAACTGCTGAATTACTACAATTTATCTTTACAATGTTCACTCACGAGACGCACTAGTTCACTATTAAATCAAAACTGAAGTACAGTGCCTCAGATGCGCGGCCTTATATATCTCGCACATTGCATAGTGCGCTGAATGATCTTCCGTCTCTTTCTAACACATTGCTTAGTGCGCTGAATTGTCTTGCGTCTCATTTATTATTGTTGATTGCTTGCACAGTGGAGCAAATTACCTCTTTTCGTAACACTTCCCTCCACCGAACAGATGTTAATCCTCTCTCTCTCTAGCAAATTACCTCTTTTCGTAACACTGCCCTCCACCTAAATCTGTTCGTCCCGAACAGATGTTAATCCTCTCTCTCTCTCTATACGGCACCAACCTTTCTAAATGTACCACTTTCATGTTTCGTCTAACGCCTGCAGTATTCTGAATCCGATACACGACATCGTTAATTCTTTTAATTATCTTGTATGGTCCTTCCCAGTGTGTTTGTAGCTTAGGGGATAAGCCTTTCTTCCTTTGTGGGTTATAGAGTAAAACAAGTTGTCCTTCTGTAAATCCCTCTGAATTTGTGCGCAAGTCGTATCTGGCCTTTATCTTATCACTCGCAAATTGTGTACGCTGTCTTACAAACTGATGCACTTCGTTCATTTATTCACTTTTTCTGAAAACATAATTGTGTACAGGAATTCGAGCTGAAGGACTCGCACCAAACTTTAAATCCGCAGGTAATCTTAAGTCTGTTCCAAAAACAACTTTAGATGGTGAAGCTGCTGTGGTATCATGAACCGCCGTTCGATAAGCTATTGGATATAGTGGTATGTGTGTATCCCAATCTTTTCGATTTTAATCAACCACTTTTCTGAGATACTCTTCCAAAGTCCGATTGAATCTCTCCACCATGCCGTCTGATTGCGAGTGCAAAGGCGTTGTTCGTGTTTTGTGTATGTTGAGGACTTTACATACTTCCTTCAAAACTGCAGACTCAAAATTTCTTTCTTGGTCTGAATGAAATTCCAACGGTACTCCAAAACGGCTTACCCAGTTGTTAACTATTGCCTCCGCAACTGTTGTGGCTTCTTGATTTGGCATGGGATACACATCGGGCCACTTTCTGAAGTAGTCGATGACGATAAGGACATACTTATTACCCGCATCACTGATTGGAAACGGCCCGGCGACATCCATGGCAATACGCTCGAATGGTGCTCCCACGTTTTACTGATGCATCCTACCACGACTTCAGACTGTTGGTCCTTTTGCTGGTACACATTGCGGGCAACTGCGAATCCAATCGGCGACTGACTCTTGGCATCCAACCCAATAAAACGTTTCTTTACCTTCTCGACCGTTTTATTAATGCCCAAATGACCACCACTGGATCCACCATGGTATTCCGCTAATATTTCGTTTATTTTTGACTTGGGAACAACAATCAAACTTCGAGTGGATGTGCCACCTTCATTTTCCCATACACGATATAAACAACCATCTTGTAGCTTTAAGCTCTGCCACTGTGCCCAGTAAGCTTTAGTTATTGGACTGTCGGCCGCTATATCTTCCCACGATGGTTTTCTTTGCTGTTCCTTGAACATCATGATTTTAGTGAGGTCGGGATCACTCTTTTGATCAATTGGAATTTGTTCCGGAGTCCATTTTGTTGTAGTGTCCTCTTTGGAACTTCTACAACTACTGGCCTTACTACACTATTTGCTAAGAGTCCCCAGTTTAGTGGCCTTGACTGGGCCCCTGGTAGTTTCCCTGTGGACTGCTATTATTGTTCCATGCATCATATTTGCGTTTGGCATAACAATTCATAATAACATGTCCGTCCTTTCTGCACCAAGTGCAATATTTAGCACTGTTTGCAAAATTCCCATTACCATTATTTCCTTGAAAAACTTGTGTATCGCGTTTAACACGACAATCCCCATCGACGTGTCCCCCTCTATGGCACCAATCGCATCTCAATCCTGGAGCACCCCCGCCTTGGTTCTGGATACCACCTTGACCAGGTAAAGGTAAATCCTGAGGTACGGGTGGCTGACTTCCTTGGGGAGCAGTATGTCCTTGAACAACATTCCGACCCGAACGAAATGCACACTGTTCATGTCCATAAGTACGACAGTCACTGCAATACGGAGAGTTTCTCCGTGTATGACATTCATCCCTCAGATGTCCCTTCTTCTTGCAGAAAGAACATATAGGTATAGGCTGCTTCATACCTACATTTTGTGTATTCTCTTTCGTCTCCTTTTTTTCATTGTCTTGACTACCTGATGCATTACGATTATTTGGCCTGAAGGCCAATGAGGGCTCATTGAAATGGACTCCAAACTTGTTTATGCCCGTTAACTCTGCTGACTCCCTTTGTATCGTCGCATGGTCCAATGCCTCTTTCACCAATTTCTCCAGTGTTGTTTGCTTACTGCTCAACATGAGCATTCGCAAAGTTTAATCCCAAAGTCCTAACTTAAATGAGCTTTTAACTAAATTATTTAATTCATTAACGAACACGTCGTCTTTCGTTTCATTATATTTACATTTAATCGTGCTTAATGCTTCCGACTGTTTGTAAACCAAACGCCTCGAGAAAGATCTAATACTTTCCCCCGGATACTGAGATGCCTTTCTAATGTCATATTGAATGGCATCTACTGACCTACATTCCAAGTAGGTATTTCTTAATAGATTGTATAAATCATCTATTGTGTCAAACTCCTTTGAACTTACTAAGTCAAAAGCATCTCCCTGTAAACGAACCCTAGCGCCTTTAATAAACTCCTTCATTTGTTCAGGCTTCAGTTCTGCCCTCTCCACTTCACATCCTTCAATAAAACGGTGAAGATCCGTCCTCAGCAATGATGAGTCTGCACCTGCAAAATATGGCACCGCATTTTTAACGAATTTCGCGACTTCGCCTAATCCCATGTTGCCCTGTGTTGTGATGTCGTCACTTTCTATGGAATCCTTGTGGTATAAGGATGTCTCGTGCGCTGTCTGAACCTCCTCGTTCAAATATCTAATACGCGCGTTCAACTCCTGTATTTTGTTGTTCGCTTCCTCCAACGTCGCGTACTCCTCCCTTGCCTGGCGTCTGACCGAATTATTTATTGATTCCTCAGAAATATTCTTTTCTTTCAATAAATTTCTTAATTTTATGTTTTCCTCATCTACTTTAGCTGTTTCTTCTAACTCTGCTGTACGTTTTAAACAATAATCGTTTTCTCAACCCGTCAACTAATCTTTATTTAATTTTTAAATTCTGGAAATTTAGTAACTCTTCTACCAAATGTATCTGCCTCCTCTAATTTAGATAAATGCAGAATTCTAGATATATGATATTTTAATAATGCTGTACTATCTTTATTTAGTATTGTTGGTACAAATTGCGACCATAATTTTTCAACAAATCTGTCCAATTCGCTAGATTGCTTTTGAATATACGCATTTAATTCATAAGCATCTGCCACTAAATATTTTCAATCAATTTAAAACGTTATATTTATCTTTTAATTAAAAAAAATAAATTTCATTTAGTTGTAATTGAAAATTTCAATGAAACAATAATGTTACCCAAACAACAACGAACTCAATTTTGGCATTCATGAAGTATAAATATATATATATATATTTTTAAATATATATTGAAATATTTTTTTTTTCAAATCTGTTTTCTATAACATTGGAAAAATAAAAATAATTTTATTTTTCCAAATAAAAAAAATATATAAAAAATTATTTTTATATTCGGTTACTCAAGATTGTTAAAAAAACTTAACATACAATGTTTTTTTAATGTACATTTTTTCTTATTTTTAAAATCATAACAGCAATCAGTGCTGTGTTCACACGCTTTAAAATTTAATCAAATCATTTAGTTTTTATTTGTTATACACTGGAGGGTCCGTAGTTTGGAATCTCAGTGTTATTTCGATTATTATATTGTCCTTTTTCTTTTCAGACAATTTGTAAAATTTCGGTTTTTTAATAAAAATATTATTAAATTAAAATTTATACAATCACTGTTACTATGTAATTATTATCATAGTACAGATTAAGAGAAATGTCAAGTGTAAACTTATTATTTATATATTTAATGAAAATTATAATTTGCATACTAATAGTATGGATTATTTTATTATTCACTAGAGGGTCCGGAGTTCGGATTCGCAGTGTGTATTTTCTATTATATATTTGATTTTTATATTTTTTATATTATTTAGAATGTTTAAACATTTTTTTATTCATAACTTTAAAAAACTCTGCCTACCTCTATAACAAAAAAAAAAAAAACAAAATATAATTATTTCTGGTTTTCAAAGCTCCCTTTTTTTAAATTAAAAAACAAATAATTAAAATTTTAATCACTTACCATTTTGGTTACTTTTTTTTCTCGTCCTCCTTCCTTCGTCTTTCTTTCCACTCTCGGTCCCTGAGAGGTTGGTACCGTCCGACGTACCGGCTGCGCCAAATGTTTTAATGTTGTAGTTGATTTTATTTTACATTTATTTAATTAAAGAACACTTTTTATTGTTTTAACACTTTTTATTGTTTCAACACTTTTATTAAATTTACTACCTCCACTTGAGGCTAACTAAACTACAATACTTTAAAATTGCAACGAAAGGTATTAACAGTACCTTCGTTGCAAGCTTTTCTTTAATTCTATTTTCACTATGTTCTAGTGAGTTTTCACTTTCACTCAATTTTGGTGTACGTGACTTTTGAAGAAAGTCCGACTTGCAATTTTTGGCTGACACCAATTGCGAAATATCAAACTTGTTAGCAAACGCTGCTCTGCTTATTTTAACATAGCCCCCCTAATCATGCAATGATAAATTCTATTAGCGCTTTGCCGAATTATCGCAAGCTTTTGTTAACTGTGGAAGCTAACTTGAAAGAAGTGTGTTCTACGCAAAGCTTAGCACTTTGCCAAATTATTATCATTGTTGCCAACGTGAAGCGTTGGGACAATGCTATGAACATGTTGCTGTACAACATGATATAAAAACATTATGCGCTCAACATATGTACAGCAACATCCAAAACTGAATGAATAGTGAAGAACCGTAAAGAAAAGAAAAATGTATGCGCTAATTCACAACAGCGACTAGCTCACCCCGTTCTGTGCTGTAACGACAGCCGTTGAAGGCTGTCGTTACAGCACAGAACAAATTTTGTTCATAAATGGAATGTACGTCGTTAATTGCGACATCGTTCATAATATGTATGGAAAAAATCATTCTATTTATGAACTATTCTTCGTATATACGAATCGCACAATTTGTGCGAAATTCATATAATAAACGCATTCATAATTGTTATGAATTGCGTTCATTATAGTATTCATATTCATTTTTTGAAGCAAAGCCGCGCAGCCTCCACTTCACGTGCAATTCAGTCGAGCATAAAGGCGATCTGAAAAATTAAAAAAACAGTCAAAAAGGAAGATAGAAAATACAACACAAAGTAGGTAGGTATTTGATTATTTGTGTAAGATCGCATCTGTGACTTGCAACGATTTTAACCATTCTAAAAATAGATATTTTTATTTACTGACGCGTCATGCCGCATGACGGACAGTGATTATACTCGTCGCGACGCGTCGATTGTCGATGATGACATTTACAGTTCTTAGTTTTTTGTTTATTCGTATGTCATTTCGTACTTAAAGAGCAAATCTTTTCCTTTGTTGTTTACAACTCTAAAGAAACGTGTGTCGCAGGTACTTAACAACGCGCAACAACAAACAGCAGCAATAAGCAGCAACAAAAATAAATATATTAAAATAATAAAATAAAATAAAAAATAATATTAAAAAAAATAAAAAAAAATTATTTTAAAATAGTTTAAAAGTTCTTAAATATCAGCAATTTTTTCATGAATATCATGATAGCGTTAATCAATATTGTGAACTTTTTCATTACGGTTTTATAAACGATTCATAAATTGGATGAATTTGGTCATTGGTTGAGGAATATTGAAAAATTCATAAAATTGATGAACAAATTTATAAGTGGAATGAAATTTTTTTTCTGTGTGTGTGTTTTAATTCAAAATGTATAATATCTCTTTTAGTTCAAACTCTTTTATTAAAAGTAAGTAGTCGAAATCAAAATATTTGTCTTAAAAATTTTTAATTGTGGCAATAGTTGAACGGCGTTCAAATCAGTTGAGCGCGCCGATCACTCAAATCAGCTTGAGCGAGCTGAAAATTTGAGCGCAGGTCTCGCTCAGTCCTCTTCAGTCAAGCTCATTTGAGCGATAACAAATCGCTCAACCGTCTTCTCTCAGGCTCATTTGTGCGATCGACCATCGCTCAACATTCTTCTCTCAACTCAATGTGTTGAGCGATGAGTTGAGCGATGGACTTGAGTCCGCTCTTTTACAACCTTGGCTCCGACCTTTTTTCAAACATTTTGAGACGGTTGTGAGTTTTTTCTTTATCGATGATTTTTTGAGCTTTTTAATCGAGTTTTAGCTAATACAGCTAGCTTGCACTTTCACAGCACGGGTGCTGGAAAATATTTACCCACTAAAAATAGTTGGGCTCGTGAACAAAGGCATGCAATTGTTAGATTATAGTTTTAATCTACATTTAAGTTGATTTTTTGACAGATTTATACTGTACTGTGTGCAATTGTTTACTAAATTACACATTTGATTGAAGGGTGACGCAGCAACATAATTAGTTCTACTATATGATTGATAAAACAAAGTATCACGATTTCTCCTACTTCTACGATTGTGGTTAAATTTAACATAATTAAGAAGTTCAGGGGAATCCAGTCCATCTGTAATAAGTTGGTGTATGAACATTATATCGGCATTCTTTCTACGTTCGCTAAGAGTCTTTAAATTTAGTAGTTTTAGTCGATCTTCGTATGGAGGAAGATGTTGGTTATCTACGCAATTCAAACCTTTGAGAGCAAAACGTACAAAGTTTTTCTGTATTCTTTCAATACGGTCAATATGTATTTTATAGAAAGGAGACCAAACTTGACTAGCATACTCCAATTGTGAACGAACTAGAGTGCAATATAGAGTGAAAGTTGTTAGGGGACTATCTAAGATTGTATATTCAATATTTTACATTTTTAACAAATAAAAATATGTTTTATTTTCAGCTTTTTTGTGAACATTGAGCTAAATGCATAAATTGGTGACCACACCGTGCACTGCTCTTGGTGCTTTTGCTGCACACTCAATCCAGCTGTGGCAATATCAAAATTTGTTGAAACATTAGAAATAATGTCTTTATTTTGTAGTTTTGCAATATCTTTATGCATTTTAACGAACATTTTTTTGGTTGTGTAATTTATACTCCAATGTCGAAATTATGTTCATTGTCTGAACAAATTAATACAAAAATATAATAAAAAATATATTTTTTTTAAACTGAATTTTTGAGTAAGTTTTAAAACGATGAACGTGTGGCGTAAGATAATATTGTCTATCGCCAGCGCCCTGTGATTTTCGTTTAAATTTTACAGAAAAGTTCACTTTAAAACATTTTTTTTAACTTGTTCAGACCAGCGAAGGGCAAATGCACACTATCATAAACTGTGTATGTGTTTGTGCTATTGAAAAACTGTACGCTTAAAATAATTTTAGTTAAAATCTCATTTGAAAGCTGTTTGGTTGGGAGCTCGTAATACGGCGATGGGAAAGGGCGCGGGTCAATATGTATAAATATATAGTAAATTGTGAAATGTACCTTGGATTGTCCGCTGTGTTTTGACTTGCTGTAGGATAGTGTGCTGAGTCCAACGTTGCTTGTTGTAATCGTGTTGGTTCCGTGATTTAATATCCAACGCAGAATTCTGTTGTTTGTTGATGTTGTATTGTTGGTAGATGTCGAATTGTTTCAGCACACTGTTTCTTGTATTATTGTTTATTCGCGTTAATTAAATTGGGTGGGTTTTATGTATTTATTGTATTGGGTTTGGGAGGGAAAAACTTTTCATGTTTGTCCGAGTGTATGTTTGAAAACCTAATGAGTTCGTCTTGCTAGAACGTTGTTCTAGCCGAAGGAAAAAACGACCGCCTATCGACTGCACCGCGCTCCTGGCCTGCAGCGGCGAACATCAGAGGTATGGCAGGCGGTGGGTCAATTCATTTTGTACTATATTTCATGATACTATAACTAAATCATCTTCATAGTCTTAGTGTTATGGGTCAGTGGGTGTGGTCGGCATCTGTGGGTCGTTATATGCAGGGTTGTGTAATGACTCAGAGTCCACATGGGCCAGACAGCGTCCAGCCGAACGCAGTGCTCTGAGCCACTGCCAAGCCGCCGTCGCTTGCGTAAACACCCGTCTTCAATATCCTTGGGTATACATCACCACCCAACTCCAACACTAGCCTCTTGAGTGGCCACGCTTGCCGCTGGCGTTCTCTTTTACAGTGCTAGAGTTGTTGGGTGCCATGGTAACTGAAATAAGGTAGGGTGTGGGTCTTGTAGAAGGTTACCATGGTAATGGTTACCCATGTGGGTGGGTCATTAGTTTGTGGGGAGCACCACAAGCTTGGTAATGGGTCTGGTGGTGGTTCCCTTAGCAGTTCGAATATCTGCTACGCTAGTTCTAGCGTCCGAGCCTGAATAGACTTACACGACTCGACCTAGACTCCAATCTTGGGGGGGGCAGATTTTCGTACCGAATGACTACTAGGTCATCGACTTCGATGTTTCGTTGAGGGAACTTCCACCTGAATCTTTTGTGTAGCTCTTTTGTGTATCTCTTTCCAGCGTTTGCAAAACTGCTGATGATCTTTAGCTTTTGCCATCTATTAATAGTGCTCAAACTGGAGTCACTTAGATCAGGCTCCGCTGGGTCAATAATGGCGTACCAATTAAGAAATGTCCTGCGGTTAAAGGAGACAAATCTTGTGAGTTCTTACTAGAAGGGCTTAAGGGTCTGGAGTTTAAGCACCCTTTAATTTTGGTCAGCAGAGTTGCAAACTCTTCAAAGGTGAATCTTTGATGTGATGCAATCTTTTTAAAGTGCGTCTTGCAACTTTTCACACCCGACTCCCAGAGACCGCCCATATGCGGTGCTCCAGGTGGTATGAAATGTCAATTAAGGTCCTGGTGACTATGCGTAGATAGTACTTGGGTCTGTAGCGCTTTCGTGAATTCCTGTCGATCTCTCTTCAACATTACTGATGCGCCAACGAAATTGGTGTCGTTGTCAGAGTAAAGAGCGACAGGGCATCCCCGCCTCGAAAAAATCGGGAAAAGGCTGCTAAAAACGCTTGGGTCGAGAGGTCACTACATGGTTCGATATGTATCGAGATTGGGATATTGAGGGTCAGTGCGTTGTATTCGTCAGCAAAAAAAATTTTTGACTAAGCAATATGAGTCGTTCACGTACGACTTTAATTTCGCTCGCACTGATTTCGATAGTGGATTGGGTAGTACGAGATGTGGGTCCTTATTGAAAAATCTGAACATGTAGGCTAGAGAGACATTTTGCTTACTCAACGATACTTGGTAACTTAGGTTAAGACGCTCAAATCTCTTGGGTCACGGTTGTAGAGAGTTATTAAATAGTATGGGTTAACTATCCAAAAACCACACGTGAAATTTTTAAAATTTGTTCAAAAATTAAAAAAATAAATGATAACATTTTTTTCTTTAATTTTCAAACTTTATTTTTAGGTCCGGGTGGGTTAATCTGTTGGATTATGTTGGATTAAGTATCCAATATTAAAATAAATCAATATTTTAAACATTCTTAACGGGTTAAATTTTGGCAAATATAAATTTGAGAAAATTGTATGGGCCGAAATGAGGCAATGTGGATATCCAACAAATTTAATTTTTATCTAATTATAAAAATATTTTTTTTAACAAACATAATTTTTTAAAAAATTGTACGGGTCGAAATGGGTTAACGTGGATAGTGTGGGTTAAACTATCCACTAAATTTAATTTTTATTTAATTATAAAAATTAAATTTTTTATTTGTTTTAACAAAAATATTTTTTTAAAAATTGTACGGGTCGAAACTATCCACCAAATTTAATTTGTATTTAATTATAATTTTTTTTTTATTTTTTTTTAACAAAAATACATATTTTTTTTTAATTTCTTAATGGGTTTAAATGGGTTAAATCAAATTTTTTAGGTCACAATAGGGTTAACATTAACACTGTTGGTTAAATATGAACCAAGAGAGCAAAAAAAAATTTGGGAAAGAGTTTTTTTTATCCCGGGTCAATCCCACGAACAATATGGTCTCACAATTGCCGTTGCTCAATCTGGCAACGCTTAAGGCAATTTGTGTACGTGACGAGCGATCGTGTGTGTGTGTGTATATAAGCAACGAGCGATTGCTTATATACAGCGACCACACAAAAGGAATTAAAATCAATGGGTCAGCTGCAAATGAAGTTTATGAATTTATTTGCAATTCACAAATACAATTATAAATATAATAAATATATAAATGTATATTATTAATAATAAAAATTGACAATTTCAATTTTTATATTTTTGAGTATTGGGTCGGGTATCCAGTGGAAATTCAAAATTAATGTTTGAATCGTCACATGGTTTTTTTATATATTATAGTTTTTGCTGCTTTTGCTGCCGGGGTCGATGTCCACTGCTTCTTTTGTTCTTTTGCTCGTTACAGCGACAATTTTTCGGCACAAAATTTTTTTCTTTCACAATTATTTCTTCGCAAATTTGAATGCGGTACTTTTAAAAATTGTGTGGGTCAGTCCACTTTCCTGCCGTATTTTTCCACGTCGTTGAATCTTCGACGGTTCGATGGATCAAATGTTTGGTTGGGAGCTCATAATACGGCGATGGGAAAGGGCGCGGGTCAATATGTATAATTATATAGAAAATTGTGAAATGTACCTTGGATTGTCTGCTGTTTTTTGACTTGCTGTAGGATCGTGTGCTGAGTCCAACGTTGCTTGTTGTAATCGTGTTGGTTCCGTGATTTAATGTCCAACGCAGAATTCTGTTGTTTGTTGATGTTGTATTGTTGGTAGATGTCGAATTGTTTCAGCACACTGTTTCGCCTGTCGACTGCAGCGCGTTCTTTTCCTGCAGCGGCGAACATCAGAGGCAAGGCAAGCGGTGTTCACTACGCAAGGGTTTACGTTGCGCGTAAACAAAAGCTTTTTGTTTATTGTTATACTATCGTCTACATTGTTCTTATAAAGTGAATGGAAAAATTTTACAAATAGCTACAGACAAACACAAACATAGCATTTGTCTTCTTTCACAAATTCAGAATCTATAAATATTTGTATTCCCATACATTAACACTTGTATTCCCATGCATTTGTCAAATATAATATAAATCTTAGTGAGATTTAAAAAATAATGTATAAAATGTATCTTAAATATAACCACTATTTTTTATAATAATAGTTTGGCGCTGCATTTTGAGCTGTACGCGTTATATTTGTACTCAAAGTGGTAGGACCTACAATCTAATGTCGAACCAGAACGGCCGATGAGAGCTTTTCATATGCAAGGTTTTACTTTCGTTGGTTTGCCACATACTGCCGAAAGGTAGCGAGGTACAGAAAAAATCTATGAAAAGATGTTGTTTACCCCAGTCCAGGCTTAAACCTCGGACCTTTTGGCTCTTAGTCCAACGCACTAACCTTCACTCTAAGAAAAATTTACTATTATAGATGTAGGGAACCGGTTTCCTCTTATTAATGTACTAAATTCCAACGAATGTGTAAAAATAAAATTCACACATAAAAGTATGTAAAACTAATACACATCTGTATTGTAAAAATACAATTTTATGAGTGTAAAAAATACACACAAAACCCTGTATTTATTCACATAATGCATATTAAAAAAAGCACAACAGAACAGGTAGTTTTGTTAGGTTAAATATTATTAGAAAACTTTATATCATCTCAACGGGGCGGATTCAGCAAATATGAAAAAATGTACACAAAAGGAAAAAGTTCACAACTGTTTAACGAATGTCCGCAAACATGAATGTATATCTTGGGAGATGTCATTTCAACAATCCGCCCCTTGCATATTTATTTAATTTGAAATATGCAAGTTTTATTTTCTGTAGAGTCTTCTAAAATGACGCAGACAAGAGCGTGTGCGTCAGCTAATGATCTTGTTACACATATATGTTTGTGTGATAGATGTCATTTTTACACACTTCAATGTATTTATATACAAAACATTGCAGAATCTGTAAATTTACCATTTACAGTTCATTTGTTTAAAATAACATATTTTTCATGAAAAACACGTCAGATGTTTATTTTTACGGACGTATTAGTGTTTTTATTTGAACAAATGAGTAAATTAACTGCAATAAATGTAGCAAATCCCCTTCTCTTAAATCAGATTTCTTAGAGTGTTGAGCTACCGAGGCTATTTTTATAGTGTTCCTTAAAATACATGGTGTTGGCAGATCAACAGAGCCAAATGCGCTATCATTGTGCGCTATCATTCGTTATAATATGTTGCGTTATAATATATATGTTTTCGATTATAAAAACAATTAAGTAGGAGTTATCTGAAAACCTAATATCTCATACATTGATGCGAAACATGTAATATTTTTGTAAAATGGTTTGCAATGCGTTTCAATGCATTGTGAAATAATATTGATTTATTTTTGCGAATTCCTAAATTTTATGTGTAATTTTGAATATTTAAATTAGTTAATAATTGTGTAGACGTGAGATTAAAAAATGTACATGTTCACGTTTTAGCTAATTTTTCCCAATTGTCATGATCGGTAAATTGTGAACAAATCAATTTTACTTTATACCGACTTAATTTCGGTACACCTAACCGTGGGTATTAAATGAAAGAAAATTCTTCAGCGATTTCAAGTTTTTAGTTATTTTCATAATTCGTACACCCTGGTGACCACACACATTATCACATATGTGATGTGTCTTAGTCGGCTTAGACCGGATATAAAATTCATAATTCTTACTAATTTCATCACACCAACTATCACAATTTCTTTACCTGAATATTCACATGTGACCTAACTGGTTTTAGTTTTCCTTTACTTCCAGCATCAGAAAACAAAAATTTCGTGGTATTTTATATTGTCTTAAAAATATGTTAGTTTTACTTTGTAAGAGAATAAAACTGTACCAAAGTTAATTTTTGAATTATTTATTGTATTATTTCTCACGAGTAGTAGGGATTCGCCGGTTCTGGCCCCACTGGGCTCCATGGAACACATTGTTGTTAGTGTAAATGAATTTTAAACAGAGATGTTGTTATTGTATTCAATAGGGATCATTTTTTAACATAGTTGTTGTTAGTATAGTTCAATAGGGATTATTTTTTAACAGAGTTGTTGCCAGTGTATTTCAATGGAGATCATATTTTAACAGTATAGGTGTTATTGTTTTTTCAATGGGGATCATGTTTTAACAGAATATTTATTATTGTTTTTATATGGAGTATTTTTAACATAGGTGTATTACATGTATACTATATATTTTATAATGGCATGGAGCCAGTGGGATGACTTTTTAACATAATTTGTTAATGTCGATACATACATACATACTTATATATTATATGCTTGCTATGTATTATAAGGCATGCTGTCGTAAAGAGTAAATGTTGTTGTTGGGATAATTATATCGGAGTAAGCTTTTTTTGTGAATGAGAATATTTAAAAACGTATTAATGTTATTGTTGTAAAATATTATAGTTGCAATTAAATTTCAGTTAACATAGTTATAATGTATACTATAGTTATACTTATACTTATTATCAGATTGCGATACATTTCTATTATTTAAATGAACATTACAACTCCGAAATAATGAATTAAGTAAATTGTTTACAACTCTTCCGCTTCCATTAATTTCTACAATTAATCGTCAAAAAACACTATTTACATCACGATATGTTTCACCATTTCCGGGTGAAAGAAATTCTATTGTAGTAGAGTTGTCAATTGTTGCTATTGGACTAAATGATACCTCCTCTGTTTTAATTATGTTAGTTTGTACAGGTGGTGACTCAAAAAGATCTAATTCACTTTTCATACATTCAATAAATCCTGCGATATAAATAAATTAACAGCAGCCAAATATATCAGTAAACTTCCTTATTCTAGAACGTTTTGTTTACATATGATCTTTTTTCTTTAGACGTTTGAATTTCCATTTCCATCTTGTATATTTCTAATTTTGCTAATAACTTTTTCTTTTTACCCTGTTCAGTTAATATAGTTTTTATAGGTTTAGTACCTAACTCTTCCTAAACTGATTTTCCAATTTCGAGTGAATGATTTTTTAAAGCATTTAATCCAGTTTTCATTAGAGGTTTTAGATGTGTATACAAGGCCGAAAAAAATGCCACGACCATATTGAACAAATCTAGAAGAATGGTATATATCTCCTATATTATCTAAATTTGATCCAGATAGATTAAGATAGTACTCAGAATAAATGTTATCCATGATTTACATATAAATGATATCAGATGAAGCTTCTTTTATAATACGAAAATGTAACGTACAGTAAACGGGGTATTCATTCGACACAATATTTATTTTCTTTCCTTCATCATCTCGTATCATTGTAGAAATATTATTTATATTTGAAGATTCCAATGGATAATATCAATATTTTTAAAGTGAATACAATTTGTTTCATTTAAACATGAAAATATTTTAATACACTTTGTTTTTTGATCGCCTACATATCTTGACTTAATAATATCTGTGTACATAAACACTAGGTTGTATAGCTGACTAGATCTTAATTTATAATTGGTATGTGAATTAAATTTTTCATAAGAATTTTATATAACATCTAAATTCTAAGTATTATATTCTCTGAAACAAAGTGTCGATGAATACTGCTTTTTACGCCAACCAATTCAGGGTTTTCATTTTTACTATCTTCAATGTCTAATTTTTCAGTTACTAATTTTAAACTTGTATCTTTTTTATAATTTATATTCAACGGTTCTTTATTTTTCTTTTTTATTACAACTGTCTCAGAATTACAATTAGCATTGAATTGATTTTCTACATTTTGTGGTTTTTCTTCTCTATTTGTGATAGCCTGATTTATTTTGTCTATGAAATTTATATATGTGATATGGACAGTATTTATTTTTTTATCTACTTTTAGATCGCATTTTTGATATTACTTTTATTTAATTTTATTGATTTCAAAATATCTCTTTTATCCAAATTACGGGCCTCTTCAAATGTACATGAGCTATTGACAAGTTGAAATGAAATTTCTGTTAAACCTACAACCCAGTTTTCATTTAAAAACAAAGATTCTTTTAATAAATTTGTAAATGTAGATTTAGTGTTTTCATAAATGTTTGTGGAATTGTAATATAAAAACTGGAATCTCACAACTTATAATTTCAAATGTTTAAATAAGAATGATAGTTTTTTTAAATAACTTTATTTATATTGTAGCCGCGGTAGCTCAGTGGTTAGTGTGTTGGACTGCGAGCCGAAAGGTCCCCGGTTCAAGTCTGGACTGGGGCTAACAACATCTTTTCATAGAAACATTTTTCTATCCCGCGCTACCTCTCGGCAGTAAATGGCAAACCTACGAGAGTAAAAACATTGCCTATGAAAAGCTCTCACGCCGTTCGGATTCGGCAATAAACTGTAGGTCCCACCACTTTGAGTACAAAAATAACACGCACAGTTCAAAATGGTGAGAGAGCTCGGCCGAAGTACTATACAGGACTGTAGTGCCAAACTATTATTACTTACTTACTTAAATGGCCCTTACAACCGTGGGTCCGTTTTTGCCGCTGAGATGAAGCCGCGCCAGTCGGATCTGCTTTGCGAGCGCTGACGCCAGTTAGAAATACCAAGCGTTGCCAGGTTGTCCTCAACTTGGTCTTTCCAACGCAGATTTGGACGCCCTCTTCTACGTTGTCCACCTTCGAGTTTCGATTCGAGCACTTTCTCGGCTGGTGTGTTTTCTCGGACTCTTTTTTGCTTGTTGACACAAGGAACTTCGTCTTGTCCTCGTTCACCGCTAGACCCATTCGACGCGACTCTTTCTCCAATCTGGAGACTGCTCGTGTGCTCCTGCCAATGATATCAATATCGTCGGCATATGCGAGCAGCATGACACTTTTGTTGAGGATAGTGCCGCTTTGACGGACGGCTCAAACTATTTTCTCCATCAATAAGTTAAAAAAGTCGCACGATAGGGAGTCACTCTGTCTGAAACCTCGTTCGGTATGAAATGGCTCGGAGAGGTCTTTTCCTATTCTCACTGATCAACGTGTGTCGCTCAGGGTCATCCTGCAAAGCATTATAAGTTTCGCAGGTATACCGAACTCAGACATTGCGGCGTATAATCGTTCCATTATCGGAGTGTCGAAGGCGGCTTTATAGTCGACTAATAGGTGGTAGGTGTCGATCTGTTTTTCTAGGGTCTTTTCCTGGATTAGGCGCAATGTGAAAACCTGGTCTATGGTGGACTTTCCAGGTCTGAAGCCGCACTGATAAGGTCCAATCAGTCTGTTGATGATGGGCTTCAGTCTTTCACATAATACGCTCGATAGAACCTTGTATGCGATATTGAGTAGGCTGATCCCACGGTAGATGGCGCAGATAGTGGGATCCCCTTTCTTAAGGATTGGGCAGAGTACACTGAGGTTCCAGTCACTTGGCATGCTTTCATCCGACCATATTCTGCTTACGAGCTCGTGCATGCTCTCTATCAGCTCTTCGCCTCCGGTCTTAAACAATTCAGCAGGCAGGACATCAGCACCTACGGCTTTTTTGTTTTTCAGCCGAGCAATGGCTGTTCTGACCTCGTCATGGTCGGGTGGCGGAATCTCAACGTCGTCATCAAGTACAGGGGTTGCCGGGTTTGTTTCTCTATCGGTGGAATTGCGGTCATCATCACCGGTCAGCAGTTTAGAGAAGTGATCCCTCCATATTTTCAGTGTGCTCTGGATATCTGTCACTAGATTTTCGTTCTTCTCTTCACAGGAAGAGGCTCCGGATTTTGAACCTCCGGCTAGGCGTCTTATTTTCTCGAAGAATTTTCGAGCCTCATTCCTGTCCCCATGCATCTGAATCTCCTCACACTCACGTCTTTCTGCCTCTCTTTTTTACGCCTGAAAAGACGTCTCTGCTCTTCTCTTTGTATCGCTCCTTAGCTACTGACTGCTGGGTGGATTTGAACGCAGCGTTGTTCTCTGCAGTGGCCGCGCGACACTCTTGGTCATACCACTGATTCTACAGGTCCGTCCATCGCATCTCCTGGATAGCGATGATGTCAGCCTTATATTTTTGGAGGACATCTGCCAACTGGATAGAGGCACCTTTCCTATAAAGGGTCCGGACATTCCATGTGCATATCCGTAAATCATGGTCCTTAAAACGTTAGCGTGGGTCGTCATCGTTGTAATCGGTCGTTATCCGAGGCTTCTTTTTTGTTTTCATTGGGCGCATAGGTTTTTTCCGTGGTGGGACCCAAACCCAACGCACGAATTCTCACTCTGAGGGAGATGCTCGCCACTCTCTTTAGGCGACTTCTACACCGGGTGGTGTAGAGCGCCGTTTCCAGGGACTTCCACGAGAAGGACTTCCACCGAAGTGGAGGTGTCACCATTCGACAATTTGCCAATTCTGGTGACCAGTGAGTTGACTTGAGACGACACCGACAAGGATTGCGCTGGCTTCGCCATGTTGAAGCACTCAGACACGTTGTCTTGTGATAATCGCCCCCATAGTCCCCAAACTATTATTCTTATTTATTATTTATATTATTACGAAAAGAGGTAATCAGCTCAAATTAGACATGAAGCACGAACTTGTAGAAAATTCCAATCAGCTCAAATTAGACATGAAGCATGAACTTGTAGAAAATACTAACAAAATAGAACAGAAACTTCAGGAAAATTCTGAACAGCTGCAAGAACATTTTAAGCAGCTTCTGGAAGTTATAATACACTACATAGCAAAGTAAATGAACTTGAAGCGCATATAAATGATGTTGATGATAAAATTCAAAGATTAGAAAATGGTACAGACAAAGAAATCCAGGAAATAAAAAAAGATATGCACGTGTTGCAGATACACAGCATGTTGTTAGTCGTACGAGGCTAAAATCGCCGATTTACGTTGGAAACACAGCGTTCAACATTTTCAAACTGCAACTTGAGACCACGGCTGTAAGTAATCGATAGAACAATGAAGACATGGTAGCAGCGATTATTGTGGCACTGAAAGAAGGAGCAGCCGAAGCTTTGCTGACAGTTCCAAAAGGTGACATAAACAGTTATTCAGCGGTCATGGGTGCATTGCAACGAAAATACGGCAGTGACCACAAGGCACATATTTACAGAATACAGCTGAAATTCCGAAGGCAAAATAATTGCGAATCGTTGCAGGAATATGTTGCGGATGTTGAGAGACTTGTACATTTGGCGTATTCCGATTCAGCCTGTGATTTCTTGGAAATGTGCAAGATAAATGCATTCGTTTATGGCATACGGGATCCTGAGACAAAACGGGCAACAAAGGTGACATTTATGGAAACGGTCACCACAGCGCTTACGCAGGAGATAGCGTCTACATTGTGCCGACCAGCGATGGCGAAACGTGTACTAGATAGGGAGAGAGAAAATTTATGTCAAGAAGTAGAGCGTCCAAAGCCAGCGTTAAATCCGGACATTATGCTGCCAACAGAAACACCCAATTGAAAGGTAAATGCTACAACTACATATGGGCATATGGCACGCGACTGTCGTGAAAGACGTAAATGTGTAAATCTGCAACCACCTAAAGGATACCGACCAGAAAAGAGACCTGAGGATGGCCAAAATAACGCCAGGGAACATCATGGCAATTCGGGCACTGTGTCGGCACGAGCGTGTAAAATGGAATCCAGAAAATTAGGACGTTCAAGGAACAACAAAGAAAGAGTTAGCATCTAACAGTCCAATAAGCAGGGCTTATTGGGCGCAGTGGCAAAGCCTGAAGCTACAAAATGGTTGTTTGTACCGAGTTTGGGAAACTGATAATGGCATATCTGCACGAAATTTAATTGTTGTTCCCAAATCAAAAATAAAGGAGATAGTACTGGAATGCCATTGTGGATCCAATGGATGTCACTTGAGCATTAATAAAACGGCTGAAGAAGTCAGAAAACGTTTCTATTGTGTGGGATATCAGAAGTCAGTCGCCTATTGGATTCACAGATGTAAGCAATGTGTATCTGCAAAAAGAAAACCCGTCAGAAGTTGCGGTAAGATAAATCAATACAACGTAGAAGCACATTGCGAACGTACTGTAATGGATGGGCAAAAGCCGATTCCAAAAAGTGTTTTGCATAAGAGAAAAAGTGAAGCCCGAGACGAGTTGCATCAGTCCTTAAGGCAGAGGATACAAATTCCAAGTAGTAAAATAAAGTCCAGATACGACTTGAAAGCAAACTCTGAGGGGTTTAAGAAAGGCGATCTGGTTATTCTTTGTAGCCCGCCACGAGTGAATTTGATAAATCCAAAACTACAAACACACCGGGAAGGAACGTACAGGATAATTAAAAGGATAAATGACATTGTGTATCGGATTCAGAATACTACAGGCGTCAGACGAAAAATGAAAGTAGTACATTTAGAAAGGTTGGTGCCGTATATAAAGAGAGAGGATTAACATCTGTTCGGGACGAACAGATTTAGGTGGAGGGCAGTGTTACGAAAAGAGGTAATTTGCCCCACTGTGCAAGCAATCAACAATAATAAATGAGACGCAAGACAATTCAGCGCACTAAGAAATGTGTTAAAAAGAGAGGGAAGATCATTCAGCATACTGAGCAATGTGCGAGAAAGAGAGGGAAGATCTACACATTAAAACACATGAGTGCGAATGAGATGCCAATAGCATGCTTCATTCACAAAACGAGTAGAAGGTTCTCGAAACAAGTCGAAGCTTGTCGAAACGTGTCGAACTGATGCATGCAGTATATAAGGAAGCCGCATCTGAGGTAAAGTGGTCGAGTGCATCTCGTGTGATAAATGTCAAGTTAAATTGTGGACATGCAGCAGTTGTTAGAATTTGTTATTAGTAAAGTTGTTTATTAAAGTGAATTAATAAAGTTAATTGTTATAATTTAAACCAAACATAAGAGTATTTTTATTTTGTACACAATCCAGAGATACGAACTTGTAGAACAGTTTTCCGTAGACTGAATTTTCGTAACAATATTAATATTGGACCAATACAATTATAATAAGTTTTTTTTACATTAGTTTACTTAGTTAATAAATCGTTTTTGTTAATCCATAAATTATGTTCACTTCCAAAGCCTAGCCAATTGACATATATCCTTGACCATATCCTTTTATATTTTTAAAACATTTTCAACTCGATACGTATTTGATGTTTCTGTTTTAAATAATTCTTCTTCATAAAATCCATCTTTTATTATTTCTCTTTGATAATCAATTAATTGATAAGTAATTAGATTTGTAATCTTTATTATATTTATCTTGAATACCTCATTGGGCCAATTGGACTCATATGCTTTGTAGAAAGTTCCTTTATATTTACTAATTCGAACATCATCTTCAATTTTTAATTTACTCATCTTAAATTTTTAATATGATTGTAAACTCTATTTGAAACCACCAAGTAGTTGTTGATTTGATTTATTGACATTTTTTGGAGACATTTTAATACTACGATGATATCTATTATTATATATATTGATATTTTTTGTAATCAAGTTCAACCATTTATAATTCCCTTAAAGACCAAAGTCCTTCCAAATTAAATTTTTAAAAGTTCTATTAAACCTTTCAATTATTGAAGCCTTCATATTAAAAAATGTATGATAATGGTTTATTTCAAAATTGTTCATTAATTTTTTAAAATTGGAATTGAAAAATTCTTAAGCTTGATCAGATTGAATTCTAGAATATTTTGCATAGCTAAGGTTACATCGATCCCACTTTTGGTTTTAACAGGTAAATCACATCAAATATGTGATCATTCCAACGGAGGTCACATTGAATTGATATGCTCAGAACGTCAAGAGCAGCTGACTCTGCAATATCCACAGCGCCCATATTAAGGGTAGGGAGGGTTGAATCCATTCCTTTGTGAGATAACAGCCAACATCGGGTCTACCGTGCATTAAAATCAACTCTATTTGCAAGACCCCACTCGGAGATTATTTTAAGGTCATTATTCAGTGTGTCATTCATAGTGCGTAGAGTTTGGGCGCTTGTTGAACGAATATGAATGACAAATGTTGCTATCATCTGCAAAGGAATGAATTGGGTTCTGCGTCAATGACAGAAGGTCATTGATAAAAACCAGAAATAGGGACGGGGATAGGACGGAACCCTGTGGAACTCCAGAATTGATGGAATGTTGTTCTGAGAACACACCATCCATCGCAACTCGTATTGAACGACCCTGGAGAAAACTTGATATCCATCGAGTAAAAGAATTACCGACACCATATGCAATTAGTTTTGATACGAGGGCTTTATGCCACACTCGATCAAAAGCCTTGGAAATATCCAGAGCAATAATCTTACTTTCCCTATAAAGGTGAACACAATTATTCCACTTTTCGGAGAGGACCGCCATCAAGTCACCTGTGGATCTGGTCCTACGGAACCCATATTGTCGGTCACTAAGTAATTCGTTTCGCTCTAGATAGTTTGCAAGGTAAATTTTCTTTCCATTATCTTGGAGAGCGCAGACCATATTGCAATGGGTCGGTAATTGGCAGGGTCCGTAGTATCGCCCGCTTTCGGAACTGGCTGGACATTGGAAACCTTCCAACAAGATGGAAGAACTCCTGTCGTATAGGAGATGTTGAAAAGGCTACGCAATAGACAAGCCAGCGTTGACGCTCACTTCTTTAACACATGGGCAGATATGCCATTTGGCCCAGAGGCTTTTTTAATGTTGTGGTTTGCTAAAACCTTTTTAACTGCCCGAGTTCGAAACGTATCTCCGGCATTGCAGAAGAAACAAATTGACAACGAGGTTCATTACTATCTGGGAGCGTTGAATTATTAGCAAATAATTCAAGCTTTATCAACCGGGTCAGTGAAAGTCTGGCCATTTGTAATAAGAGATGGAGTAGACGATGTGGTCTGATTCTTCACCATTAGTAGAGTAGGACCGTTTTGCGTGCGTTTTGTTCGTGAAGAAACTTTTCGCGCAAGATCACGGAATTACAGCGGTTTCTAGCTTGAATAAGAAGTCTTTCTGGGTTGCCATTTTTATTAGAACGCCAATTCTGGAAGGCTTCCTCTTTAAACCTGACTGCAGTCCTGTAAGTCTCATTAAACCAAGGGTGGTCCTTGGGTTTAATGCTAATCATTTTGGAAGGTATGAAGGACCGCATAAAATAATATTTTGTACCATTAAAGCTGCGGCATTTATGTCTCTGTCAGCGAAACACAATTTCCAATTAAAGTTGCGAAAAAATCATTTAACGCAACCCAATTTGCTTTTTCGTAAAGCCATACAGTCCTCTACGGGGCTTTAATCGAAGATGCGCGTAAACTAGAATACGAAAACTCAACGGAAACAGTACAGTAGTCGGAGTTACCAAGAGGTGCAAGGACTTTTACATCATATTTTTTATGTGAAGTCATAAAAAGGTCTAGGACTTGTGCACATTAAAATCGCGGGCAACAACAATTTTACTGGCTAGAAACTGCTCCAATGTATTTGAGATCGAATCAGACAGGGAGTCTAGCTTATTACAGGTAGAAACCCTGTCTAGACTCCTATATAGAAAGCACAAGTGCATGATGTGTGTTTGAATTTAACCCAGCAGTTGATACACAACGTCACTCCGAATAAATAGAGCGAGATCCCTATGGGCAGAAAATAATGGCATTAAGTGATACCCAGGTATTTGAAGTCAGTGAATCTGCACCCTCACACCCTCACTCACCCAGTGCCATAATTTGTGGCCTATTAACGGACACATACACATAGATAGAGAAGAAATTCGTTCTTAGCCCACGAATGTTGCAAAAATCTATCTACGGTGAAAAAAAAGCAGTTATAATGTGTTTAACACCGTAGAGCTTGAGAAACTCTGATATTTGAGAAGAAACAAATTGTTTCCCATTATCAGAATGAATGAATTCAGGAACTCCAAACAGATGGAAGACATTTTCTTCTAAATACCTAATTATTGATTGACTGTTCGCTTTTCTTAGGTGTTTTAGAAATATTAATTTAGTAAAATGATCAATTGCAATAAAAACTGTCGAATTCCCAGCTTTTGTTCTAGGTCCAAGTAGGTCCATATATATTCTTTGAAAGGGACGATTTGTATGCATTGCCCATTTGGGGGTCTAAGAATACGATTTGCAGGCTTAAAGCCTTTACAAATGTCACATCTATCAAATTATTCTTTGATATCCGGTACCGGTTCTTAAATTATTTTTTATTACGGCTTCAGTTCTGGTTCAATACAAAATAAAATAACGATTCTAGTTCCAGTTCCGGTTCCACAAACAAGCCAAAAAACGCAATAAAAATATAAATACTTATTTTTTTATTTTTACGTAAAAACATAATGAAATTTATATTCATACATATCTATACATGTATATAAAAATTAATTGCCATGCATTAGTCTCGCAAAAACATGAAAACGGATCGACTGATTTGGATGATTCTCTTTTGTTTTATTCGTCTCAATACTGGGAATTCAAAAAACTCCCACGGAAAAATCGAAATTTGTGTTTTGTATGAGAAAGCATTAAGTGCACCACCAATGGGAATTGTATTTTAATAATGAGGATTCCTTTATATGGCCACTACTGATAGATTGGAGAAAGGGGAGTGGCACGTCCCATACAACCAACATTTTTTAAATGCTATTACTCCTGACCTCCTAAGAGGAGATATTAATAATGTGACGCGACATGTTTTTCCCTTGAGGCGTTGCATTACAAACTATCCAGATATAAGAAACTGCATATTTCTGCAAAAGTTGTTATATTCCAAAACTCTATTATATCTTTCTGCTAAGCTACGTATTTGCGTTTCAAATAGAAGCCTCAATTTTATTTTGCCAAAATTTAACTATCTACAGTTCGTAATTCGACTCTGGAATTCATTACCACTTAATATTTAAAATATAAACAGAACATGTAGATTTAGGTATTACCCAAGTAGGAATTATTGATCGGCACAAGCCTGTCACAGACTCGTTGACAAATTTTGTGCCAGACTTAATTCTCAGTCTTGTGCCAACACTGTGTTTAGGTCTGTGCCAAGACTGTGTCAAGGCTGGAATGATAACTATGTTACAAGATTGTTATTCAGGATTGTACCAAGGCTTGTGTCCAAGGCGTGTACCAAGGCTTGTGCCTCAGTCTTGAAACAAGACCTATGCCCCAGACTTGCAACAATCCTTCTGATACGCCAAAAGATTCAGGCTATTGGCCATAATTTGTCATGAGCATTTCATTCATTATTCATGTCATTACACTTGAGAGTTGAGTCTGTAAATATATATGTAAGAGGTTAACATCCAATTTAACAGTAATACTTACGTTAATTTGCAGACTTATTGTTCAGACAACTTCAAAGAATATATTTTTTGACGTTTAAAAATTTTTTTCATCAGATAAGTGTTCTTTAACATGGCAACAATACAAAAATGTCATCATAGTAAACTTTAATTTACTCAAGTTAAAGTCCGTACACATGCATTATTAGGCATGGAACGAATAGTTGTCGTGACGGAATTTTGAATTTCCTTCAGCATATGCGGTTTGGATAATTTGACAATTTTTGTATGTGGCTCAATATTGTGTCAGACTTGTGTCAATATTGGTATACCGAGGCTTGTGAGGAGTCTTAGAATGAACATTTTGCCAAGCTTGTTTCCAACATAAACTAACAAGACGTGTTTGAAATCTGGCAATTACAAATGTGGCAGTCCTGTGCCTAGCTTGGTATATCAAGGCCTGTGTGGAGTCTGTGAGTGACGATTGTGCCAGGCTTGTGTCTAACCTAAACTAACAAGGCCTGTGTAAAATCTTTGAGTGACGCTTGCCCCAGGCTTGTGTCTAATCTAAACTAATGAGGCTTGTTTGAAATCTGGGAATGACAAATGTGCCAGGCTTGTGTCTAGCTTGATATATCAAGGCTTGTGTGGAGTCTGTGACTCACGATTATGCTAGCCTTGTGTCTGGCCTGATATACCAAGAGTTGGTAGTCTAGCTTGTAACAAGGCAGGCACTTATGTTGCAGCCTGGAAATTCCTACCAGGGAGATAAGGGGCTAAATAAACTTTTATATAAAATAGAAAATAATGTGTGTTTGTATTCAAACGTCGTGGGTCTCATTCCTACATGTATGTTTTAAACTAACATAAAAATATTGGTATAAAAAAAGCATATGTATATGCATTATATGAGAATTGACCATTTATAAAGTCGCATGGTTTCATCGTTTAAGATCGGGGACACGATCTTAAACGTAAGTACCGTCAATATTAATTATAATATACATCTTTTGAGAAATAAGAGAATGAAATATTTTATATGTATAAAAAAAATTTGCAAAACTCAACATTTTTAAAATGCCATTGTCCACTTGTGTAACTTAATTAATATTTGTTTTTGTTTCCAAATTCATTGTCCAAATTGATTTAATTATTATTTTTTTCATATATTAATTTCTGATCTAATTAATTTAGTAATGGTTCCAGTTCCGGTTCTGGTTTTCTGTTCCAGTTCCGGTTCTATAAAAAATAAAATAACGATTCCAGTTCCAATTCCGGTTCCATACAAATTTCAAAAACGGTTCCAGTTCCAGTTCCGGTTCCACCTGTGCCCTGATTGTAACTATAAACCAAATTCGCAGCAGCGTCAAGTTACTAGCTTGAATAAAATAAGCACGTGGTTCAATTTGTTTGTAAACAAAGATGACTTCAATTCAATGACTTTGCAATGTCCTAAATTCAATGTCATCGCGGGTTGCTGATTATGTAAGAGTTGCTTTCACGGTCAGCGTTAAGAACTCGAGTTGCGGATCGAACTTGAGTTCTTTACGGAACTTGTGATTGGTTAAAATTATGCTTCTGGGCAAAAGCAGCAAAACACACTGTGATTGGCCAAAATTATGTTTCTAGGCTGAAGCAGCAAAAGACACTGGAAAAGTAGCATTGAAACATAGATTAAGTATTAGTATATAAGCTATATTTATTTAGTTTTTAAGTGGGTTGTTATTAGATTAAGAAGTTAGTTCATAAGTTGAACAGTAAAAAGAAATAAAAGTTATAAAAAAGGATAAACTGGAAATGAAGTAAGTGTGGTTATCTTATTTTAGGTGATGAAATAGGTACATTTAACATTGGCACAGCCGGTTTTAGAACCAAAAACAACCGCTATACATGGAAGATAAAAAAAAAAAAATTAAAATGTTTTTAAAATAAATAGTCAATAATTTAAATAAAATCTAATTTTGGGATATTTAAATAATTTTGTTGGAATTGAAATCTTAACTGGTATTTTTAATGGAAACCCTACAATGAAAATTAAAGAAAACACAACATGATACAACAAAATTAAATGGAGAAATTGGACGAAATAAAATACTACTGTAGTGAGTTTTGAGTAAAATTATGAAAACATGGTGTAAACAAAAAATAATTTTTTAAATAAATGTGGAAAATCTGACGAGAAAAATCTGAATTTAAATAGAAATTCACTAGTGATACCAGTAATATTGAGAAAGTTAATTTCCTAGATTTTAAAATGAGTATCCACCATATTGCAAAGACCGTGAACCGTTTGGTTCCAGGCACGGATTCCAATGATCTGCCCTCTGAAGTATGTAGATTCATACAAGGATGTGATTTAGCGGTAAAGGCTACGAAGGAAACTGAGTAACAAGAATTTATATCATGTGTTAAGTTAAGAATGTATGGAGATGCTTTTGAACTAGTTAACGGAATTCAATTTAGCAGATTAGATGAATTATATACTCTAATAAAGCGAACATATCTTAAAACCATAACATTAGACTCAGTGATAAATGATATAAATCATGCCTATCAAAGATCCACGGAAGAAATTAGACCTTTTGCAAGACGCCTAAATGTACTGAAAACAAAGGCGGTGGAATTAATAAAAGAAAAATATAACGGCACATGTGACGAGGCAATGTTAATGGAACTGGACAAATCCATACACAAGACTTTTAAAGTAGGTCTTAAAGACAGCACACTGAAAATACACATGCTAAATAATAAGTCGAACTCGCTAGATTCACTGATAGAGGAAGCAGTAGAAACGCTGGAGATAATACAAAGTGGGCGTGTAATAGAAACAACACAGAATGCCCCAGAGGTGTAGTATAACAGGGCCTCACAAATAACATGCGAAAAAATTGCTATAGGAGACAATAGTGGATCATTTGGGCACGAAATGCTCGCAAACGAAAGGGATAAAGTTATAAACATGTTCATTTTGCGGTAATGTCGGGCATACGAGGGACGAATGTATCAGTAGGAAAAAACATGCCTTACTGTCAAGAATGTGGCACTTACGGCCACGAAACGAGCCTTAGATGTGCAAATAATGAACCGGAACCGGAGCAAAACTGTGCGAGTAGACAACAAACAATAAATTACGATTACAATGATGGCTACGAGAATAATACGCAAGCCAATCATAGGAATAATAATTTTCGACGATATAATAATAACAATAATTGGAATAATCGTAATGAAAATAGAAATAATAATTATAATAACAATAACAATTACAATAGTTATCGTAGTAATAATCATAATTATAATAATAACAATGAAAATAATAACAATAACAATAATAATAATGAAAATAGAAATAGTAATTACCGAAATAATATTCGTACTAATAATAATAATGGGAATAGTAGTAATAATAATCATAATAATAATAATCAGGATTTAAATAAATGCAAATGGTGTGCAAGAATTGAGCATACTTTAGAAGACTGTTATGCGAAGAGAGATTTTGAGTCTACCCCCAACCAGGGAAACTGTTAGGGGCCCAGAATAGGCCAATAATCTGGGAAACCAAGACAAATTGCGAATTCAGGCCAAAGAAGATAGGAATTGTGAATCAGACGCCGTGCGCGGCAGTGGATACGTTCGCTATCAATGGTAGGAAAATAGTAGATAATTTTATTTCATTAATTGTATTAACTTTGATCGTTTTCGGTATAGTAGCATTATCGCAAAAAAGAATTTGTATGATTGCATAATAAATAGGATATGTATAGAAGAAAATAAGAAGAAATTAAATGATCTTACTTCAGTAATTGATAGTATAAATAAAAATATTAGTAAATGTATTGAAAATATGAAGGAATTAAAATTAAGTTTATATATAAAATCAAAGATAAACCGTATTATTTATAGTAGACATGGGGAATTCAGACAGATATCAAAATTAAATGATGTCTTTATAGAAATTCCTTGTAAGGAAGCGAAAAATGGGAACCTAATATTACTCGTAGATTCTGGTGCAGACTCTAGCTTGGTAAAGTGGAGTGCATTAGATAATAAACTAGAGAGAAATTTAAAAGACACAAAAGATCTGAGAGGAGCATTTGGAGGACATGTGACCACCGCAGGATCAATTGAAATTCAACATATGGAACATAGAAGGCTCAGGAGTTTATATCGGAGAAACCATATCAAATGTGAGAAAAAATAGTGTTTACGTTTCAGTGTTAAACTCAACAGAAAAAGATATAATATTGAATAAGAACATACAGCTCAAATTTTCAAATTATAATAAATTTATGGAACCAGTGAGTGGCACAATGAATAGCGCACGAAGCATAAACATACGACACAGAATATGAAAACTATTTGAATCATTAAAATTGGATCCAAATGCAAATGTTGAAGAGAAGGCATCCATAGAAAAAATATGTGCGTCATACCATGATGTATTTCTGTTAGAGAGGGATGAGGTATCGTATACACCAATTTTAAAGCATGAAATCCCCACGATAGGCGGCCAAACTCCGATTAACCGAAAACAATATAAATTACCACATATTCACAAAGAAGAAATCAACAAACAGGTGCAGAAGTAATTAGACGACGATATTATTTCACCAAGCACGTCGCCTTGGAATCCACCACTGTTGTTGGTGCCTAAAAAGAGTGGCAAGGACGGACAGAAAAAATGGAATGGAGTAATAGATTTCAGAAAACTGAACGAGGCAACAATCAAACAAGTATTTCCAATACCTCGAATTGATGAAATTTTGGATCAATTAGGTCACAGTAGGTATTTTTCAACATTGGATCTTGCAAGTAGTTATCACCAAGTGCTAGTGGACAAACGCCACAGAGAAAAACAGCGTTCAGCATGGGTTTGGGACATTTTGAATTTAATAAGATGCCATTTGGATTGACGGGGGCACCCGCCACGTTTCAAAGAATAATGAACCACATTTTAACAGGATTGCAGGGACTTGATTGTTCCGTATATCTGGATGACATAGTAGTGTATGGAAAAAATATAATGGAGCACGAAATTAGACTATGTAAGGTGTTACAAAAATTGAGGGAAAATAATTTGAAATTAAATACGGAAAAATGCAATTTTTTAAGGCGTGAAGTAGTATATTTAGGGCACAAATGCACGGAATCAGGCGCAATGCCAGATCCCGATAAAATAGAATGTGTCAAAAATATTCCGGTACCTAAGACCAAGAAACAGGTACAAGCCTTCTTAGGTTTAGTAAATTATTACAGAAAATTCGTTAAGAATATGGCCAAGTTAACACTACCGATTAATAAACTGTTGCGGAAGGATGCCAGTTTTGAATGGACAGACAAGTGCCAGGAGTCATTTATTAAACTTAAGGAAGCAATTATTTCACCTAATGTTCTAGCATACCCAGATTTTTCAAAACCCTTTGTATTGCAAGATGCAAGTGGAGAAGCTTAGGAGCAGTGCTGTCGCAGGGCGTGCCAGGTTCTGATCGACCAATCGCATTTGCAAGTAGAGCTCTAAATGACGCAGAAACAAGGTACTCATCTAGAATTTTTGGCAATACCAGAATTTTTGGCAATAGTATGGGCCACAAAAAATTATAGAGCGTATTTGTTGGAGCGTCCATTCACGGTTTATACGGATCACCAGCCACTACGTGGCATAGCAAATTTAAAGGATCAAACATCAAGGCTAACCAGGTTTAGGCACAAATTATCAGAGTACGAGTTCGAAATAATTTATAAATCTGGCAAAAAGAATTTAAATGCTGATGCATTGAGTAGGATTCCACAATTAGAAAAAGAAATTGCGGCAGTTCAAACCCGTTCTAAGACTAATAGAGGAAGCAGTAGAAACGCTGGAGATAATACAAAGTGGGCGTGTAATAGAAATAACACAGAATGCCCCGGAGGTGTAGTATAACAGGGCCTCACAAATAACATGCGAAAAAATTGCTATAGGAAACAATAGTGGATCATTTGGGCACGAAATGCTCGCAAACGAAAAAGATAAAGTTATAAACATGTTCATTTTGCGGTAATGTCGGACATACGAGGGACGAATGTATCAGTAGGAAAAAACATGCCTTACTGTCAAGAATGTGGCACTTACGGCCACGAAACGAGCCTTAGATATGCAAATAATGAACCGCAACCGGAGCAAAACTGTGCGAGTAGACAACAAACAATAAATTACGATTACAATGATGGCTACGAGAATAATACGCAAGCCAATCATAGGAATAATAATTTTCGACGATATAATAATAACAATAATTGGAATTATCGTAATGAAAATATAAATAATAATTATAATAACAATAACAATTACAATAGTTATCGTAGTAATAATCGTAATTATAATAATAACAATGAAAATAATAACAATAACAATAATAATAATGAAAATAGAAATAGTAATTAACGAAATAATATTCGTACTAATAATAATAATGGGAATAGTAGTAATAATAATTATAATAATAATAATAATAATCAGGATTTAAATAAATGCAAATGGTGTGCAAGAATTGAGCATACTTTAGAAGACTGTTATGCGAAGAGAGATTTTGAGTCTACCCCCAACCAGGGAAACTGTTAGGGGCCCAGAATAGGCCAATAATCTGGGAAACCAAGACAAATTGCGAATTCAGGCCAAAGAAGATAGGAATTGTGAATCAGACGCCGTGCGCGGCAGTGGATACGTTCGCTATCAATGGTAGGAAAATAGTAGATAATTTTATTTCATTAATTGTATTAACTTTGATCGTTTTCGGTATAGTAGCATTATCGCAAAAAAGAATTTGTATAGAAGAAAATAAGAAGAAATTAAATGATCTTACTTCAGGAATTGATAGTATAAATAAAAATATTAGTAAATGTATTGAAAATATGAAGGAATTAAAATTAAGTTTATATATAAAATCAAAGATAAACCGTATTATTTATAGTAGACATGGGGAATTCAGACAGATTTCAAAATTAAATGATGTCTTTATAGAAATTCCTTGTAAGGAAGCGAAAAATGGGAACCTAATATTACTCGTAGATTCTGGTGCAGACTCTAGCTTGGTAAAGTGGAGTGCATTAGATAATAAACTAGAGAGAAATTTAAAAGACACAAAAGATCTGAGAGGAGCATTTGGAGGACATGTGACCACCGCAGGATCAATTGAAATTCAACATATGGAACATAGAAGGCTCAGTCTGACGTTACATACAATAATACAGGATCAGGGAGTTCCGGCAGACGGTATAGGTGGACGAGACAACCTATGGAACCACGCAATCATCAATGCAGTGGAAAAGGGATTAACCTTTATAGATAGGAATAAAAATACGTAACACTACCTCTCAGATCTCTAGAGGAAATAAACAAAATATTATACAGTGAAGAAATAAAAATAACAGCAAGATCTAAAGGTATCGCCAGACTACCACTACGAATCAAGATCCCCGTAGTAATAATTCAAAAACAAGAAATTTCGCCAGGAGTTTATATCGGAGAAACCATATCAAATGTGAGAAAAAATAGTGTTTACGTTTCAGTGTTAAACTCAACAGAAAAAGATATAATATTGAATAAGAACATACAGCTCAAATTTTCAAATTATAATAAATTTATGGAACCAGTGAGTGGCACAATGAATAGCGCACGAAGCATAAACATACGACACAGAATATGCAAACTATTTGAATCATTAAAATTGGATCCAAATGCAAATGTTGAAGAGAAGGCATCCATAGAAAAAATATGTGCGTCATACCATGATGTATTTCTGTTAGAGAGGGATGAGGTATCGTATACACCAATTTTAAAGCATGAAATCCCCACGATAGGCGGCCAAACTCCGATTAACCGAAAACAATATAAATTACCACATATTCACAAAGAAGAAATCAACAAACAGGTGCAGAAGTAATTAGACGACGATATTATTTCACCAAGCACGTCGCCTTGGAATCCACCACTGTTGTTGGTGCCTAAAAAGAGTGGCAAGGACGGACAGAAAAAATGGAATGGAGTAATAGATTTCAGAAAACTGAACGAGGCAACAATCAAACAAGTATTTCCAATACCTCGTATTGATGAAATTTTGGATCAATTAGGTCACAGTAGGTATTTTTCAACTTGCAAGTAGTTATCACCAAGTGCTAGTGGACAAACGCCACAGAGAAAAAACAGCGTTCAGCATGGGTTTGGGACATTTTGAAAGCCACGTTTCAAAGAATAATGAACCACATTTTAACAGGATTGCAGGGACTTGATTGTTCCGTATATCTGGATGACCTTAGTAGTGTATGGAAAAAATATAATGGAGCACGAAATTAGACTATGTAAGGTGTTACAAAAATTGAGGGAAAATAATTTGAAATTAAATACGGAAAAATGCAATTTTTTAAGGCGTGAAGTAGTATATTTAGGGCAAAAATGCACGGAATCAGGCGCAATGCCAGATCCCGATAAAATAGAATGTGTCAAAAATATTCCGGTACCTAAGACCAAGAAACAGGTACAAGCCTTCTTAGGTTTAGTAAATTATTACAGAAAATTCGTTAAGAATATGGCCAAGTTAACACTACCGATTAATAAACTGTTGCGGAAGGATGCCAGTTTTGAATGGACAGACAAGTGCCAGGAGTCATTTATTAAACTTAAGGAAGCAATTATTTCACCTAATGTTCTAGCATACCCAGATTTTTCAAAACCCTTTGTATTGCAAGATGCAAGTGGAGAAGCTATAGGAGCAGTGCTGTCGCAGGGCGTGCCAGGTTCTGATCGACCAATCGCATGTGCAAGTAGAGCTCTAAATGACGCAGAAACAAGGTACTCATCTAGAATTTTTGGCAATACGAGAATTTTTGGCAATAGTATGGGCCACAAAAAATTACAGAGCGTATTTGTTGGAGCGTCCATTCACGGTTTATACGGATCACCAGCCACTACGTGGCATAGCAAATTTAAAGGATCAAACATCAAGGCTAGCCTGGTTTAGGCACAAATTATCAGAGTACGAGTTTGAAATAATTTATAAATCTGGCAAAAAGAATTTGAATGCTGATGCATTGAGTAGGATTCCACAATTAGAAAAAGAAATTGCGGCAGTTCAAACCCGTTCTAAGACTACTCCAAATTCAATAGATTCACACCCGGACGTCAGTAAACCAGTCATGGACGACACGGTAACGGATATGGATGGTGAAACAATCTCGAGTAAAGTATTAACTGATCCTGAAGAAATTAAAACAGTTATTAGAGACTTTCACGACTCGCCGTTAGGGGGTCATCAGGGCATACTGAAAACATATTTTCGAATAAGAAAGCAATATAGGTGGAAGGGTATGCAAAAACAAATTAAAGATTATGTAAAAAATTGCCCTAAATGTCAAGTTAACAAAAGTTCTAAGCTAACAAATATGCCAATGGTGTTGACAGATACACCAACGCGCCCATTTGATAATGTTTATATGGACTTAGTAGGAATTTTACCCGAGACAGTAGCTGGCAATAAATACATTTTAACATTTCAAGACGATTTTTCAAAATGTATGTGCTGTGTAGCAATACCAGACGCAGAGGCAAGCACAGTGGCTAAAGCATTTTATGGTGAAATTATAACAAAATATTCCAAAAAAAGGCTCTAATGGCTCTAATTTTGTGTCAAAGTTATTTTCTGATACATGAAAATTATTGGGTATTAAAAAAATGCACATTACACCCTATCACCAACGTAGTCACAGACCATTTGCAGAATATTTGAGATGTTTTGCTAAGGAGGATGGTTCCAATTGAGATCAATGTTTAAATTCGGCAATGCATGTCCATAATAATACGATGCATGTGTCAACTGGGCAAACACCTTTCCGAACACTATATGGTTATGATTCTGATATGCCAACTAATTTGAAACGCAAAGTTTCTATATAGTGGTGAAACTTTGCGTTTCAAATTGCCGATGATTATAATAAAATATTAAAATATCAAATACAGCGGGCGCATGAAATAGTGAGACAAAATCAAGAAAAGGTAAAAAAAAAATCCAAAACGATAAATCATTAAACCCCATTGAGTTTCAAATTGGGGAAATGGTTGTAATGAAGAATCAAAATAGGAAAAATAAATGTTCACCAATTTGGGTAGGGCCCTATAAGGTTTTGTCCGTCACTACCCCCGGACAACGACAATATTAATAAAAGGAAATGGAAAGAAAATACAAAACAATTTGTTGAAAAAATACCATAATTAGAAATTGATGTATTAATTGTTAAAATGTGGAAATATATTTATAAATAAATTGCGAAAAGTTTAGTATTGTGGATAATGAATAGGAAAAAGGAAAACAGAAGAAAACGGTACCCACAGATCGCTATGTATTACTTAGGGTTAATTTACTAGCAAGTGGCGGACCAAATTTAAAGGTTATGAAAACAAGAAATATTAGGAAAAATATAACTAAGAAATAATTATAAATGATAACACGAGTTTTTTATACGAAATCAATGCGATAAAATATATTTGTACGAAATTGAGATATTGAACAAATAGCTAAGTACTGCTGAGCGTAGATAACTAGCATAGAAATTTTGAATTGTAAAGTGAATTATGAAATTATGGTTGAATCATTAATTTTAAATTAAAATATAATGAAAAGTAGATTTTGATGAATTGAATTTTGAATAAATAAAGAATTATTAATTTATGTTAATTGCTGACGAGCAAATAAATGACAAGTAGGTTTTTTTTTGAGATAGAAAATGCTCCAAATGATAAATAGGAAAAATATGATTGAATTAAAAGACTAGAAATAATATTACAAAACATATATAAATACGTTTACTACGAATGAAAAATAGGTTTTTAGAGCTAGAATATGCTCCAAAAGAGATTATTATGATTGAATTAATTGATTAGAGATAAATTATAAAAATTATGAGAAAATGCATACAACAGTTGCAAAATGCATACAAGACTTTTTAGAGTTAGCAAATGATCCAATTGTTATGTTGATATTTATTTTATTAAAGCAGCTAAGTATTACTTCGGGTAATTTACTAGCCTGTGCAATAAATTATGAGTTTATGTTGAATGGAAGAAACAAAAAAAAAAAAAAAAAGAAAAATGTAGAAATTGAAATTGAGGAAATGAATATATATAAAACAAAAATATAGTTAAAAGATATAAATTATTAAATAATATAATTGTATTAAGGATAGAAACAAATGAGAACGGCAATTACATTTTATAAGGATTTGATGTACTCTTCGAAAAGAGTCGACATCCGTAAGACTTTATGCCAATCTTAAGCTATTAATTAAATGGTTTGAAAAGAACAACAACAAATTGTTCTTAAGCATTTCACTAAATACGACGAATACAAGTCTGCAACTTGATCAATTGCATACGTGTATTACGTATTAGGTGAACTCGAGCGAAAACTTAATATGATCACTTAAGTTTCGTTAGAGATTGCGATAGAAAAAAATGCTCGACATATATGCATTTTTTTATTTTTTCTGAGCATTTAAAAAAAAACCGCTTCAAAATAAGCTAAACTTCACAAGGTTTAAAACAAAAAAAAGTGGAAGATGTTTAACTTGTAGAATATGTTATTCAGATAAAATATATTCTGTTAGAATTATGAATAAATAAATATTTTCTTCTGGAAAAATGTTTATGAAACAACAAAACCAATATACGTATTTACTATGCTGATTAGTTTAATAGATATTAAAATATAAAAATATAAACTTAATTAAATATGTTATATGACACATGTAGTTTGTACTTATATTGTAAAATATTAACACAAACTATTATACAATGTCAAACTTCGTAATATAAGAGAATGTTAAGTTATACGAAAAATGTGTTATATTTTTTTAACACATATATGGTATATACTACAGCATATTTTATAAAATTTTAAAGTACAATATTATATAAGGAAATATATGAATGATAATTTTGATAGAGATATAACGATGTTATTATATGAATATAATTATGTTTTATAGACACTTAAATATGTGAGTGATTGTAATAATAAATACACGTAAATGATTAGATGTAAGTAAAAATAATTATAGCATAGAAATCTCATTGAATATTATAAAACTTGTGACAGTAATTAGGTTAGTTTTATTAGAAAAATAAGTTTATTAAAAAAATAATATGGCTAACACTCATTTTCGATCGAAAAACAGATATAGGGATCCACAGGATGGAGTGAACAGTAATCACGAAATTTGTTGTAACTGACTCAAGCGAACTATTGTAGTTAACAGATGACTTAGTGTCAAGGGCACAGGGTTCATGCACAAGAAACGAACTGTTGAGGAAAACCTACGATATGCGTAAAACATACATTTGCGTAAAACTAAGTAAAACATATGATAGAACAACAAGTAACTGTGATGGCCAGTAATTACGATAGGTTGTCCAGAACGTTGCAAGCAACCATTAAAGAAATAGAGGGGTTGCGTGTTGGAATGAACGCTACACTAGAGGAACTCACCAGAATTAAAACGCAATCACATAAGGAGATGGCATCAATTGAATTCGCTATCATAGTGTTGAAATAAAGATTGTGAACACAAACCTGAAAATGCTCCAGAAAAAGCAGACCAGAAAGTAGTGAACACCGCCTGCCTTGCCGTCGACAGGCGGTCGTTTTTTTTCGTTCGGCTGGAACCAAGTTTTAGCAAGACGAATTCATTAGTTTTGCGAACCTAAACCCGGGCGAACACATAAAGTTTTTTCCCTCCCAAACCCAACACAAAAAAAAACACATAAAACCCATCCAATTACATTAAACGCGTATAACCAATAATACAAGTGTGCTGAAACAAATCACCAACTACAAACAATTCAACATCTACCAAAAAACAACATCAACAAACAGAGTTCTACGTTGAACATTGAATCACGGAACCAACACGATTACAACAAAAAACCTTGGATTCAGCACACGATCCTACACAAGTTAAAAGACAGCAGACAATCCAAGGTAAATTTCACAATTTACTATTTTTATACACATTGACCCGCGCCCTTTCCCATCGCCGTATTACGAACCCACCCAAACACGGACGTTTTGGGCCAAGCGTTGCTGAGCGAATTAACAGTGGAACTGAAGATGATGTACGAATCAGAGTAGTTCTTAAAGAACATATTGAATTTACACATCGAAGCTAAGGCGACATCGCAATGTAGTGTCGGAAGCAAGTTAGACGGAGTCAGGAGCAGTCGGGACCCCGAGAAGTATCCTACCTAGGGACTCCTGGATCTGTTAGATCGATGACGGCTTCACTAACAAATAAGAAGGTGCGAACAGCAGTCCGAAGGAAAGAAGACAAGCAGAAGAACGCATATCTGGAACTTTAAGAACCAGTATCGCTAGCACATATTTTTTTTTTGTAAGGGGGGAGGAATGTTGAGAGTCAGCATTATCACAGTCACTCATATCGTGACAGTTCATTGATATTTTCCTAGTGGGTATTTGCTCTTGCTAAATATTAATTACTATCTTTTAAAATAATATTAAATGCATTCTTTTTGTTGTTAAAACAATAAGTGAATGATGCTGGTTTGATGACACACTTTTTAGTCGTTGCCAAAATAAGCGTCGACAATTTACTTAGTCAGCAATTGAAACTATAAACCAAATTCACAGCAGCGTCAAGTTGCTAGCTTGAAGAAAATAAGCACGTGGTTCAATTTGTTTGTAAACAAAGATGACTTCAATTCAATGAACTTGTGATTGGTTAAAATTTTGCTTCTAGGCAAAAGCAGCAAAACACACTGTGATTAGCCAAAATTATATTTCTAGGCTGAAGCAGCAAAAGACACTGGAAAAGTAGCATTGAAACTTCCTTGCAGGGAAATCTAAACTAGTAGCATAAATATGTAGTATTCATATTAGTAGCGATGTTTCTAGTTCGGTAGCTAGTTAAAATGGATGCAAAGAAAAACAGTTCAAAAATTTCTTCGTAGAGGAACGTGTCGAAATTGTCAAAAACAAAATAAATTATGAAATACAAATTATATTTCATTTATCTATTTTGCAGGAAACATATTTTTATTGTGGGTTGCATCGTGCGATTTGCTTTATTTCTTTCCGCCATGGACTTGTACAATTTAACATTTACCTATTTGAAAAACCCTTACAACCGTGGCTTGGCTGCTGATAACAAGCCGAGCCAATCGCTCTCTCCTACGCTGTCTACCATCAATTCTCATTTTACAAGCTTTCTTGACTGAAGCAATTTCATCCATTCGGTCCACATGACCTAGGCAGCGAAAACATAGATTTTGATGCGCTTGACTATGTCAATTGTCGTCGAATAGCTTACAGCTCTAGTGTTTCAACTGGTAAATAGTAACCAGTTTAGAGAGGGATTAAAGAAACTAGTTTATAGACTGACTGTAAAAAATTAGTCTATAGACTTGTTACAAGAAGCTAGTTTAAAAACTACTTAAATGTAATGCAAGAGGGGACAATTGACACATCGTAGGATATGAGCATTGAAAAAATTACAGTTCATTGTATGAAAATGGGGTCGAATTCGGGCTAGTTGAGTGTCTACGGAGAACTAGACCAATACTAGTATTCAACTAGTCCGTTAGTATTAGTATATAAGCTATAGTTATTTAGTTTTTAAGTGGGTTGTTATTAGATTAAGAAGTTAGTTCATAAGTTGAGCAGTAAAAAGAAATAAAAGTTATAAAAAAGGATAAACTGGAAATGAAGTAAGTGTTGTTATTTATTAGATGTCTTATTTTAGGTGATGAAATAGGGACATTTAACACAGGTACTACAAAAGTCGTTTTTTCTTTAGAACACTCATCTAAAGGAATCTGCCAGAATGCATCTTCAAGGTCGATTCCTGATATAAAATGAGTCTGCAAGACACTCATTTTATATTTTATATCTGCTTAAAAATCCATTAATATGCGGTAGGGGATATGCGTTGTTTTTCGTCAAACTATTTAACTTTCTCGAATCTAAACATAGTCTAATCTTGTTTGGTTTCGTGACAAGTACACTTGGGCTACACCAAGGACGTTTACTTTCCTCAATAACACCTAGTTAAATCATACGCTTCTACTTGTCAAGATGGTGAACGTGAGCAATGCTTACATATATTGGAATTATTTGGCATGTATCTATGATAAGCAATTCTATTTTTGTCTTTCCTAAGCCTAATTCTGAAAAGGATGGAAATTCATCAATAACCTTATTTATTTAACTCATATTTTTCAAAAGCGTTTAATGACCCTGCAGTGTAAAGGACTAGTTGAATACTAGTATTGATCTGGTTCTCCGTAGACACTCAACTAGCCTGAATTCGACCCCATTTTCATACAACAAACTGTATTATTTTCAATGTTCATGTCCTACGATGTGTCAATTGTCCCATCTTGCATTACATAACCCATCTTGTTTCATAACTAGTTTATTTTAACCAGTCTATAAACTAATTTTTTAGAGTCAGTTTATAAACTACTTCTTTTAATTTAAATTGGTTGCTATTACCAGTTGGAATATATTTAAAAATAAAAAAAATTAAAAATATCCATCTTTGGTCCTCTCTGAACCATGATCCGTATGTGCTATTAGACGACATTGACATAGACAAGTGCAGCAAGATCCAGCGGTCTCGCTAAGTCATATCGAACAATGTATGAAACTGCCTAGCGGCCAAGACCAGTACATGATTGTATGACCATCATCGTGTGTAACATTGCTTTTTCACATTGAGTCTTCCTTAAATTTTACTTAAGTCCATAGCGGAGAACCTAATAGCGCAAATGCCACGAAAGAACACACCACGATTATCAAAAGGAAGTATGATTCAAATTGATAAAGACAATTTAATTTCAAAATTTATTTTATTATTGACAATTTTGACATGTTCCGCTACGAAACAATTTTTATTTAACTGGTTTTCTATGCATTCATTTTAACTAGTTACCGATCTAGAAACATTGGTACTAATTTGAATACTACATATTTATGTTACTAGTCGAGACTTCTCTGCAGGGATTATTTTCAAAGTTAACCAGTTGGGAAGGTTAGATCACATGGGAAATTTTAAAGTAGGTGTAATTATGATAGTTAGGATTATCAAAATTATAGTCGGTCTAAGCCGACTATAAATACCCTACACATATGTGTGGTTACCATTCAAAGTGATATATAGGTCACCAGAGTATACGAATCCTGAAAATAACTACAAACATTCAATCGCTGACGAATTTCCATTCATTTGATACCCATATTTACAAATGGGTAGGTGTACCGAATTTCGATTTTTTTTTTGTGAACCACAAGTCTTTTCGCCGGAAAACATTATTATCATGTATTTGAGCATGATATCAATATATATTTGACCAAAAAAGTTTACCTAAGCACGTATACATAAAAATTGATCTTTATATGTACATTTTATATGAGGTATTTGAACATAAGTGGTCGGATCATAGGTCACAGTGGACCGATCTCGCACATACAGCGTAGGTATATTAGTAATCTAAGTTATAAGTTTCATTTATCTAGCTCTTCAATTTTAAAAGTAGTAGGGATTTCAACAGACAGACAGACGGACAGACGGACATCGCTAAATCGACTCAGGAGGTCATGCTGATCAAGAATATATATACTTTTCCATACCGGAGATGCTTCCTTCTGGGTGTTACAAACGGCGTACCAAACTGAATATACCCTTTCACTCTTAGTGTAGGGTATAAAAATAATATTGTTGTTTGGAGATTTTAATAAATTGATAATATTTATTGTCGAAAATCAACAATTATTCTCTATGTGTGTATATAAATCGTTTTTGTACCCTGCAGTGTAACGGACTAGTTGAGTACTAGTATTGGTCTAGTGCTCCGTAAACACTCAACTAGCCCGAATTCGACCCCATTTTCATACAGTGAACTATAATTTTTTCAATGCTCATGTCCTACGATGTGTCAATTGTCCCCTCTTGCATTACATTTAAGTAGTTTTTAAACTAGCTTCTTGTAACCAGTCTATAGACTAATTTTTTACAGTCAGTCTATAAACTAGTTTCTTGAATCTCTCTCTAAACTGGTTTTTAGGGTTTTTCAAATACGTTATTTGTTAAATTGTACAAGTCCATTGCGGAAAGAAATAAAACAAATCGCACGATGAATATAGTTCAAAAGAAAGATGTTTCCTGCAAAATAGATAAATGAAATATAATTTGTATTTCATAACTTATTTTGTTTTTGACAATTTTGACACGAACAAATTTTTGAACTGTTTTTCTCTGCATCCATTTTAACTAGCTACCGAACTAGAAACATGGTTACTAATATGAATACTACATATATATGCTACTAGTTTAGATTTCACTGCAGGGGAATGACAGTTATTATTTGTTTCCATCTTAACTACTTAATTCGTTTCTGCTACAATTTGTGGTGCTATATTAAATTCATACCAGAAATTAATACCTAGGTACATAGATTGCTGCAAGTTTGGTGACAAATAAAATTGAATGATTTTACCTATATTGTTGTAACTAACTAGTAAAATTACATAACCGATTATTGTTATTTTGATCCATATGCAGTACTTATCAAATTAGTGAGTGGTTTGATTTGTACATCAAGTTTATTTATAAATTCAACACAATTTTTGCCTAAAACACTTACAGTTGCACCAGAATCAAGCAACGCAAATACTTCTTCTTGACCTAAGTGTATTTTTGCATAAGGTCTGTTATCATTCGAGATATCTAAAACAGAAGGGTTAATAATTGTACGAAAATGTTTACGTTTTTTAAATAGGGGAAATTGGGGCTTTATTAAATATTAAATTATTAGCTTCTAGATATCGAATTTTTCTTGCATGTAATAGTTTATGGAAATCAAAATCAGATTTTTTTTGATTCATCTTTAATATTTTTAGTTGGTGCTTTTAGAATAACTAAAGGAGTACTTTTACTGAAACAGGCTGAAATTTACTTTCTGAGTTGCCAACGTTGTTGATTTCCTCAAACAAGTTAGTTAGTAATTTGGGGGTTTTGGAGGCGAACGAGTGACCCCATAGGACTTTTCGCTCGGTAGTGTGTTTTCCCAATGTTTCGTACATTTTGTTGTAGTAACATTTTTCTCTCCACACCAATAACAAAATGGATTTCGCCTTTCCGACAAACACTCATAAAATGAATGGCCAAGTTGGTCACAATTCTAACCTTTAAATTTTCTGGTGTCGAATTATTTTCTAGGATGTCTATTGTGGTTTTGTGTGTTGTTGGCGCTGCAGATACTTTTCAGCTTTTCTGGCAGCATCACTCACGTAAGTCATCTAAATTATATGTGTCATAGGAAAACAAAAGCAGACCAAGTGACTCTTTCGAATTGTTCTTTAAAAGTTCGTTTTCTCACTCATGGGTGAGAAGAATACATCAAATGATTCTTTCGGTTGTTGACATCGTTCAAGCATACGAATTGTTGTCACAGTCATTTTCTAGTATTCCAAATTTTTTTATGATTGCATCTTTGAATTGATGAAGTGTTATTTTGAACTATTTCTGCGCATCAATTTTTCCTCTATTTTAGACCATCATCACTTTGTACATTTGAAATCAAATATCAAACTCTAAATTAAATTTCACGAACTCAAAATTTGTGATAAATTTATTTTCATATGAAAAAATTTTGACAGCTTATTTTATCAGAAAACGAGAATAGTAAAATATGATAAATCTTAAAAGGTGAATATGAAAATGTTCTGTGATACATTTTTTTATGAAGCGGTGAAAAAGCTCTTCACTTCACCGCTTCCCAGATCGAGAATCGACCCCCTCGATAATTATGTATCATTTTCTTGTTTTAGTGTTCGATCCCAAATGCTTAAAAAATAATTAAAAAAATTGTTAAAAAAAAAAAAAATTTGAGTTTATATCCAAATGTTTTTAAAACGTGTACGTGTGTCTTACACTAAGAAAATAAAAAACCAACTACTAATGATTCTAAAGGACACGAAACAATAGTTTTTTCTATTAATTCAATAGTTTTTCAATATTATTTTATACTATTGTTTAGCTAATAAGGTAGACAACTGAATTAATAATAGGACAATGTATTGATAAAATAGTTATTTTACTATTGTTCCAATAGTTTATTTTATAGTTTATTTTACAAAACCATTAAAAATACATAAAATTCCTAAATTACATTTGCAAAATTGGGTATCAAATGAATAGAAATTCTTCAGCGGTTGAAAGTATGTATTTATTTTCAGGATTCGTATACCATGGTGACCTATATAACCCCTTTGAATGGTAACCACACATATGTGTAGGGTATTTATAGTCGGATTAGACCGACTATAATTTTGATAATCCTAGCTATCATAATAACGCATACTATAAAATGTCCATACTTTAAAATTTCCCATGTGATCTAACCTTCCCAACTAGTTAAATGTTGTTTAAAGAAATAAAAAGTGTCTATAGAAAATAAAGGTATTAAGACTTTAAAATATGTTATATTAATTTGGCCATTACTTATTTGCCCATTACAACTCATGATGGGTTTCGTCCGCAGCAATTATGCTTTGCCAGTCGATTCTGAGTTGCCCGCGCCGGTACCAGTTTTGCACTCCAAGTGCTGTCAGAATGGCTTGAACTTGGTCGCTGCACCGGAGGTTCGGACGCGCAGTGTGACATTTTCACTATTTAGCTAAGCAAAAATCAATTTTTTATTTTGACAAATATTTAAATGAGGAATGATAGTGAATTGTCCCAACCACAAGAAAACTTAATTAAATGTTAACAAAATGTGAACAAATATATTGTAATGGGACTCCAAATGTCAATGTTTGCTCAATGCGCCAAAATGAACATTGTCGAATGATAATAAAATGTTTAGTTTGCAGGTGCATAACTTTGTTATGGTTAGTGATTTTCTCCAATTTTTTTTGTTAAATTTGTCTAAATACACTTCAAAAAACATTTAAAATTTAATTTAAAAAAGGTAAAATAATATTTTAATATTCGAATTGAAAATAATAAATATAATTGTAAATATTTTGGAAAAAAGTGTCATCTTTTGTAGAAGTTTTCTTTCTTATTCCACATATTTTCAATTTTTGATTACATTCAAAATAACAATTAACATTTTCACTTTTAAGAAAACAAAATTCTGTCTGCACATACCCCCACAACCCCCATACACTTTTTTTCAAATTACTGCAATGAATTCGTCTGTCTTTTGTTAGCAAATTTTTGATATTTGGCTAACAATACATATAGTTTACGAACTTTTTATTGCTAAAACGTGCGAGAACAGCTTCTATAAATATTTACAGATTTAGTTCATTTAAAAATAGTTAATTTATAAATCATTAAACCATCTAAAGTTAAAAAGAGGGCTTAATGACAGAAAGTTGTCATTATTACAAAATCCCAAAAATTTACGAAAAATCGTATTTATAATTTTTTTTTTTAATAATTTATTAAAATACAATATTAAATAAAGTATTGACGATACAGAAGAAACACACAAATTTTGAATCCTTACAAAAAATACCAAATTCTGATATATAAATATTTCCAGTTACATGACAAGTGGGCGTGGCATTCGACCGATATTTCCCAAAATATACCCAAATACTCCTTAGTAGATTACTTGACTGTGGTGAAAAAATTATAAGTCTGGCTTTCTTAGTTTTTAAAATATAGACTTTTGTGAAAATCTCACACTGTGGGACGCACTCTCCTACGTTGACCAGCACTGGGTACAGAATTGTAAACCTTTTTTGCGCTTCCATCCAAACACTTGAAATGTCCAAGCCAGTGTAGACGCTGGATCTTAATGCGCCTATCTATGTCAATGTCGGCGTAAAGCTCATACAGCTCGTCGTTCCATCTGATTCTGTACTCGTTTTCAACGCATATCGGGCCATAGATTTTCCGAAAAATCTTTCTCTCGAACGCACCTAAAGCTCACCCATCGGAGTTAGTAAACGTCCATGCCTCAGCGTCATTAAGCAGGCATGATGAACGACTTATAGAGCATAATTTTTGTCCGGCGAGAGAGGGCTCTGCTCCTCAATTGCCAACTGAGCTCAAAGTAACACATAATGGCAAGAGTTATTCCTCGCTAATCTCCAGACTGACGTTGTTTTCTTTGTTGATGCTAGTACGTAAGTAGACGAAGTCCTTCAAAACTTCGAAGTTGTGGTTGTCAATAGTGACCAATTGTCCAAGACGCCGAAATTCTTTGTTTGTTGACACTAGGTACCTCGTCTTGTCATCGTTCACCGTAAGACCCATTCGACGCGATGCCCTTTCTAAACTGGAAAATGATGCACTGACTAACCGTACGATCTGCCCAATGATGTCGATATCATCAGCATACCCGAGCAGCATGGTACTCTTGTTGAAGATAGTGACATTGTGATGGAGTTCGGCAGCTCTTACAATCTTGTCTATTATTAGGTTGAAGAGAGACTTATCCCTGTAGTTAGCTCGTATCGTGTGGCCTAAGGATTTTTTTTTATAAGTTAACCAACGCTCAGGGGATGCCCCCTATTCATGCAATGCAGAGTGCGTAAGAAGGAATTATAGGTAAGAGGAAGGAGGATATATGGAGTAGTGTCGGTGAATGTTTGTTTTGAACTTGCCAATATCAGGGGAGATTGTTCCACAAACGTATCGTGTGACTGAAGAACGAATTCTCTCGGTAATGCGTGGTTCTATTGAGAGCCGAGTGAACTACGAAGGGGTGGGCTTGGTTCGATGCCCGAGTAGAACGAAAGGACACACGACCTGGTGGAATCAGGCCACGTATTTCCCTCGAACACTTACCATTGTAATACCTATAAAACAGGCTTACACACCCTACGGTCCTTCGGTGCTCAAGAGAACCAATAGACGATGAAATATTTTCATCCCCTATTAAATATATCGCACGTTGTTGAATCCGGTCCAGGAACTCCAAGGTGGATTTCGAGGCCCCAGCCCAAATATGCGAATTATATTCCATGTTAGGCCGAATATAGTTAGTGTAGACAGTGAGTAAGTCAGCAGGTGTGAAGAATGTCTTACACTGTTTTAAAAAACCGAGGCACTTGGCTGCTTCTTTCGACACGTCAAATATGAGATCATTCCAAAGGAGATCACATTAAATTGATATGCCCAGAACGTCGAGAGCAACTGACTCTGCAATATCCACAGCGCCATATTAAGGGAAGGGAGGGTTGAATCCATTCTTTTGTGAGAGAACAGACAACATTGGGTCTTGCGTGCATTAAAATCAACTCTATTTGCAAGACCCCACTCGGAGATTGTTTTAAGGTCATTATTGAGTGTGTCATTCATAGTGCGTCTTTTACTCTCAATCTCCATGAGGTTGGGCGCTTTTTGAACGAGTATGAATGACAAATGTTGCTATCATCTGAAAAGGAATGGATTGGGTTCTGGGTAAATGACAGAAGGTCATTGATAAATACCAGAAATAGGGACGGGGATAGGACGGAACCCTGCGGAACTCCAGAATTGATGAAATGTTGTTCCAAAAGAACACCATCCATCGCAACTCGTATTGAACGACCCTGGAGAAAACTCGATATCCATCGAGTAAAAGATTCACCGACACCATATGCAATTAGATTTGAAACGAGGGCTTTATGCCACACTCGATCATAAGCCTTGGAAATATCAAGAGCAACAGCCTTACTCTCCCCGAAAAGGTGAACACAATTATTCCACTTTTCGGAGAGGACCGCCATCAAGTCACCTGTGGATCTCGTCCTACGGAAACCGTATTGTCGGCCACTGAGCAATTCGTTGTGCTCAAGATAGTTCACAAGGTGGATGTTATTTACGCTCTCCATTACCTTGGAGAGTAGAGAGCATATTGCAATGGGTCGGTAATTGGCACGGTTCGTAGCCTCGCCCTTTTTCGGATCTGGCTGGACATTGGCAACCTTCCAACAAGATGGAAAAACTCCTGTCGTGCAGGAGATGTTGAAAAGGTTACGCAACGGACAAGCCGGCGTTGACGCGCACTTCTTCAACACATGGGCAGATATGCCATCTGGTCAGAGGCTTTGTTAATGTTGAGGTTTGCTAAAACCTTTTTAACTGCCCTAGTTCGAAAATATATCTCCGGCATTGCTGAAGAAGCAAAATCGACGACGGGCAGTGGTTGATTACTTTCTGGGAGCGTTGAATTATTTGCAAAAAATTCTGCCAAGAGATTAGCTTTATCAGCCAAGTCTGAAAGGCTTCCTCTTTCGACCTGACTGCAATCCTGCAAGTCTCATTAAACCAAGAGTGGTCCTTAGGTTTAATGCTAATTTTTTTTGAAGGTATGAAGGACCGCATACCTAATAAAATATTTTGTATGATTAAACCCGCAGATTTTATGTCTCTGTCAGCGAAACACAATTTCCAATTAAAGTTGCGAAAAAAATCATTTAACGCAACCCAATTTGCTTTTTCGTAAAGCGAAGGGCTTTAATCGAAGATGCGCGTAAACTAGAATACGAAAACTCAACGGAAACAGTACAGTAGTCGGAATAACCAAGAGGTGCAAGGACTTTTACGGGGCCTATTATGATTAGCGAAGCGAATATACTTGGCGAAGCGAACGCTTTGGCGAAGCGAACGCAATTTGGCGAATGAACTGGCGAATGTACTAATTTTTATGGTTTTAAAAGTGAGCAACACTTACAACATTGACGGATAGAATTACCATTTCAGAGTTGAAAAAAATAGTATCATGTTGCGTACTTTTAGTACTGCCTTTTTTTTAGAACAGATACTATTTTATCTTAATATCTATTTTTTTATTATTAAAAAACCATTTAATATTATTTATGGTTTAAAAAACGTTAACTCGATTCAGAACAATAATACTTTTTCGGTTTTTTGTTATTTTTTGTCTATAAAAGATTAAAAAGTATCCAAATAAACTTCGGAACAATTCAAATTAGTTAAAATGTACAGTAAAATATGTTTTTAAATGTTAATATTGGAATTATTTTTACATAAAAATAAATACTTTTTATTAAAAAAAGTAGTTTTTTTTATTTGGAGCAATACTTCTTTTATTTTAATTTAAAGAAACCCTAGAGTTTCAAAACAGCTGATGTGAATATACTTGTTTAGAAAAATAATAAAAATGTTCCAAAAAAACGATGGGCCCAACGCAATCAAAGAAGAGCGCGTTAAACAGAAGCCAAAGCGGTGTGCAGAAAGCTGGAGCGACGACGAGGAGTAAGACTAAAATAAGTGACAGTGATGGTGGTCTGTCCTCCGAAGAATTCATCTGTGGTACAAATAACTTCGCGCGATGAACCAAGCTGCATCCTCAGCAGCAGTCGGAGTAGTTCCAGACATTTCTTTTATTAGTGTTAAGTTTAAAATAAAAATAAAAAGTGTGAAAAAAATTGTTTTTTTTACGTTTATTAGTTAGGTCACAAAAAACTCAAAATTATAGAGATCCTTTTAGAAAAACTAAAGGATAAGATAAATTGAAATTCAGAAAAAGCCTAATAAACCAAAGCACAAAAGAAATAAAAATTAAAAATCAAAAGAAAAACTGAAAAACAATAGATAAAGATACGTTCGCCGATTCGTCACATGAACAGTTGATTCGCTTGATTTTGACACTTGAAGCGAATGAAAATCGGTTGAGTGTTGCATGTTTTTTTACGTTCGCTTAACTTTTCCCGTTTTTGGCGAATGAAGTCTGGCGAATGTAACCCGTAATAGCTTTTTGGACGTTCGCTTCGCCAAAACCATTCGCTTCGCTAATCATAATAGGGCCCTACATGATATTTTTCATGATGTGAAGTCAGAAAAAGGTCTAGGACTTTTGGGCTTTGCCCGCCAAAGCGCGGAATATACGTCGGCTCCTTCACCATTTGAGTGAGTTGGTTGCACTCGGCAAAAAGCTCAACATAACAACCCTCCTGTGTTGATAGACCCAAATGGCTCAACCCAGTTGAGTTTGAATTTAACCCAAATAGTATTAAATTCGCTATCCGACACACTATGTTGTTGCTGCAGTTGATACGCAACGTCACTCCGAATAAAAAGAGCAAGCCCATATGGGCAGAGAATAATGGCAATAGGTGATAACCAAGTATATGCAAATCCAGTGGATCTGCACCCTCATTAACCTGGGTCTCACCTAGTGCCATTATTTGTGGCCTATGGATGGACACATACGCATATACCGAGAAAAAATTCGCCCTCAGCCCACGAATCTTGCAAAAATCTATATGAAAGTTTTGCGACATTTGTGCCACTGTGCAAATTCAAAACATACAAACATACTATCAGCGTGCGGCAGATGAAACTTAGCAGATGACTTAGCGCAAGCTAAGTCGTGGTGAGTGTTATGTCTTCACCACGGCATAGATTACGCACTCAGTGCAGCCTTAGTTGCTCACGCTAGTAGCTTGAAGTAGGAAAGGGGAGGAACAGAATACGAAACCAGTTGGGAAGGTTAGATCACATGGGAAATTTTAAAGTAGGGTTTAGTTAGGATTATCAAAATTATAGTCGGTCTAAGCCGACTATAAATACCCTACACATATGTGTGGTTACCATTCAAAGTGATATATAGGTCACCAGGGTATACGAATCCTGAAAATAACTACAAACATTCAATCGCTGAAGAATTTCCATTAATTTGATACCCATATTTACAAATGGGTAGGTGTACCGAATTTCGATTTTTTTTGTGAACCACAAGTCTTTTCGCCGGAAAACATTATTATCATGTATTTGAGCATGATGTCAATATATATTTGACCAAAAAAGTTTAACTAAGCACGTATACATAAAACGCACATACAGCGTAGATATATTAGTAATCTAAGTTATAAGTTTCATTTATCTAGCTCTTCAATTTTAAAAGTAGTAGGGATTTCAACAGACAGACGGACATATTATAGGATTTAAATCGACTCAGGAGGTCATGCTGATCAAGAATATATATACTTTTCCATACCGGAGATGCTTCCTTCTAGGTGTTACAAACGGCGTACCAAACTGAATATACCCTTTCACTCTTAGTGTAGGGTACAAAAACAAGTATATGCAGTTGCGACAAAGAGCATAAAAAAGCCCCTTGAGTTGACAATTGCAAAATGAAGCGGCAGTGCGTGGGTGAAACTGTTTTTTTTTTTATTTATTTTTGTTCTATTTTTTTTTGTGTTGCGAGAGGGAGAGTTATTATTTTTCTGTTTTTATTGCTGTTTAATATTGGGCGATGCGCTAAATTTATTTTAATTTGAAATGTGTTTTTTTTTCTGTTTCATATGTTAATATTATGTTATTATTGACGTCACTAAGCACGATTTTTTTAACAAAACTAAGACGACGGACGAAACGACGGAAAATTATAAATATATGAGGTCGGCGCGACACGTCCGTCCCCCATTATTGCTCAGACGCTACTGAGGTTGAAGAGAGATTTATCCCTGTAGTTAGCTCGTATTGTGTGGTCTAAGGATTGGGCAAAGAATACGGAGATTTCATTCGCTGGGCATTCGTTTTTCTGAACATATTCTTCTGATGAGCTGGTGCCTGCTCGTCTTGAGTTCTTCGTCTCCGGTCTTGAACAACTCATCGGGCAGACCATCTGTGACTGCGGTTTTTTTGATGATCCACCTGTAGATGGCTGTGCAGACCTTATCACGGTGAAGCGGCGGTATGTCCACGTCGTCGTCAGCAACTGGGGTTGTCGGTCTTCGGCGGAGTTATGGTTGTCATTGCCGGGTAGCAGTTGCGAGAAGTGTTTCCTCCATAATCTCAATATTTCCTGGACATTTGTTACTAGGTTCCCGCCATTGTCCTGACAGGAAGAGGGTCTTTAAACCTCCGGTCAGGCGTCTTATCTTATCTGAAAGAATTTTCGAGCTTCGTTCTTGTCGCAATTCATCTCAATATCTTCATACTCGTGTCTTTCTAATTCTCTTTTCTAACGCTTCTCTCTATAACGCTCCTTCACGGCTCGCGTAACTACCGTCTTCAGTGTGGCTCTATATAATATATAATGTTAGCAAGGAACAATGTTATAAATCCTATAATATTAGATAATACTGAAATAAATCACATACTTGATGTGGAAAATGTACCAATTAATATAAGTAGTTTACTTGCTGCTTCTAAAATCAAAATATTACAGAATTTAGATACCTATTATATATATAGATATCAATTATATTATAAAAATTTCCAAAATTAAAGATGTTTGCGATTATACTAAGATTTATCCGGTAAGCCATAATAAAAGTATTGAAAGGATAGAAATAAATGAAGCTGCAAGATGTAAAACGAGAATGCGACCTTTAACTGAATGAATTAATACAACCTCGGCCCACTTTTGCAAGCCAACTATTTCGGCATGCATAACAGAATTTCTGAATAACAATACGGCATCATGCCCAACTAAATCATCATATCATTTTTCACTTATTCAAATCATTGATAATGAAATCATTATTCTTAATGATGTCCCACAGACAACAATTTTCGACGAACATCAATTAATAGTTACTGGAACTTTTCTACTCCTCTTTTCGAGCCCGATTAAGATTACTCTACAACATTGCAAATAATTCAATACATGTTGAACCACATCCACCGAAGACGTTATCTTTAAAATATTTAAACCATGAAGAAAAACTCTCACTGCCATATCTCCATAAATTAATTTTTTATAACATTAACATTATTGATAAATTAAGGCAACATTCAAATATAAACGTATAATTAATAATTTATATATTTTTTTGTTTGTTTGATTTACAGGTGAAAAATTTAATTTTCACAATAAAAAGGCTTACTTAGCTTTCAATGTCAAACATTTTTCTATGGTGAAAATAACAATAAATTTTATTCTCATTTAGATTTCAAACGACCAATTTTATTATTATTTTTTTTATTATTATGATGAAGCGATTCATAAGAGCATATTTTTTAAAATGTTCACAATTCATATTCATCACGAAAAACCCAAATTTTCCATACATTAAGATAAAATGTTCGAATAATACTACTACAGCTGCGTTCAAACAATATTATAAATTAAAATTTGATACAAAGTAGCTGTAGGGTGTCGCATTTTTTATTTTTTTCATGTCAAATTTTCAAAAATTTCTGTTCAGTTGCCATTAAAGCCTGCCAAATCAAACACACACCAGGAGATTACGCATTGTATTTTTCCCATCATGTTTTCCCATAATGCGTACATCAGATGCCAAGAATTTTGTTCGAAATTGTCCCTCCATTTTAAGCAAATATTTCATAAACAAATTTTAAGAAAAAAAAAATTTCGAAAATTTTCAGTAAGATAAAGTTTAAAATATTTGTTCGAAAAAATAATTATGAGAGCTTAGAGAATTGTGATAAATTACTCTCTCGACACACTTTGTTGGTAACACAAACTTCTTTTTCATTTTTTGCAAAAACTAATATCTGGACACAGATTTTTTTTGCCAATTATCCGTAGGGCAAGGTTCATATTTTATTTCGTGATAAAGTTTGCATATGCAACATGTCGAAATCGTGCGACAACTTGCGATAAGGTACCAAAACGTCCTTTTTTTCAACTTTGACTCGATTTTGTGCAAAATATCGACGTACAGGGAAAATTGTGAGTACGCAGCAAGAATCAGGAGACCGAAATCAACCAGATATGATAGGTTTCATTCCAGATTAAAATCCTTGTAGAACAGTGTTATTAGCTCTATTTTCTGAAGTATTGTGAACATTTTGACCAGCAGCCGAAGTTGTAGCGTTCTCCATGGTATTGATTGGCTCACTATAATCTGATGATTCTCTTTCAATATCGTACTGTTGCTGTACACCAGTGCTGCGAGAAATAGGGGATTTACAAGGTCTTCGTCGATTGTATAATTTACTTGAGTGTCGAAAGTGACAGAGTTTGCGGATTTAATCGATTCGTTTTACGTTTTCTCGTTGGCATACCGTACGAGTATAACTTAAGGTAAAGAGGTTTCTTAACTTCATAGAAATTTGTGGGAATGATCAAATTATTGAACTAATTAATTATTTTATTTTAAACGTATATTTTTGAGTAACAGCTGACATTTTGTCTATTCAGTTATGGCAACAATAAAAAAAATGATAGAATGAACTATGAAAATATTGTGCAGAATCTAAGTACACCGATTTGTCAGGTATACTTTACTTATCACAATTTAGGAAAACAGGATGTACTAAAGCTAATATGTATTGCAACATTTACTTCTGACTCTTGATCACATAGTAAAAGGACATAATTTAACTAAAAGCTTCTCAAAATTTCTACACGATGTAGCAGCAATACTTCAGGATAGAGTCTTGAATGTATAGGACTTACATAAAGAGGGAAAAAATCAGTTTGAATGGAAATAAACAAATCGCCGCATAAAATGTCAATCTTGATGATCGAATCATCACGGACTTATTTCTTAATTAGCATTTCATAAATTAATATGTTTGACAAAACTATTTTGCCTACACGTCGTTGGGCGCCATTTCAATTTGTAGCGAGTTTTTTAAATTTATAAACTGTATGCTAGTGATATGATCTTTGCTTAGCATGCTTGTAAAAAGTCTGAAGCTCGATCGGAAAAGGGTAGATTCTTTCATCATAACAAAACAACAAACTACAAAAATAGAAAAAAAGATGTTCATGCCAAGGCTAAAAAAAATGAGGACAACTAATATTTACTTACTGACAATATGCTACCATAACTACCATGCAATAGATGTTTTATTGCGTTGAACACATAATTTCTGCATCTCCAATATAGTTACCAACATTCCCAACTATACAAAATTACGCATGCGTTTTTGGCTCAATCGCAGTATACATTATTTATTAAAAAGAGAAATCCTGATAGATTTTATGAATTGTATGATCTAAGACTTAATTTATAAAGAAAAATAACATGTTGTGTTGAGGAATAATTCAATCTAAATTATCATAATTCTTGATATACCTACCTTAAATGTATTTAAGTATAAAAGTATTTCTAGATTTCTACAATTATTTAAATTAATGATGTGTTAGTAAAATATTAGCTTAGTATTAATTTAATTAAAGTATTCCATTAAGTATTCCATTTCAAATTTATATTAGCTAGATTTATATTTATGTAAGTGTTTGAAATTTATTCTTGTATAACCCATTTATCTTTTATATATTATTATTTTTTAGATACATTATTTGATGCTTGCATGGATATTGATAATCTGCAAAATACTCCTCATGATATAAAAAAAAAATTCATTGTCTGTGTACATTGTCATGTTTTTATAGAAATCTTTTGATGCGATGAATTAAGCTTAATGCACAGCCAAACTGTAATTAGAAAAATCTTTTATAATGGTTCATATATGTATATAAAGATAGATTTTAGTTAGTAATTTGTGTATATATATATTTTTTATATCATGTTATTCATCATCACGTCTTTTTTTGTATTTGCAGATTATAGACTTAACTATTTATTTTTATCATTATGCAAAATTATATAACACACAGAAATTGAATTGAATGCTCATAATGTTAAAATCCGAATTAATTGGTTATCTGCTTACAACATCTTGAATACATTTTTTTTTCTAATATTCTCTCTTGTTTTTTTTTAATGTATTTTTTTATGTTTATACTTAGAATTACTATTATTTGTTAATATTACATGTAGAAATCTTCAAATTACTTAAAATAAATTATTGTCTAAATGTTAATCTTATTTTAAGAAAATATGTTATTTAACTTGTACTTATATATTTATATTTTTATAATAATCAAACCAAATTCGACACTTTAACCATTCTCTGCATTTCCATGCGTTCAACATAAAGATGATACAGCGACTAAAATTAATTTGTAACACGAAATCTGTTCTGAGCGAGAGTCTGGAGAGTTTCTATGTTTTGAGTAAAGGGAGGCGATTAACTTGTGATTAAGTTGCGTTCAATGATCAATTGATTGTATCCACTCTCTGGTGCACCAGTGCTCCAATGGTGCGATTGACAAACAAAATAAATGTTGTAGTTTGAAGATTACTGTTGTCTGCACAATGGAGCAAATTCGCGGTTTATCAAATTATTGGATATGATTCTCATTTTTATAAAAGAAATAATCTAGCAAAATTATAAAAATTAAATTCGCATACAATTAATTCATACAAAACGATTTTACCTTTTTCTCTATAATATCACTATTTAATTTTATTTAATGAATTTTAATTTGCAAATCAATATTTATTTCAATGATTCATCGCGTTCGCGTTGACTCTTGTTTTATTTATCACTTTAAATAAAGCACTTCTTTTTGATTCGTTTGTTCAGAATTTGATTTTCATTGACTTTGAAGAAAATTTTATTTATCACTTTAAATAAAGAACTTCTTTTTAATTCGTTTGTTCAGAATTTGATTTTCATTGACTTTGAAGAAAATTTTGCAAAGAAATGGAAATTTAGCACAATTGCTGCACATTTCTTAAAGTATTATATTTGTACATGCGGTGTGCTTAAACAGTTTGAGCGTGGTTTAGCGGATTGCACATGCGGTCACTGAGGCTGAAGAAATCGAAATAGGCAGGTTCTGCGGACGTGAGAATTGACATTAGTTTGAGACCATAATTTGTGCTTTGTTTCCGACATTCTAATATTCATTTTAAAGGTGATATTTCGTTTCAATTACTGAAGTCAGCTAAGACAATATGTAGCGTTTAAACTAGTATTAATTGTTGATTTCTATTAATCAAGGAATTGAAACCTTATAAAATTGAATTGATATTTCTTAAAAAACTGTTTTATAAGACATTCGCTACAATGCTATTTGTGTTAATGTAGACATACAAATTACTATTTGAATGTTTAGAGGAAAAACATTTCAAAAATTTGCTCTGCGTTACGATTTAGAGCTGCATTACTGATGAAGACATGTATGAAAAGCATTAATCGTTGCTTCGATGTAATTACTAAAAATAAATGTGGCCTTATTAACTTTTAATAAGTTTTTTAAAATACCTATACGAAAAACTAGACATTGCATATATTTTTCATAATTTTTTCCAAGCAATTTTTTTCCTAAATTAGGAAAAATTAAATTATCAGTAAATGTGTGGTTTGGTATTTTTTTTTATTTTGACGGGATGTTGTATATAGTTTTTCGCCATTTGCAAAAGCTTAATCCGAGATGTTCTTACATTGTGGAGCACCTTGTACTATATCTTCAATCTTGTACTTGTACTATATCTTCCACTATATCTTCCATTTTTTTTAGTCAATGTGTATATGAGGAATGTAAACGGTTTATTAAAAAAAGTAAAATAATAGATTAAGAATGTGTTGTATCGTCTTCCACAAAATCTTTAGCCTGTTCTCTTGTGACGCAATCTATATGACTAACTTTATTTCTAAACCTAACTCCGTAAAACTTATGAGCATTTTCCAGTAACTCCGGTCGAAAAGTAGTTGTAATAAATTGAGCTTTATCGCTTAGTTCGTGAATCATATCAGCCACTGCTTTTCTGTGTTGCGCATCCAAAGCCTAAAAAAAAAATGCAGAAAGCTGAATAAATTATGTAAATTTAAATAATATTTATGATTTGAATTCAATAATAATCAGCCTTATCGTGAACACTTGAGGAATATTTTATTCCCTTGGAGTTTTTTGTTCACAGGTAAAATTTGTTGGTATCGTCAATCTCCCAGGAACAGCAATTCCTCCGGAATTTTGTTCGAAATTCGAATGCAGTTTTACAATTTGGCCAGATTTTTTTTAATGTGTATGTAAATAATATGTAAATAACTTTTAATTAAATAATTTTTGTGCTACCCATAGATATTTGTTAACATATTATAAATAAAAGTATAGTTAATTTAAAGTATGTGTTTGTTTTTAATGAAAAAACGGAGGAATTTTTTCGGTGAAACAGGCGTTAATTTTACTCCAAAATGTTGTTCATGATACGTAGTTTTTTAGGGAAACATTTTATCCCTTTTCGAACATTGTTCACGATACCTATTTTCCACTAAGTGTAAAAATTCCATGAGGAATTTTATTCACGATAAGGCTGAATAATAATAATCATGTCGATTATGGAATCCCGGGAATCCATTGCGCGGGAATCCATTCGATTCGAATTCGATTCACTTTTTCGGAGTAAGTTTATCATTAATTCGCTCGAATCTACTACTTTATCGATCTACTTTAACTACTTTAACTCTCCGAAAACAGCTCTTTGCTATCAAAAATGAAATGTCGAAAGTGAAAAATTAAAAATAAACAAAGTGATACAAAGTGAAATGGATTCAATTGGACTTTGTATTAATATGGAAGATGATAGCCATAATGTTAGTCGACAAACACGTCAAGAAATTAGAGGATTACAAAAGGATGTTTTACAGATGTCCGACGAATAGTCAGTAAACTATAAATAACAATAACGCATTCAATCCAATTGCATATTTTTAGGTTTTTAAAAATGTCTTAAATATATTGAAGGCTAAACTACCACCAGTTGTACGTTCTTCATCACTGACACCAGAGTTTAAATTGGCAGCAATTCTAAGGTTCTTGGCCGAAGGGGGCTATCAAAATGGGACTGGCTAAAACTTCAACGTTGGAATGGCCCAGTCAACAGTTTCGGTGGTCTTATCTGAAGTGCTGAATATTTTGGAAGAAAATTTATGTCCAACATGGATATCTTTATATATGACTATGAAAAATACAGAATCCCAGGAATTGTCATGTGTGTAGATGGAACACACATCAAAATTTCAAAGCCTGCTGGAGAAAATTCGCACCTCTTTTACAATCGGAAGGGATTTTACAGCCTCAACACGATGGTAGTAAGTAATTTAATTACACAACTTTAAAAAATTATAAACTGTTACCATCTTTTATCAGATATGAGATCATAAGCTGAGAATCAGGTACACCGATGCTAAATACCCTGGTGCTAATTACGACTCGTTCATATGGGGTAATAGTGATGCATTTATATATTTCAAAATTACGTATGATAATGGCGATCGCAATTCGAGATTGCTAGGTACATTTTTTTAAACTAAAAAATCAACATTTATTACATTCCCTAAAATATTAATAGGAGATGCAGGATATCCGTTATCACCATCACTCATAACACCATTTCGAAATGCTGGAATCAATACACCAAAAAGTCGTTTTAATAAAAGTCATAGCACAGGTCGCAATGTTGTAGAGAGAACTATTGGAGTCTGGAAAACTGGTCACGGTGCTTGCTGCACTACAATCCGAAAAAATCCGTGCAAATTATAAACGTGAGTGCTGCATTGCACAACATTCGTATACATTACAATCTATTTGATGAAGATTTAGACACACAAAATGAGAATCGAGATGAAACAAACGACGATAAAATAGAACTTACAGCACCTTACAGATATGCAGCAGAGGCAACCCAAATAAGAAATAGTATCTTGCAAAGTTTTATGTAAATTTATAAAATATAATTTTTAATGCAAAACTAAGATCCATCAAAAACAAACCACATTAAATTATAAGTTTGTATTTAAGTTTAATATAAGAATATACGCATTAAGGTAAAATAAAAACATTTTCATTTTTTATTTAAAACTAAATTAGCTTTACAACCGTTAGTCATTTACAAGTAAATATTGTGTAAAAATGTAATTTTAAAGCACTTTTAAACCATTTCAACTTAAAATAAGTAGCACACAAAATAATACAAGCCTTCATGGCTAAACTTAAAAAAATACTAACACAAAGTTAATAACATTTGGTAAGTGAAGTGTTTATATCACAAAACCCATTAATTATTAAGAATATTTCTGACATTCTGGAGCTCAATTTGAAGCAATTCTTTCTTAATTTGCATTTTTTTCATACGCTATTTTTTCAATGCGCTCGTTGTGTCTCTTTGTTTCATCGAGTTGCGATTGAAGAATAGAATTCCGCTTTTTTTTCATAATCGCATATTCGATCTAATGAGCGGTGATATTTTTTTAAATTGGCATTTACTATGTTTTAATAATATGTATTTTTATCCGAATTTGTGGACTGCTATATCGACTCCCGCCACAGTAAATCCCAGGAATTCAATAACCTCTTTTAAGCAATTTCCCGCCGTAATGGATTCCCGGAATTGCATAATCGGCATGAATAGCTTGACGCTACAGCTCTGAAGTCCTAGGCCAATCTCTGTCACTACTGGAGCTGTGCGTGCTATATTTGTACTCAAGTGTTGGGACCTACAGTTTAAAGCCGAAACCGAAAGTCACACATTGATTTGTCTAGATTTGTCTGGTTTCGGCATACCGGTTCATTGATACGGTTTCGGTTTTGATTTCGGTTTTTATACAAATTTTCTTTTTTCCATATATTTCAAATAATTTAACATTGTTTATATGGTGATAAGTTATATTCAAATTATAATATTGGGATAACATGGGAAACGTAATTTAAACAATGTTTGTTGTTATTTTAGTAAAAATATTGTGTTATATGAATTATTTAATTGATTTCGCCAAGAAAAAAATGTAATTTAAAATTTCGTGACCACAAACCAATGAAAGGCAACATTTTGACTTCACCTGAGATATGATCTGAATTGCAAAGAATAGAATTTTATACAATTTCCATCCATAAAAGCCTAAGAAATTAAATTTCAACAATTCAGTGAACTGCAATATATGTAAACTAGTGATGATCATTTGCAAGAACAAGGCAAGAAATGGTAATCTTGTTCTTGCACGCTGAGTCTTGCTCTTGTTCTTGCATAGGTACATATGATCTTGTTCTTGGTCATGTTCTTGCAATACCTTTCTTGCTCTTGATAGCAAGAATCTTGCAAAATTTTATATTTTAAATTTTAAATAAAAGATCAACGACAAATATCTTAAACTGTATATTAATTATGAAAACGAATAGAATTTGAACACTAATTGTATTTAAGTTACTTACTTACTTTTATTTTACTAACAAAAAAAAAAAATCCTATAACATAAAAATTTGAATAATATTTTAACAAAAATTAACTAATAAAAAACAATTGTATAAATCAAGTGATGTAATAAAATGAACATATCGTCGTTGTAGAACGAAAAGTCACTAAATACATTTTCAAAATGCTAAATATTCATTTACAAACAAATCTATCAATTGATATTTCAACTTTAAAAATGCATCAATTACTTCTTATAATATTAATCAACAAACTCGAAATTTAAGTTTTTCATAAAAATGTATTTGGTGACTTTTCGTTCTACAACGACGATATACATTCATAATAAATATAAGGAATATTTCGTATAGGCATATTACTGTTTTCGTCAGAGATTAAAAAAATCCGTATGCTGTCAAGAGAACAAAAATAATATCTTGCAGGAAAACATTTTTCTTTGAGAACACAAACCCAAACGCTACAAAGCGAATACTAACAGAAAGAAGAGAATACAACAATAACGAATTACGTTTCGTATACACACACTTTCACAACGAAAACTTTTCATTGCTATCCTGTATCATGCATGGCAACAAACAGACGCATGACAACAGACAGACACATGACAACGGACAGACGCATGACAGCAGACAGTCGCATGGCACCACACTACAAATATGTATCTAGTAGAGCTATCAAGTTGGCAACAACAACGAGTTTTCTTTGTACAAACAATTTCCCGCCAAAAATTCCATCAAAAGCTTGAATGTTGATTTATTCGCATTTTTGTTGTTGCACTTTCAAACAAATCAGCGGATTTGTGAAAAAAGAAAAACACAAAAAGCAATATATCAGCTAAATGAGACTGTGAAAATATATATATATATATATATATATATATATATTTTTTTTTTTTTTGGTTTTATAAGTTACTAACTTAAGAAAACTTCACGATTTTACAATTAACTAAATATCTATGTATAAAAGTAAAACAAAAATAATAATGTGCATAGTACAGTGCATATGCACAATCGATGGAAAAACTAGCATAGCGAAGAAAAGAGATAAAAACATTGTTTTGTTTGTTTTATCTTTTTGAAGCGATTTTTGAAGCACTTTTGAAGCTATTTACCGCTTTAAAAGTGCTTCACAGACCTTTTTTTAAGATGTTTATATTCTTTAGCCTTGAAAAGCAAAAAAAAAAAAAAAAAAAACATCTTCATTAATGTTCACGTTCATAAATATGTTGCACGCTTTCCATTGTTACTTGTTTTCAATATTTAGAAATATCATAAATTCTTTTGAATTTCATTATTACCTTAAAAACATAATAAATACAATAAAATGATAAAAAGAACGCAAGAGTTTTGCTCTTCTTGCATTTCTTGCAGTGTTAGTCTTGCACTGGCTCTTGTTCTTGCATTTCTTATCTTGCTCTTGCAAAGAAAATCTCGCAAAAAAATCTCGATATAGTTCTCGCTGTTGTTCTTGCAAAAAATGCAAAAACAAGAACTAATGTAAATAAATATCTGCCTTATACTTGAAATGTTTAAACTTGTCGAATTTGCACTTCATTTTTCGTATTTAATAATATATGTTTTTCTTTTTCTTTTTATACTTTTTTAAAAACCGTTTTAAACCGGTATAAAACCGAAACCGTTTATATCGGTTTTGGATATGGGTTTATTTCTGATTTTTGTATTACGATTTCGGTTACGGTTTCGGTTTGAAAATGGAACGGTTTTAAACGGATATCGGTTCCGGTTACGGTTTCAATCCTTGCTTTAATGGTTATAGAGATAAAAATCAGATGAGATTTTGTTCATGAAATTTTTTTAAAAAATTGTAAAAAAATCTAAAACTTTACCGATTTTAAAAATTCATTTTTTTTCATTTTTGAAGACTTTACTTTACACATTTATACATAAAATCAAATTATCATAAAATCTAAATATTTTTATGGGACATTTATAAACAATCAACAAAGCATAAACTGAAAACTGTTATTAAATATCTCCAGTTTTTTAATATATGGACCAAAACGCCGCACAGTGGTCAAAAAGTGTATGTTTTCGGAAAAAAGTCAATAATTTTGGAACCAATAGAGATGATTGAATGAAGTTTTTTTTGTATACATTTTTTTTAAATTGCGGATCATATTTAATATTTTTTGCGAATTTAAATTTTTTCAAAAAAATGTTAGAACCGCCGGAAAATACGTCTAATTATAACATTGATGTATAGTGGGCGTATCCGTTCATGAAATGAAAAATTAACAAAAATTAACTACGAACCATGTTCTAAGGAGTATTCTAACCACAATTTTTTTTCCAATTTATTTAAATGGACATGTTTATAATGTTTAGTTTGTAAGATTTAAATACTTATTGTAAGTCTCTATAATAGAGAGATTCAACAATTTAATAAAGAATACATAAAAAAACATTAAGTTGAATACATTTAATTTTTTTTATATATATGCATCTAAAAGTTACTTATGTGCTATAATTTTCTTTATATATAACATTTTTGGTATACCTTGTTGTTTAAGAGTTATAAACGTTCTCAGAGTAGACATTACATTATATAGAAGTAGATTTGAAGTTGTCTTATAATCTGTTCTTCTGGTGAACCATTATCAACGTGCAGTGCATAATTTCTATGCTTTAGAATAAAAGTAATTTAATAAAATTTTAAATTCACTGAAAAAATTTACAATTTTTAAGGATAAAAAGTAAAAAAAAAAAATTAAAAATCGTACAGTTGTTAAATTTCACATCAGATAATATTAATTATTATTTCTATGATTAGCTATTCGAAAAATTCCAAGAAATTGACATGGAATTCGCAGGAATCAATAACACTATAACTATTCATTGAAATTATGGTTTCGTTTTTTGCGTTTTGGTCCATATATAAAATTATAAAGTCGATTTTATATTTTTTTTCTTTGAAAATTGGACTTACACGCAAATCTTCGTAATAATTTTTCTTCTTCAGTAACATGCATTTTTGTTAAATTATTTTGAACGATAAAAATTATCCAAAAATACTTATTTTTTAAGCGACTTAACTAAACCCGTTATATATCACTATATAATATAGATACATTCTTAAAAATGTTTTAATTAGCCATAAGTACATACAATTGTTATATATTTTGTTAATGTTTCATGATGATAAGGTTAATACTTACTTACTTCGATATAATTAATCAAATTTATTTTTTTTGCCATATTATTTTATATCTTTTTCTTCATTTTCAAAAACTATATGCAGATTGTCTTTATATTCGCCACATAGATTCCTTAAAATCTCTTCTTTTCAATGATACCAAACACCTTTATATTTACTTTACTTATATGTGCAATATGACATTTTAATTAACATCAAGTTTTATTAAAATTTCGCATTTTTTAATTTTATTTTTATTTGGCACACCTGCAGAAACGCTAACATCATATAACTTTTACCAAATATATTCTAATTTCATATACTGCAAAATTAATAAAAATAGAATGATTTTTTTCATATATATTAGAACGGTGTCTTAGTTAACGGGGTTCATTCCATTTATAAAAAAAAAAATTTTTTGTGTGCGTAGAATGGCTATTGTGTAGTGTTAAGCTAGATTGATGCAAAGCATCAATAATCAACACAATTTTGTCGAATATCAATAAATGAGTGGAAATTCTATGTTGACGCAATTTTGTACCAATTTAAAATTTCTATTTTTGTGTCAGTTTCAATCCAAAATTTGAAAAAGCATCAACCAAATTGAGTCAATTTTTGTTGACGACTCGAACATCAACAACATATACCAATTTTTGAATTGATGCAAACTGAAATTGATGTTATTTAGTTAATCGTGTGATTCGGAGCTTAATTGTTCAAATTAATTATCTTAAAAATATTGACATTTAATTTTCATATAAAATATTTTTTTATTTCAAATAAAATATTCAAACTAGAAAGTTTATATTCGGTTTTGCTTCTTTCGTAACTATCAAGAGTGGCAAAGCTGCAGTTACAAAATAGTTGTCTGTACAGCTTATGGAATAGTGATAATGGTAAAACCGCCCGAAATTTGGTTGTTGTTCCCAAGTCAAAAATAAAAGGGTAGTATTGTAATGTCATTGTGGATCCAGTAAAAGTCACTTGGGCATTAAAAAAAAAATTGATAAAAAGATTGGTCGGATATCAGAAGTCAGTCGCCTATTGGATTCACAGATGTAAGCAATGTGTATCCGAAAAACGAACGACCGTCAGGAGTCGCGATAAGATGAATCAACACAACACAGCCCCGTGGAGCTTATTTATGACCTCTTGGGAATAATTAATGTAATGATTTTATAATTGATTTTGACATGCATAATTTATTACATGAGTGACTTTTGTGTACCCTACTATTGCACCAAAATCTCCCCCAGACAAAAAAATATGCAAGGAAACTGGTATTATAGTAGTAGTTTTGAGGAAAACTCACAGGAATGTGGTAGGAAATACAAATTGCATAGCAGGCATTTTGAATTTATGAAAATAAGCAGGCTCCATGTTCAAGCTTCTTCGTAGTAGGAAACTGAAAGGGAAAGGTAGCCTGCGAGTAGCAAACAAACACATTGTATAGAATTTCTGTTTTAAAATTTTTAAAGTTTGATAAACAAGTTGTCGACAGAAAATTTTGTTTACATTATTTCTTTTTTGAAGTTTTAAAAGCTTGATCAACAAGTTGTCGATAGAAAAAGTTGTTTACAATATCAAATTTGCCTTCAAAAATGTTCAGTACTAAAATTTGTTGGCAGTTATTTGTTACGCTTCATATTAATATGCCACGCCGCGTCTTTTGTGCGTTTGTTTTTTATTTAATCGGTGTTCATTCCGTCGGTTTGTTAAGTGAATATTTTTCCTATCGCCGCGATCTATGCTGATCTACATACATCAGGAGGTGACCAGCGACTGGCTCTTTTTGCAATTTTCGCCCACAACATAATCTTCTTGTTGTACAAAACGTATTTTATTATTGCTTACTTTGATAACAATAACAGTGTGAAGCAGCAGAAATATGCGTAACCAACAACACATCATCGAATCGATTGATTTTTGCGAAAATACAACAAATAAAATTTGTCGGTGTTGTTGTACAACAAGAAGTTTTGGTTGAGGACGGGATGGATGGTCACCCACGATCTAAATCATATGTTTATGATCCCTACCTTTCCCTACCATTCCCTACCATTTTCCAGTTATTTGTATTCATTGAGTTAGATCTATTGGACTGTGGTAGTTTTTGTTGAATTCGCAAATGGTGCTATTTCTTGTAGACGTCGTACTATTGATGCATTAGAACCTCGTTTTAGAAAACCATGGTCCCGTCATTCTGGCGGGACAACTGTATTTTTTATGCGATGTGGTCAAATTTTTAATCATTTAGGTGTTCACGCTGCGTCATTAGCTTAATTTTTGTGGGTTGTTATGATGAATAGTTGCTACTTTTCAATCACTGTTACTAACTGTTACTGCTACTTTTGAATAACAGTTAAAAATACCTGTTAAGCAAATAACAGTTATTTTTTTTTTATCACCGATGCGATTTTATTCATAGTTGATTTTCGATTTTAGCTACAATTCAAAACAACCTATTGCAATTTACGGCAACTGCCCCAAAAAGCATCTTTTTATTTAAATATTTAAACATTTTGACCCGTTTGATGTCCTAGAACCCAACCCTCTAGCTCAACCACAAAATTCAAAAAGTTGATAAATCATAATACATAAAAAAAGGTACAAATTGAACAAAAATGTATTTCTTAATATATTTTTTTATTGCAAATATTCAAAACATAAATCACAGTAGCAGTATTCAAGTATTTCAATTCGAATTGTTATTCGAATTATAAATACAGAGATTGGTATTTGCTTGTTATTTCGAATATTCACAACATAGATATCAGTAGGTGTGAATCACAGCTACTGGAGTAATTGTTATTTTCTCTTGAATAACTGGCTGTTCTTTTCCATTCGAATAATAACTACTTTTATTCACGGCTACTGGCGTATTTCTATAACAGGCTGTTTTGAGTAACGGTGTAAAAATAACTGTTACTGTAACGAGCAGTTATAAATACGTTTATATAAATTATATACTTTTAACTAAAATACTTTTTATTAATTGTTCAGTTTAAAATATTTTGATTGTAAAAATATTTTAAAATAATTTATTCATGTACGAATCAGAGCTTTGAGAACACGTCTCAAATTAAATAAAATTAAATAAATAGTTTTCTTTTATAAAATACATCTTTTATTGCGATGCAACGCGTTCGTTACATTACCAACATATCGGTACATGAATAGTCAGAGATATCAATGAATCATGTGGTTCGGAATTGCCTCGTCATTAGTTTACGCTTCTATGATGTAATCGGATTTCGATTTTCTCCTCATATACATCTTTACAGCGCTTAATTTTCTTCCGATCTCGTATATACGAATTATTATTGGTAGTTATATTTAAGTATGTGAAGTTAAATATGTATTGTTTTTAGCAAAGTCACACACCAATTTTTTTTACAGAGCACTAACAGAGCGATAACAGCCGCTATGTTAGCAGATGAAATCTTCCGATTGGTACACATAAATGACTCCGAATCCGTCCAGGATTTTCATGCTGGAACGGCATTTAGTACATTGGATAGCTAATGAATAGGGTTTTCCAAATATGTAACCTACATATATGGATCGATCCATTAGATCACTGGTTCCCAACCAAGGGGGTCGCCAAGGGATATTCACATTAGATTTTTAAATAATTTAATTAAAAAAATTGAATTGAATAAAATTTTAAATTTATCAATATGAAACATAAAATTGTAAATATATTAAAAATAGTAAAAACAAGACTTTTCATAATAGCGAATTCGGTCCCACATATACATTTTAAAAGTGTTCCGATTCCAAATATGGAATTGAAACCGGTTCCCATATATGTTCCTCATTATTAAATGATTGGTTGGCAGAAATCCTCTTACCCTCCTAGTGGGTGCCGACTGGTAATAATCACTACAGTTGTCTTCAATGTAATGAACATTGGTGATGGTGATTAGCTAAAGTCAGGTGTCACTCCCTCGTGTTTGTTACTCCTCAATAGTAGAGCACAAGGTAATGGCACTTGATCATAGGTTTTGAGGTACCCCCGCCCCTCCTTTCCCGATCCCTCTTCCTTTCTCTCCCCTGGGCTGGATTAAGATTCCTTGTCGATAATCTGCTAGGCTGTGGGCCCAGTTTAAAAATAGCACAGTCGCAAGCTGCTCATCCGGATATCAGGCGCCCTCCGGAATAACCAGCCTTACCCGCATATACGGATCTCTGTGCGGGTGGGCCTACCCTTCTCCGACACTCGTGGGAACAAACATGAATTCAAACACACAAAACAAACAGAACACAACAAACAACAAACAACAACGGCAACAACCAGGACGGTAACAAGGACAACGGCACGGACAAAGAGAACGGCTCTCTCAAAATGCCGATAGGAAGTACGGACTCTGAGCCCGCTTCCACCAGCAAGGCCGCAAGGACAGTGGTTTTTAGACCTGTTCCAGGTGGCAACACGACGTCGAAGCTAGCGAAGACAGTGGCTGTTAAGCCTGGTCCAAGCAACGCTTCAAAAGCAGTAACGATCATGAGTGAAAAAAACTCGGATGTGACTAGCCAGTCGGCCTCGAGCTTTCGGCAACTCACTCCCGGGCGTAAGGCGTACTAGGATCGACGCGCTCCCTTCAGAACGATTAACAGGATCAGCCGGATCCCAGAAAACAAACGTACTGACCAACAGACATAGTCTTTGGATTGGGCTAAGGCGACCTTCCACCAAAACCAGTTCAAGACAAGATGCTAACGAAGCGTCAAAGGTCTACTGAAGAGGCTAAACCAGAGCCAACGAAGCCGAGAGTACAGTCCACCAGTACTAAGAGACCCTTCAGTGAAGTGCTGAAGGACAATCTTGTGGTAGCTGTGATCGACAGAAATGACGCTGACGGTAGCATCACCCCAGAGAATTGGAGAGTTGTGGTGGAGAAACTCTCCTCACAATTCCTCTCCCTCATCTTGGAGCACCCAGGACCAACACCTTCATGCAGGGATGCCGGATGGCACCAGGGGCATGTTAAACTTATTGCCTGCGCTGATCAGAGGTCACTTGACCTCTATAAGATAAGCGTGGGTAAAATTGGTGAAATCTGGCCTGGAGCGAAGCTGGAGGTCATTGATAGGGACCAGATCCCAAACAGACCCAGAACTCGCTGCTGGATTCCTGCGGAGCCGTCGGATCACGCCTCGATACTGAAAATTATCAGTATCTGTAATCCGCAGCTTCCAACCCACAATTGGAAGATAGCCAAGCTGGAGGAGGCAACTGGTCGCAGACGCCATGCACTCATAGTGGTGAATGCGGAATCCCTGACACTTCTAGCTACCACTGACGGGGAGATCAACTATGGTCTCGGGTCGATAACCTTGAAGGTATATCACCAAGATAGGAGTTGCATCAATCCACAAAGCTCGGATCCCCAAGTACCCTCTGGTGAAAAGCAGGACAGTGGGAGCACTGACTGCTTAAAGCCGACTGAGGTGGAGAACACGGCTGTGGTGGTGAACACAGAATGCACGGTTGCGGTGGTGAACACTTGCGTGCCCTTACTAGCTCCATATAGGGATGAAGATTTATCTTCGGAAGGGCTAAATGTGAGCCATCTGTTTCTCGACGAGGACTCATTGTCATCGGATACGGACGATGAGGTCGACGTCACAATGATTGATAGGTCTGTGGGGGCCGGTAGCACAATGCTCCGTATCCTACAGATTAACCTTCATCATTCAAAAACGGCATCAGTCGGCCTTATCCTCCGCCTTAGTGAAAGGTGTGAGGACATAGTCCTAATTCAAGAGCCATGGGTTATTGGTAACCAGATTGGTAACCAGATCTCAGGACACAAAATTACAATATCATCTATGTAAGAGACAAAGGTAAACCCAGGTCTTGTATTCTTGCAAAGAAAACACATAATATTTTCCTTCTATCTAATTACAGTGACTCAGATATAGTCGTAACCAATACGGAGTCCGGCACCACTTCATATTGTTTAATCTCGGCGTATCTTGCACATGATCTGCAAGGAACCGGAGGAACCGCAGCCGGAGAACCTGCGGAAGGCCATTGGAGATGCAGAACAAAACTACACGGAGATAATTTTAGGCAGAGACGCCAACTCGCACCATACAATTTGGGGTAGTACTGATATCAATATTAGAGGTGAATTACTTTTTGATTACATAATGGCCACAAACCTAACAATATGCAACACTGAGTCGGAACCAACCTTTATTACAAAAAAGAGGGAAGTCTTAGACATCACACATATCTCTGACTTAACTTCGCAAAAAGTCAGATTGGAGAGTGTCAAATGAGCACTCTTTTTCTGACCATCGTTATATTCAGTTTAGTATAAACGATCAGTCACCAGCTCCACCCCTCTCTCTGAATTACAGGAAAACGAACGGGGCACGATACAATCCGAAACCTCCTGATGGTGCAGCGGACCTTGACCTACTCGTGGACACACTCACAGATACACTCAATTCAGCGCAACCAAAAACATGCCCAACTAACAGACATATTGGGAAAATTAGACCGCACTGGTGGTCACCTAAAATCACAACCCTGTGTAGTAATAGTATGGCACTTTTTAATAAAGCTAAGTACACTAGACTATTACATGACTGTGAGTGCTACAAGGTCAGTCTTCGGACATATAAATCGGCAATCAGGAAAGCCAAGCGCGACTCATGGAGACTATTCTGTGGGAAAATAAATGAAACATCCCAAGCATCGAGACTAAGAAAAATACTATCCACTAGTCCCACCAGTCCAAGTTATCTTACATATTCTGATGGTACCTGGACAACATCCTGTACCGAATCCATTGAACTTCTTATGGACACTCACTTCCCTGGAAGCACAAAACATCTCTCTGGTCTACCACTTCCTACCTGTGAAAGTCCTTCCAGGTCAGAGTTACTAGACCCGGAGAAGATAATTACTAACGACAAACTCAACTGGGCTATCAGTAGTTTTAAACCCTACAAATCTCCAGGACCTGACGGGGTTATTCCCGCTGAGTTACAGCAGACACTGTGGTTATTGCACCAGGGCTAACTGTAATTTATAAGGGTTGTTTAGACCTAACATATATTCCCTTGAAGTGAAGGGAGGTGAAAGTAGTTTTCATTCCCAAAGCAGGAAAAGGTTCTCATAGTTCTCCTAAAGACCTAAGACCAATCAGTCTATCTTCCTTTCTTCTAAAAACTCTCGAGAGGTTGATAGACACATATCTTCGTAATAGTATTGAAAATGTCACAGGCACAGCATGCATACTGCGAGGGTAAATATGTGGAAACAGCTCTGCACCAATTAGTTTCAGAAATTGAAAAATCCTTAGACTATAAAGAGTACACATTGGTTACGTTTTTAGACATAGAGGGAGCTTTTAACAACGTCACACCAAATGCTATAACGAGCGCACTAATAAAACTGGGAGTGGAGAAGTCTTTAAGTATGTTTATACACCAAATGCTGACAAGCAGGTTTATAAACTCTAAACTGGGACAATCCACTGTCAAACGTTTTGTTAGTAGAGGTACTCCACAGGGTGGAGTGCTATCTCCCCTTCTTTGGAACATTGTAGTGAATGACCTACTGTTCAAACTACAAAAAGGGGGCTGCAATGTTATTGCTAATGCGGATGACGTTGCATTAATGGTCTCCGGGAAACATCTACCCACTCTAAGAGACCTGACTCATTTTGGTCTAAGACAACTTTCTAACTGGACCAACACCTGCGGATTGGGGGTGAACCCATCCAAAACAGAACTAGTGCTATTCACCAGGAAATATAAGATTCCAGACCCACCAGTCTTAAACGGAGTAAATCTTGAATTCAAAGATTCCGCAAAATACCTAGAATTAATCCTGGACAGTAAACTTTCCTGGAAACCAAACATTCAAGAAAGAATCAAAAAGGCTACGGTAGCCTTATATACCTGCAAAAAAGCTGTGGGAAGAGTAGTGTATAATGCACTGGCTATACGTCATTGTAGTGCGACCATACTTTTGTACGGAGTTCTCGTCTGGTGGACAGCAATGGAGAAAACATCTTATCTCGCCAATCTCAGTAGAGTACAAAGAAACGCCTCATTATGCATCAGTGGTGCTTTAAGAACTACGGCCTCTGACGCACTAAACATGCTTCTACATCTTATCCCAATAGACATCTTAGAGAAACAGATGGCAGCTTATACAGCGATTCGCCTTACCGCCACAAACCAGTGGCGGAAGACACATAGGGGACACACCACAATTACAAATCTATTAACAAGGTTACCCAAAAATACCGACTATATGCTTCCAACCCTCGCCTTCGATAGGGGCTTTAAGGCAACTATACCCTCTAGAGAAGACTGGGAAGGAGGTACTTTGACAACTGGAAACACTCTTGAATTCTATACTGACGGCTCTAAGCTGGACGGTAAGGTAGGATGTGGTGTTTTTTGTGAACAACTAAACTTAGGTATAGCCTTTCGCCTGCCGGACTACTGTAGTGTATTTCAAACGGAAGTCATGGCTATTAGGTTCTTACCTGGCTAAGATGGAATATAGTATCCGTAAATGATATTAGTATTTTCATCGATAGTCAAGCCGCCATCAAATCTGTTAAATTCGAGTCCCTTACGTCGAAAGTTGCCCACGACTGCCGCTCATCTCTGATGGAGATGGTAAACCAGTTCAGCATACACCTGTATTGGGTGCCAGGGCACAGGGACATCGTAGGAAATGAGAAGGCCAACGAACTAGCTATGAAGGGGACCACACTGAACATTCAGCCTGAGATGAGTAATCTGGGTATTCCCTTATCAACTTGTAAACTCATTCTGGAGCAAGACACATTAACGAAAACAAACAAGAGGTGGGCGGGTAGTACAACCTGCTCCACCACTAAACAAGTATGGCCTAAATTAGACTTGAAGAGATCAAAACAACTCCTTATGACAAATAGGAAAGATATTAGCACAATGGTTGGTGTTATCACTGGCCATTGTATAATAGGCAGACACGCAAAAAGGATAGGTGTGCAAGCTCCTGACTTCTGTAGGAGCTGTATGGACGAGGAAGAGGAGGAAACCACTCTGCATCTCCTCTGTACTTGCCCAGCCCTCTCACACAAAAGGAACAAATGCTTCGGCCATTACTTCTTAGGTAACCTGAACGATATTGCCGGCATTGAAATAAAATTTATACGTAGCTTTGTAAAAAGCGCCGATTGGTTCAACGAGTGGAAGCAGGATTAGATCTGTGGTATCACAATGGACCTCTTTTGGCCTAAGTGTGCATGTAGCAGCCATTTCAACCTAACCTATTAAATGATTTACTTATGTACTGTCGGCGTGCTAAAAAATATTTAAAAAATATTAAATTTCTTTGTTATTTCCATTTTATTTGTTACAAATTTCATAAGGAAAATCTCAATATCTGTTTCTAATTTCTTAATTCATTCAATTTAGATTTATTTCAAATTTAAAAATCTTGATTTAATTTGGAATTTTCTCAATTTTGAATAGAAAAATCTTAATTTTATTTGGAATTTTTGCAATATCAATTGTAAAATCCCAATTTCATTTGGAATAATCTCAATTTAAAATGAAATATTTCAATTTCATTTGTAATTTTCTCAATTTAAAACATAATGCTAAACACAATAAAAGTCGCGAAATATATTTCCAAACCAACTATGCAGTATATATTTCCCAAATTCGTTTAATTTTTATTTTGTTATGTCAAATTTTAAGATATTGTCATAACGTGCGTGCTCAAGGTCCAGTCAGTACAAATTGGGTGTTTTGTACCAACAAATAAAACAACAAACAATTGGCAAAATGCATTGAGTGGCAGATCGTACAGCTGTTTCAGAGGCAACCAAGCCCCTTCATCAGCGATCTTTCTCTGCAGATTCTAAATTTCAAGTCGCTAAAGTTTTCCTTTTGCAATGAACACAATAAGAATTATGTACATTGAAGAAAGAACCAAAAGCAAAGAATGCAAAAAATTCATCAATTCAAAAATTCATTAACGAAAACAAACAAGAGGAGGGCGGGTAGTACAACCAGCTCCACCACTAAACACGTATGGCCTAAATTAGACTTGAAGAGATCTAAACAACTGCTTATGACAAATAGGAAAGATATTAGCACAATGGTTGGTGTTATCACTGGCCATTGTATAATAGGCAGACACGCAAAAAGGATAGGTGTGCAAGCTCCTGACTTCTGTAGGAGCTGTATGGACGAGGAGGAGGAAACCACTCTGCATCTCCTCTGTACTTGCCCAGCCCTCTCACACAAAAGGAACAAATGCTTCGGCCAATACTTCTTAGGCAACCTGAACGATATTGCCGGCATTTAAATAAAATTTATACGTAGCTTTGTAAAAAGCGCCGATTGGTTCAACGAGTGGAAGCAGGATTAGATCTGTGGTATCACAATGGACCTCTTTTGGTCTAAGTGTGCATGTAGCAGACATTTCAACCTAACCTAACGCATTAAATGATTTATTTATGTACTGTCGGCGTGCTAAAAAATATTTAAAAAATATTAAATTTCTTTGTTATTTCCATTTTATTTGTTACAAATTTCATAAGGAAAATCTCAATATCTGTTTCTAATTTCTTAATTCATTCAATTTAGATTTATTTCAAATTTAAAAATCTTGATTTAATTTGGAATTTTCTCAATTTTGAATAGAAAAATCTTAATTTTATTTGGAATTTTTGCAATATTAATTGTAAAATCCCAATTTCATTTGGAATAATCTCAATTTAAAATGAAATATTTCAATTTCATTTGTAATTTTCTCAATTTAAAACATAATGCTAAACACAATAAAAGTCGCGAAATATATTTCCAAAACAACTATGCAGTATATATTTCCCAAATTCGTTTAATTTTTATTTTGTTATGTCAAATTTTAAGATATTGTCATAAGGTGCGTGCTCAAGGTCCAGTCAGTACAAATTGGGTGTTTTGTACCAACAAATAAAACAACAAACAATTGGCAAAATGCATTGAGTGGCAGATCGTACAGCTGTTTCAGAGGCAACCAAGCCCCTTCATCAGCGATCTTTCTCTGCAGATTCTAAATTTCAAGTCGCTAAAGTTTTCCTTTTGCAATGAACACAATAAGAATTATGTACATTGAAGAAAGAACCAAAAGCAAAAAATGCATCAATTCAAGATTTTGCCAAAGTTGTTGTTGTGTGCAGCAATTTGCAAAAACACTCAATTTGTACTGTCTGGACCTTGAGCACGTTAAGACAATATCTTAAAATTATCAAGAGGTCGTACAACAAAAACAAAAAAACAGCAAATAGCTGCACGCAACAACAACTTTGGCAAGATCTTGAGTTGATGCAGTTTTTACATTTTTGCTTTTGGTTCTTTCTTCAATGCACATAATTCTTATTGTGTTTATTGGTGAAGGAAAACTTAGGCGACTTGAAATGTAGAATCTGCAGAGAAAGATCGCTGATGAAGGGGCTTGGCTGCCTCTGAAACAGCTGTACGATCTGCCACTCAATGCATTTTGCCAATTGTTTGTTGTTTTATTTGTTGGTACAAAACACCCAATTTGTACCGACTGGACCTTGAGCACGTTAAGACAATATCTTAAAAGTTATGTAAAATTTTCAAAAGTTTCAGTCGCCTTGAAGAATTCGTTCAAGGCGGGTGTATAAAACATTTTTTTACCCTATTAAGTCTGTCGAGCCAAATACACACCAGAAGTTTCCCCATAATGCGTATGTTTTTGCACGAGCCCCACTACAATATTTCAGTATGAAATTGTATATAGCAAATGTTCGCAGCAAGAACACTACCGGTCATGTGAGCAATAATAGTACTAGTAGCAAAACTGGAAGTTTTAGTAAGAGTTTCTATAACGTTTTTAAGAGCGCCGGGACATAAATGACAGAAACTTTTGTGTACGTGTGAATTTTTATCTTTTTCTCACTCATCTACAATGAGATACAATTGAATATATTTTTGTCACTGTTCTTATGGTAATAAGTGACGATTAAATTATTGGTAAATTTATGAAATATTTTACGTAACATAAATTTTGAGGTTAATTAAATAGTAAACTAACCAAAATTAGACCAAATAAAACCAAAAAACCCAATTGTTTTAATTTTTATTGCGTTGAATATAATGTATGCTTTGCAGATTTTCTATTAAAACAACTTTTGTTTGCCGTTGTTTTGCTTCCTTCCATGCATTTGTTTAATGCAGACGACCCTTTCACTTTGATGATATCTAGAATGTAAATTGATAAATAAGCAATATATAAAAATAGTCTTTTCAATATACTTCCATTTAGTGTTTTTCAATTGTTTATAATTTAAGTAAAATCTTTTTTCAAATCCTACTGTAGCGACTGCTGTTGCAAAAGTAATGAATAACCTACAAATAAAAAATTGTGGCAAATCAACGCGCAAAAATATTAGTTTTCATTACTAGTAAAATTACGGGTCATATATACATCATTGATACTGCAGGGATGAATTTCAAATAATTTATGTATGAGTGAGAAAATATAATATTGTCTTTGTGTTGGAGTTTCGGTAAGGCATGTCTTGCTGGGTTTCATAAACAAACTTTGAAATTTATTTAGAAATAAAAAATTCAGTAAGATAAAAATTCAATGAGATAAAGACATTTTTTTTTGAAAATTTGACACAAAACATCGCAAAACTTGGTTCATATTTTATTTTGTGATAGGGTTTCCATCTGTAGCATGTCGAAATCTTGCGAGAAATTGCGATATAAAGTTCCAAAAAACGGCCTTTTTTGCTACTTTGAATCAATTTTTTGCAAAATATCGACGTGGTGGGTAAATACTGATACGCAGCAAGAATCAGAAAACCAAAATCTTCTAGAAATTATAAGTTTAATTTGATGGAATTTAACAACCCTTAATTTGTAGAATAGTGTAAACAAAAATTCTCTATTTTATAATTTCACAGGAGACATATGGGGTTAAAAAGGGGGTCGCTACACCAAATAGATTGGCAACCACTACATTAGACAGTTTATATACATTCGGTCATATATTGAGAAAAAGTGGAGATGATGAATTAGTCAGTAAGATGGATAGGTAATGATTAGGGCTTTCCAAATATGTGATCGAAATAGTTAAATCGATACGCTGGATATTTTTTATTAATTTTTGAAACTTGACCATTTACAAGGAACAAAAATATATTCATATGAAGAAAAAGTCATGATGATGAAGAGCCATTACTCCGTCCATGGTTCCCGTGCTGGGAACTCCTTATATTAGGATGGATAGGTAATGATTAGAGCTTTCCAAATCTGTGATCGACATAGTTGGATCGATACGCTGGATATTTTTTTATTAATTTATCAAAATTTAACATTTACAAGAAACAAAAATATTCATATAAAGAAAAAGTCATGATGATGAAGTGACCCACTACTCCGTCCATGGTCCCTGTGCTGGAACTTCTTATAGTAGGATGGATAGGTAATCATTAGAGCTTTCCAAATGTGTGACCTACATAGATGGATCGATACGCTAGATATTTTTTTATTAATTTTTCAAAATGGAACATTTACGAGAAACAAAAATATTCATATGAAGAAAAAGTCATGATGATGAATATATATATATATATATATATATATATATATATATATAAATATATATATATATATATATATATATATATATATAATTACCTATCCAACCTACTATAAAAAGTTCCAGCACAGGGACCATGGATGGAGAAGTGGTCACTTCGTCATCATGACTTTTTCTTCATATGAATAATTTTATTCCTTGTAAATTATCAAAATTCAATTTTGATCGAAAACAACAACAACATATTTCTAAGAAATTCTAAGAAATATCTAAGAAATTAATAATTAAATTCAGGACTAATTCTACTTAGTTACTTTTTGATACCTAAGAAATTAATAACTGAATTCAAGAATAATTCTACTTAGTTACTTTTTTTTTTACAACTAAGTAAATTATTTTTCTTGAAATTAAGGATTTTTTCGGTTTAGCTGTATATCACTCCGTATACTTCTTGATTCCTTCTGGATTTTAGAACTTTTTTCCCTCAGGTAATGACAAGAATCATAGAAGATATGCATACAATTTTTAATATAAGGTTTGTACTTTTCTTATAATTCCTATTTAACCAAAGAAACATTAAAAATTAAATTTTTGTGGCCCACCCCAAATATATCAAACAATTTCGTGTATATTTATAATGACAAAATTGTAACATATTCCATATCATTGATATTGAAGATAAGAACAGATACATTCATTAATAATTCGTTTAGATAAATTATTTTTCACTTTAGAATACGATTAACACGGATTAACACGCGATATTTTATTTTCAAATACTGGGGAACAATTAATTATTAATTGTGATTAAACGTGATTTGCCCCCTTTTCCTTCGTGCCAAAATCTTGGTCGTGTACGGGTCCAGCTAGTATATATATAATATATATATATATATAATATATATATATATATATATATATATATATATATATCTATATATATATCTATATATATATATATATATATAGATATATATATATATATATATATATAGATATATATAATATACATATATATATATATATATATATTATATATATATATATATAGATATATATATATATATACATATATATATATATATATATATATATATATATATATAAATATATATATATATATATATATATATATATATATATATATATAGATATAGCTGGACCCGTACACGACTCGTGCCAAGATTTTGTGAATTTAAAGATATGGAGCGATTTAATTAATATAAAAAACACTTTCTCCAGTAGAAATCTTCCCCGTAAAATTCTTCCGCATATAACGCTTTCCGTAGAATTCTTCCCGGTAGAATGGTTCCCGGTAGTACTCTTTCCCGTAGAATTCTTCCCCGTAGAGTTTTTCCCAGTAGAAGTTTTAGTGTGGTGGGTTTTAATGTGGTGAGTTTCGGGTAATGTGCTGAGTTTATGTGTGGTAAATTGTTGGTGTGGTGAGTTTAAGTATGGTGAGTTTTAGTGTGGTGAGTTTTGGTAGTGTGGTGAGTTTTAGTGTGGTGAGTTTTAGTGTGGTGAGTTTTAGTGTGTGAGTTTTGGTGGTGTGGTAAATTTTAGTGTTGTAGTGTTTTAGTGTGGTGAATTTTAGTGTGGTGAGTTTTAGTGTGGTGAATTATAGTGTGGAGGGTTTTCAGTATGGTGAATTTTATTGTGGTGAGTTTTAGTGTGATAAATTTTAATGTGATGAATTTTATTGTGGTGAGTTTTATTGTGGTGAGTTTTAGTGTGGTGAATTATGGTGTGGTGGGTTTTAGTTTGGTGAATTTTAGGGTGAATTTTTAGTGTGGCGATTTTTAGTGTGGAGAGTTTTAGTGTGGAGAGTTTTAGTGTAGTAAATTATAGTGTGGTTAATTTTATTGTGGTGAGTTTTAGTGTGGTGAATTTTAGGTGTGGGTGAGTTTTAGTGTGGTGAATTATAGTGTGGTGGGTTTTAGTGTGGTGAATTTTTAGTGTGGTGAGTTTTAGTGTTCTGAGTTTTAGTGTCGTGAAATTTAAGTGTGGTGAGTTTTAGTGTGGTGGGTTTTTGTGTGGATGAATATATATATAAATATATATATATATATATATATATATATATATATATATATATAATATATATATATATATATATATATATATATATATATATATAAATATATATATATATATTTATATATATATATATATATATATATATATATATATATAATTACCTATCCAACCTACTATAAAAAGTTCCAGCACAGGGACCATGGATGGAGAAGTGGTCACTTCGTCATCATGACTTTTTCTTCATATGAATAATTTTATTCCTTGTAAATTATCAAATTCAATTTTGACAACAACATATTTCTAAGAAATTCTAAGAAATATCTAAGAAATTAATAATTAAATTCAGGACTAATTCTACTTAGTTACTTTTTGATACCTAAGAAATTAATAACTGAATTCAAGAATAATTCTACTTAGTTACTTTTTTTTTTTACAACTAAGTAAATTATTTTTCTTGAAATTAAGGATTTTTCGGTTTAGCTGTATATCACTCCGTATACTCTTGATTCCTTCTGGATTTTAGAACTTTTTTCCCTCAGGTAATGACAAGAATCATAGAAGATATGCATACAATTTTTTAATATAAGGTTTGTACTTTTCTTATAATTCCTATTTTAACCAAAGAAACATTAAAAATTAAATTTTTGTGGCCCACCCCAAATATATCAAACAATTTCGTGTATATTTATAATGACAAAATTGTAACATATTCCATATCATTGATATTGAAGATAAGAACAGATACATTCATTAATAATTCGTTTAGATAAATTATTTTTCACTTTAGAATACGATTAACACGGATTAACACGCGATATTTTATTTTCAAATACTGGGGAACAATTAATTATTAATTGTGATTAAACGTGATTTGCCCCCTTTTCCTTCGTGCCAAAATCTTGGTCGTGTACGGGTCCAGCTAGTATATATATATATATATATATATATATATATATCTATATATATATATATTATATATATTATATATAATATATATATATATATATATAGATATATATATATATATATATATATATATATATATATATATATATATATATATATATATATATATATAGATATATATATATATATATATACATATATATATATATATATATATATATATATATATATATATAGATATATATATATACATATATATATATATATATATATATATATATATATATATATAGATATAGCTGGACCCGTACACGACTCGTGCCAAGATTTTGTGAATTTAAAGATATGGAGCGATTTAATTAATATAAAAAACACTTTCTCCAGTAGAAATCTTCCCCGTAAAATTCTTCCGCATATAACGCTTTCCCGTAGAATTCTTCCCGGTAGAATGGTTCCCGGTAGTACTCTTTCCCGTAGAATTCTTCCCCGTAGAGTTTTTCCCAGTAGAAGTTTTAGTGTGGTGGATTTTAATGTGGTGAGTTTCGGTGTGCTGAGTTTATGTGTGGTAAATTTTGGTGTGGTGAGTTTAAGTATGGTGAGTTTTAGTGTGGTGAGTTTTGGTGTGGTGAGTTTTAGTGTGGTGAGTTTTAGTGTGGTGAGTTTTAGTGTGGTGAGTTTTGGTGTGGTAAATTTTAGTGTTGTGAGTTTTAGTGTGGTGAATTTTAGTGTGGTGAGTTTTAGTGTGGTGAATTATAGTGTGAAGGGTTTCAGTATGGTGAATTTTATTTTGGTGAGTTTTATTGTGATAAATTTTAATGTGATGAATTTTATTGTGGTGAGTTTTATTGTAGTGAGTTTTAGTGTGGTGAATTATGGTGTGGTGGGTTTTAGTTTGGTGAATTTTAGGGTGAATTTTAGTGTGGCGATTTTTAGTGTGGAGAGTTTTAGTGTGGAGAGTTTTAGTGTAGTAAATTATAGTGTGGTTAATTTTATTGTGGTGAGTTTTAGTGTGGTGAATTTTAGTGTGGTGAGTTTTAGTGTGGTGAATTATAGTGTGGTGGGTTTTAGTGTGGTGAATTTTAGTGTGGTGAGTTTTAGTGTTCTGAGTTTTAGTGTCGTGAAATTTAAGTGTGGTGAGTTTTAGTGTGGTGGGTTTTTGTGTGGTGAATTTTATTGTGATGAGTTCTAGTGTGGTGAGTTTTAGTGTGGTGAAATTTTAGTGTGGTGAGTTTTAGTGTTCTGAGTTTTAGTGTCGTGAAATTTAAGTGTGGTGAATTTTAGTGTGGTGAGTTTTAGTGTAGTGAATTTTCGAGTGGTGAGTTTTAGTGAGGTTAATTTTAGTGTGTTGCATTTTTGTGTGGTGCGTTTTTGTGTGGTGAGTTTTACTGTGTGGTGAATTTTAGTGTGGTGAGTTTTGGTATTGAAATTTAGGTTGTATGGGAGGTGCCACGCCTCTTTGTCCAATCCCATATATAGCCTATCATTCCTTCCAGCCCATACCGCATTTGTGGTAAAAATTTCAAGGAAATCGGATCAGTCGTTTAGACGGAGAAGCGGAACAAACGTTATTGCTTTTGTTTTTGTATTTTTGCTTTTGTTTTATTTTGTGCTTTTGCTTTTTTGCTTTATATATATATATATATATATATATATATATATATATATATATATATATATATATTCAAATTGAGCTAGTGTCTCTAACCAACTAAATTCTCCAACACGTACTATTCCTCAAATATAAGCCTACTAATAATGAAAACTAGTTCCTACTTCAATTTTGAATGAAATCGTAAAAATATATAATTACAATTATTTTAAAATTTAAAAATTTTTGTTATAAATTAATTATGACTTGGTGAAAAAAATGTCAAAAATTACGGTAATGCTTTTTTGTGTAGCTCCTCGTATATTTTTTGTTATATTAGAAAGTGCTTTGCTGCCTTTGAGTAAAAAATGAATAATACTTTATTCAAATAAGCCGAAAAATTCAAATATTTCAATTAAGCATTTAAAAATGTTTGATTTTTCCTAAGCAAACGCCGCAATTTATTTGTTTAATATAATATTTTAAAGAAGAGACATGGTGCTATAAAATTAAAGGCATAACTGTAATTTTTGCATTTTTTTTAACAAATAATAATTATTTTTATTAAAAAAAATTATAATTTTTGTAAATTTTGAGTTTCTATTGCCTATATCTCGCAAAATAAGTTTTTTTTTCACGTTTTTTCACGTAAAGTAAAATTTTGTATTTTAGCGCTAGATTCCCCGTGTCTAATGCAGAAAGGTTATTTTCATTCTTGTCATAAGTTAGAATATTAAAAAAGTTACAAGAGCAAAACTTTGAGAAAATAAAAATGAACTATATCTCAAAAACTAGAGCTAATAATAAAAAACCGATGCCATTTTCGGAATCAGCGTCACAATTTTAACTAAGAGTTGATGCAGTTTTCACTGCACTGAAATAATTGTAATAATACATTTCTACGACTTTATTCAAAATTGAAATATGAATCATTATTTGTTATTAGAAGGCTTATATTTCAGAAATAGTACGTGTTAGAGAATTAAGTTGTTTAGAGACTCTAGCTCAATGACGAATATTTTCCCCAAAGACATTATGATAGTTTTCTGACTTCTTTTTCTGACTTCTTTTACTGACTTCTTTAACTCCTTAACGAAATTGTTAAAAGAAAACCATTAAAAATAGTGGTAAATAAATAAATATTTTATTACAACTATTTTTTTATAAAACTCAGGGTTTCTCGCAATTTTTATCTATTATTTTGTTATTCTCTTTTTAATATTTGAATGTGTCAAAGTGTAGTAAACAATACACTATTTATATTTTATCTTGCACTTACCGTGGAGCACCCCTTGTAGTACTCTCAAAATTCTCAAATTCCTCAAAATACCATTTTATTATAAAAACAATATGTAGTTTTATGTATTTATTTAAAAAAAAAATTCATTTCGAATAGTTATTTAAAGTTTTCTCCATTAGTCTGAATTAGGGATGTTAATCCCGGACTATTTTTCAAGTATGTGAAGTTAAATACGTATTTTTTTTTAGCAAAGACACAAACCAATTTTATTTACAGTGCATTAACAGAGTGTTAACTGCCGCTTTGTTAGCGGATGAAATCTTCCGATTGGTATACATAAATGACTCCGAAACCGTCCAGGATCTTCATGCTGAAACGGCATTTAATACATTGAATAGGGCTTTCCAAATATGTAATCAACATATATGGATCGATTCATGAGACATTTTATATACATTTTTAAACATGGTAATATATTGAAATATAGTGATAATGAAGTGGTCAGTACTCCGTCCACGTGCTGGAACTTCTTATAATAGGCTGGATATGTAATGATTAGAGCTTTCCAAATCTGTGATCGACATAGTTGGATCGATACGCTGGATATTTTTTATGAATTTTTGAAACTTGATAATTTACAAGGAACAAAATAATTCATATGAAGAAAAAGTCATGATGATGAAGTGGCCACTTCTCCGTCCATGGTCCCTGTGCTAGAACTTCTTATAGTAGGATGGATAGGTAATCATTAGAGCTTTCCAAATATTAGAACTACATAGTTGGATCGATACGCTGGATATTTTTTATTAATTTTTCAAAATTGAACATTTACGAGAAACAAAAATATTCATATGAAGAAAAAGTCATGATGATGAATATATATATATATATATATATACATATATATATATATATATATATATATATATATATATATATATATATATATATATATATATATATATATACATATATATATATATATATATATATATATATATATATATATATATATATATATATATATATATATATATATATGAAACAAAAAACCCAAATACAAAAAAAAAATTAAAAGCAAAAGCACAAAATAAAACAAAAGCAAAAATACAAAAACAAAAGCAATAACGTTTGTTCCGCTTCTCCGTCTAAACGACTGATCCCATTATCTTGAAATTTTTACCACAGATGCGGTATGGGCTGGAAGGAATGATAGGCTATATATGGGATTGGACAAAGAGGCGTGGCACTTCCCATACAACCTAAATTGCAATACTAAAACTCACCACACTAAAATTCACCACACAGTAAAACTCACCACACAAAAACGCACCACACAAAAATGCAACACACTAAAATTAACCACACTAAAACTCACCACTCGAAAATTCACCACACTAAAACTCATCACAATAAAATTCACCACACAAAAACCCACCACACTAAAACTCACCACACTAAAACTCACCACACTTAAATTTCACGACACTAAAACTCAGAACACTAAAACTCACCACACTAAAACTCACCACACTAAAATTCACCACACTAAAACCCACCACACTATAATTTACCACACTAAAATTCACCACACTAAAATTCACCACACTAAAACTCACCACAATAAAATTAACCACACTATAATTTACCACACTAAAACTCGCCACTCTAAAAATCGCCACACTAAAATTCACCCTAAAATTCACCAAACTAAAACCCACCACACTATAATTCACCACAGTAAAACTCACCACACTAAAATTCACCACACTAAAACCCTCCACACTATAATTCCCCACACTAAAACTCACCACACTAAAATTCACCACACTAAAACTCACCACAATAAAATTCATCACACTTAAACTCACCACAATAAAATTCACCACACTGAAACCCTCCACACTATAATTCACCACACTAAAACTCACCACACTAAAATTCACCACACTAAAACTCACAACACTAAAATTTACCACACCAAAATTCACCACACTTAAACCCACCACACTAAAACTCACCACACTAAAACTCACCACACCAAAACTCACCACACTAAAACTCACCACACCAAAATTCACTACACATAAACTCAGCACACCGAAACTCACCACATTAAAACCCACCACACTAAAACTTCTACTGGGAAAAACTCTACGGGGAAGAATTCTACGGGAAAGAGTTCTACCGGGAACCATTCTACCGGGAAGAATTCTACGGGAAAGCGTTATATGCGGAAGAATTTTACGGGGAAGATTTCTACTGGGGAAAATCTATGGGGAATCTGAGAAAGCATTGTCTATGAGAAAAGCAGTTTTAGCTGAGAATTATTTTTGTTTTGTTTACTACATTTATAAAACCATTAAAAAAAAAAAAAAAAAAAAAAAATATATATATATATATATATATATATATATATATATATATATATATATATATTTATATATATATAAATATATATATATATATATATATATATATATATATATATATATATATTTATATATAAATATATATATATATATATATATATATATATATATATATATTTAATTTGATGTGGTAAATCCCTATGTTCCCCATATCAAAAGATCATTTTAAAAAAATTTAAAAAAAAAAAGACTTTTTTCAAAAACTCCAATTTTACAAGAGCTACTCTAAAAAGAAGGAAAAGGGGGCAAATCACGTTTAATCACAATTAATAATTAATTGTTCCCCAGTATTTGAAAATAAAATATCGCGTGTTAATCCGTGTTAATCGTATTCTAAAGTGAAAAATAATTTATCTAAATCGAAATACCTAAATTCAACATGACCATATTCTTCAGACCCAAATTTAATACTAATTATTAATGAATGTATCTGTTCTTATCTTCAATATCAATGATATGGAATATGTTACAATTTTGTCATTATAAATATACACGAAATTGTTTGATATATTTGGGGTGGGCCACAAAAATTTAATTTTTAATGTTTCTTTGGTTAAATAGGAATTATAAGAAAAGTACCGAAAAATCCTTAATTTCAAGAAAAGAATTTATTTAGTTGTAAAAAAAAAAAAGTAACTAAGTAGAATTATTCTTGAATTCAGTTATTAATTTCTTAGGTATCAAAAAGTAACTTAGTAGAATTAGTCCTGAATTTAGTTATTAATTTCTTAGATATTTCTTAGAATTTCTTAGAAAAATATTGTTGTTGTTTTCGTCTCAAAATTGAATGAACACGTTTTCGTATAGTTGTTGTTTTTCGATCTTGCTTTGTCGCTATTATGTTTTGTCCGTCTGTCAGCGCCATCTGTTTGTTCGTGTGTCTGTCGATATGTTGAAAGTAACTAAAAGCAATTATTTCGAAGCTAATTTAATTGAATTGTTTATTTTATTTGTATTATTATTATTTAATTTAATTTATGTATATTATTCTGAAACCGTTTACTTAACTTGGTATTTATGCGAAATCGAATCTCAATTTATGTTTACGAACTGAAACCATACCAATATTCTTAGGAAAATTCGATTTTTCTATTTTTATATCTTTAACATTCATACATACACAAACGCTTGCTTGTCTGGCTGCGATTTGTTGTTCTATTCGTGAAAACACACACATGAAAACATATACCTAAGAAAAAAAATCTGCACTCCAGACAAATAGTACTTAGTTACTTTTATACCTAAGAACATAATGTCTTAATATCTAGAAAATTTGACTTAGTTACTTTCAACAGACAGACATGCACACTATCAAACAGATGGCGATCTCTCAAAACAAAGAATACGAACTAGTATTAAAGAGAAAGATGAAAACAACAGTAGATACATGAACACGTGTTCCTTTTGCGAAGAATACAGCAAGAATTTTGCGCGTTCTTTTTGGTTTTTAACAGTAATTTTATGTTAGTCATATATTTGATTTTTGGTCATAAATTTGTAATTTTTTCCAAATGTGCACTATGCTATGGTAAACTAACAATGTATTATATAATTATTCGTCTTAACGTCTGGATTAAGTGCTATGGACTTTAAAGGATTCAAAATATAGTTAATTATTTTATAAAGAAATTGTGCTTTGTGGTAGGAGGTCCTATAGATGGTTGCACTGAATACTTTAACATGGTATCTTTACGATTTAGCAGCATTTTTAATAGACATAACAAAACCATTTAAAGAATTATAATCAGTAGAAGAAAGCAGAAAAGTATCATTATGCCTTCGGAGAAAATATTCGTCTTAAAAAATGTGTTGTCTTAATTCATATTACTTACTAATTCTGAAATAATATGTCTAATTATGACTATTAGCGAAATGAATTAGTTGTTACAAATGTGCATCATAAAAAATATTTACCTGATCAATTTCATCAAATAGATAAAATGGTGCTGGATCACATTTTTGTATAGAAAAAATAAGCGCTAACGCAACCAATGATTTTTGTCCGCCAGACAATTGGTTCATTTCCCTCATTTCAGCATCAATTCCCGTAAAGGATACACGTATACCAATTCCGGTAAATGCATCTGAGTTGGCAACTTCCCTCTCAATATCATCATCATTATTGTCTTTGGTTTTTAAAATTAAATAACCTGCACCTTGGGGAACTAATTTTTTAAATACTTTTGTAAAATTTTGAGCGACTTGTTTAAAGGTAAACTGAATAGCTTCAACTTTCTGCATTTCCAAAGATTGCATAAGTTCTCTAATTTTTTGATCTCCAATGTCTAGTTCCTCGTTTCGTTTATATAGTTTCTGCTTTTGTTCGGAGAAACTTAAGAACTGGTCTAGCGCTTTTTTATTAACATGGTTATATTTTTTTAAGTTCTGATTGGATTTTTCGAGCTCCTTAAATAAATTTTTAAGGGACATTTTTTTGTAGAATAAATCAACTTGCGGTAAAGCTCCGAGACTTGCAATCTTTTCAGTACATTCATCAATTTTATGATTTAACAAATTCTCTTTCACCGTCCATTTTTCTATTTTTTTTGAATCCTCATTAATTTTTTCATCAGTTTCTTTTTCTTTTTTAATCCAAGACTCCAATTCATGCTGCAGTGTCTTTTGAAGAGTGACTGCTTCTTGAACTCTGAAAATAATTTTAAATGTGTTTTAAGAGTATATAAGGGCCAATTTATGTTATATGTATGTAACTACTTATATAATTTCTTTTTCATTGAATGCTAAAAATACTTTGATATAATCAGGGACAAGAACCCGATAGTACACGATATGTTTTCTAATCGATGAAATTAAATAGTCCCAGATAGACAAACAAACAACAATTTCACATAAAATCTATATAATGTATCATGACAATCAAGGTTGTAATAGAGCGGACTCAAGTCCATCGCTCAACACATTGGGTTGAGCGAAGAATGTTGAGCGATGGTCGATCGCTCCAATGAGCTTGAGCGAAGAAGGTTGAGCGATTTTATCGCTCAAATGAGCTTGAGCGAAGAGGGTTGAGCTATTTTTGATCGCTCAAATGAGCTTGAGCGAAGAGTGTTGAGCGATGGTCGATCGCTCAAATGAGCTTGAGTAAAGAGGGTTAAACGATTTTTGATCGTTCAAATACGTTTGAGCGAAGGGGGTTGAGCGATTGTTGATCGCTCAAATGAGGTTAAGCGAAGAGGACCTTAAATAAATTTTTAAGGGACATTTTTTTGTAGAATAAATCAACATGCGGTAAAGCTCCGAGACTTGCAATCTTTTCAGTACATTCATCAATTTTATGATTTAACAAATTCTCTTTCACCGTCCATTTTTCTATTTTTTTTGAATCCTCATTAATTTTTTCATCAGTTTCTTTTTCTTTTTTAATCCAAGACTCCAATTTATGCTGCAGTGTCTTTTGAAGAGTGACTGCTTCTTGAACTCTGAAAATAATTTTAAATGTGTTTTAAGAGTATATAAGGGCCAATTTATGTTATATGTATGTAACTACTTATATAATTTCTTTTTCATTGAATGCTAAAAATGCTTTGATATAATCAGGGACAAGAACCCGATAGAACACGATATGTTTTCTAATCGATGAAATTAAATAGTCCCAGATAGACAAACAAACAACAATTTCACATAAAATCTATATAATGTATCATGACAATCAAGGTTGTAAAAGAGCGGACTCAAGTCACATTGGGTTGAGCGAAGAATGTTGAGCGATGGTCGATCGCTCAAATGAGCTTGAGCGAAGAGTGTTGAGCGATGGTCGATCGCTCAAATGAGCTTGAGTAAAGAGGGTTAAGCGATTTTTGATCGTTCAAATACGTTTGAGCGAAGGGGGTTGAGCGATTGTTGATCGCTCAAATGAGGTTAAGCGAAGAGGACTGGCGAGACCAGCGCTCAAATTTTTAGCTCGCTCGGCTAGTGATCGGCGCGCTCAACTGATTTGAGCGCCGCTGAACTCTTGCCACAATTAAAAATTTTTAAGACAAATATTTTCATTTCGACTACCTGTTTTTGATAAAAGTGTTTCAACGGGAAAGAGATATTATACATTTTGAATTAAAAATGATGGAACAAAAAATCAGTAGCAGCAGAAGTTGCCTTTCATTTTCATATTAAAAAATTAAAATTTTTTAGATATTTTCAATAGGACTGTGCGATTTATAAAATTATTCGATTAATCAATTTTTTATTAGATAATTGATTAATCAAGATTTACGATTAATCAGCACATTGATTTATCAATAATTAAAATATTTTACTATATGGTTCTTGAACATTGAAATGTTTACTTTATTTAAGTTGACAAAATGTTCAAATCTTATTGAATAAAATGGTTCTAATTAAGCAGAGTTTTTTATTATTTAAGATTTTGATTAATTGATTAATCGCACAGCCCTAATTTCCAATCTTTAAGTGCAGTCCAAAACATAAAAAATAAAATGTTGATGAAGACGGAAACAAAAAATATTGGTGAAAAATTAAATATGTTCGCTGACAACTTCTTCAATTATAATTTTTTTACAACCATAACATTATAACGCTGTGCCAATTTGAAATAAAACCGATATCCCATATTTAAAATTTATATTTTGTTATTTGATTTTTAATTACATAAAAAAAAACAATAACTTGTATTTTAAGAAATACTCCTTGGTGACTTTTACATCTACAACGATGATGTAAGATGTTTAATTGATTTTTGCCACACGTAATCGTATTTTTTATAAGTTTTAAAGGTCATAGATATTTATCGTATTTGTCGAACATTTGAAAAAAGGTATTATACATTCATACGATTTAAATAATTTGTGAGTAAATTGATGTTTCTGACTGTAATACTTGTAGCAAACATCTTTGTTTTCATAGCACATTAATTAGCTGAATATTTTACGAAGATGTGATATATGTAAGTTAAACCTATTGATTTAGTTTAATTATATTTAGGATAAGAAATACTTCTAATTTCATATTCTGTGATCAGAATTTACCAATATGCATGATAAATGGGTTTTTTCTCAATTAAAGTCAAGTAGATTTTAAAATTTATTATATTACAAAATTGAGGTAATAATACTGGCAAATTGTCAGTACTCAATTGTAGGTTTGCAAAATAGTTCGCAAAATAACTTTTACTATTTTTGTGTGACGAACATTACAACTCAAAAGACAGTTTTAGTTTGGTTAATTGTCAGTGCCAATTAACCAAAGTAAAGATTTTTGTCGTATCTATTCATTTGTTATACTCTTTGGTCTAATAGATATTCAAAATATTGTAAAGCCCGTCATAAGTAACAATCCTCGCAAAACAAAAAAATTGGAAAATTATTTATATAGTTTACGTAGAACGTAAACACAATGTGTGTGAACAGGCACGCCAGACCCACTCGTTGCAGCGATACTCACTGCATTGAGTTTTGACGCAATATTTAAGCGCATTCTATACGTTTATCCTAAAACCGATCGAACGCACTCAACCCACCCGTCTCCGGACATTGAAAGTTTACATTTTAAATTAAACAAATAATAATACACCCATCTACGCGACAAATAATAAAACACATAAAAACCCGTTATTGCGACAATCGGTCACGGCTATAAACAAACATATAATTAAACATAAACCACCCAAATCAACAATCAACACATTTCACACCAACAATCAGGACCATTTCTACGGAGGACAACCAGGAAACTCCACAAACACAACATCAAACACAACATTTAAGGTGCATAAACTCAATGCACATTTAAGGTACAAATTTTACTATATTTATTGTTGCGACCCAATTAAATTGAAATTGAATATTTCGATTGAATTGTCATCCGTCAATCATCATCGTTCGCCACCCGAACATTTTGGTCCGATCGAGCCACGGATTGACCCAACCCACAAAAACATTTAAATTTTGGCACCATTTTGTAATATATTGTATTTACCCGACCCACAAACAAAAACAAAAGTGATTAAATTTAGTTAATTTGGCGACGTTTTGGCAATAATTGTTTGCGACCCGACCCGAACTCATACAACGATTATTCATTAAAATGATCGTGCGCCCAATAATTTTTAATCAAAACTAAAAATCACAGTTTTTACAAATTGAATTATTATAAATTTGTAACATATTACAATATATTTTGCCTTACAAGTTTGCCAAATTTCATGTTTTTTTTTTGTTTTCAGCAAGCAACTGGCTGCTGCACTTGTTTGTTTTTATTTGTTTTATTTGCTCATAAAACAAATAAACACTAATACACTCACAGCTAAGAGCGCTGCTGTCAATTGTATATAGGGTTGCCACGCTGTGCACTAAAAAAGTGTTTTCGTGCGATATTATAAATTACCCGTGGGAACTAAAAAATTATCCCATTTTTTTTGGAAATTGCCTATTGAGCAATATTTAACCCTTTTAAACACACATTAAAGCTTTTTTTTAATCCTTTTCGACCCAAAAATCAATTTAATTGATATTTAATAATTTTTTATTGATAAACTATTATAAAAAATTACCCGATAAACTATTATAAAAAATGGAGTTTCATCAAAAGCAGCTTACATTTCTGTGGGATAATTTCCAAGCTTCGTATCATTCTGTACGAATGTATCCCGATGTAGATAGAAAGAAGCTGAAGGATAAATATTCCAAAGCGTACAACGCGTACATACGCTGTATTACTTCAATTTCAGAAATAATGGAGACTTTCAAACACCCGGTAGAAACTCCCAAGACAAGAGAAGAAACGACCCCGATACAATTCGCACCCTGTATTAATTTACCCCAATGTGACATGGATATTTTTGAAGGTGATTATATTACATGGCCCACTTTCAGAGATCTGTTTTCGGCTATGTACATTAACAATTTCCGATTAAGTGATGTAGAAAAATTATTCTACCTTAATCAAAAGACCCGAGGCAAAGCAAAAGATATTGTCAAAAATGCTCCGCTTACTAACGATGGATTCTCATTAGCATGGTCTAATCTATTAGAATAATATGAGAATAATCGGATGCAAATTAATGCGCAATTAAAGACCCTTTTCAATTTGCAAACAGTTACATTAGAATCAGGTAGCTTCATTAGGACCCTACAAAGGTCTATAAATGACTGTGTAATAACCCTACAAAGTTTTCAAATTGACACAAAGAGCTGGGATCCAATCCTGGTGTATTTGTGCTCGACCCATCTCCCCAAGAATACATTAGAGAACTTTGAGAAATCTCTAACGGATATATCAGTTGTTCCATCATGGAAAACTTTGAATGCGTTTCTGACCCGAAGATACAGGACACTCGATGCTGTTGCTGATATGAAGCCATCGACTTCAAATCACAGCCGAGATAGTTCTGGACCCAAATCTTGGGAAGAAAATGTGATGCCCGAGTAGAACGAGAGAATACACGACCTGGTGGTATCAGGCCATGTATTTCCCTCGAACACTTACCATTGTAATACCTATAAAACAGGCTTACACACCCTACGGTCCTTCGGTGCTCAAGAGAACCAATAGAGGATGAAATATTTTCATCCCCTATTAAATACATTGCACGTTGTTGGATTCGATCCAGGAACTCCAAAGAAGATTTTGAAGCCCCTGCCCATATGTGCGAATTGTATTCCATCTTAGGCCGAATATAGGTTGTGTAGACAATGCGCAAGTCAGCAGGAATGAAGTATGTCTTACACCGTTTTAAAACACCGAGGCACTTGGCCGCTTCTTTCGACACATCAAATATGTGATCATTCCAACGGAGGTCACATTGAATTTATATGCCCAGAACGTCAAGAGCAGCTGACTGCGCAATATCCACAGCACCCATATTGAGGGGAGGGAGGGGTGAATCCATTCTTTTGTGAGATAACAGACAACATTGGGTCTTGCTTGCATTAAAATCAACTCTATTTGCAAGACCCCACTCGGAGATTATTTTAAGGTCATTATTCAGTGTGTCATTCATAGTGCGTCTTTTACTCTCAATCTCCATAGAGTTTGGGCGCTTGTTGAACGAATATGAATGATAAATGTTGCTATCATCTGCAAAGGAATGAATTGGGTTCTGCGTCAATGACAGAAGGTCATTGATAAAAACCAGAAATAGGAACGGGGATAGGACGGAACCCTGTGGAACTCCAGAATTGATGGAATGTTGTTCTGAGAACACACCATCCATCGCAACTCGTATTGAACGACTCTGGAGAAAACTTGATATCCATCGAGTAAAAGAATTACCGACACCATATGCAATTAGTTTTGATACGAGGGCTTTATGCCACACTCGATCAAACGCCTTGGAAATATCCAGAGCAACCACCTTACTTTCCCCGAAAAGGTGAACACAATTATTCCACTTTTCGGAGAGGACCGCTATCAAGTCACCTGTGGATTTGGTCCTACGGAAACCATATTGTCGGTCACTAAGTAATTCGTTTCGCTTTAGATAGTTCACAAAGTGGAATTTAATTACGCTTTCCATTACCTTGGAGAGCGCAGAGCATATTGCAATGGATCGGTAATTGGCAGGGTTCGTAGCCTCGCCCTTTTTCGGAACTGGCTGCACATTGGCAACCTTCCAACAAGATGGAAAAACTCCTGTCGTGTAGGAGATGTTGAAAAGGTTACGCAGCGGACAGGCCAGCGTTGACGCGCACTTCTTCAACACATGGGCAGATATGCCATCTGGCCCAGAGGCTTTGTTAATGTTGAGGTTTGCTAAAACCTTTTTAACTGCTCGAGTTCGAAAATGAATCTCCGGCATTGCAGAAGAAACAAAATCGACATCGGGCAGTGGTTGATTGGTATTTGGGAGCGTTGAATTATTTGCACATAATTCTGCCAAGAGATTAGCTTTATCAACCGGGTCAGTGAAGGTCTGGCCATTCATAATAAGAGTTGGAGTAGACGATGTCTTCTGATTCTTCACACTTTTTACGAATGACCAGAAATTTTTACTACCTCTGTGGTAGAGTAGGACCTTTGTGCGTGCGTTTTGTACGTGAAGAAACTTTTCGCGCGATATCACGGCATTACGGCGATTCCTAGCCTGTATGCGGAGTCTTTCAGTATCAGCATTCTTGTTAGAGCGCCAATTATGAAAGACTTCCTCTTTCGACCTGACTGCAGTCCTGCAAGTCTCATTAAACCAAGAGTGGTCATTTGGTTTAATGCTAATTTTCTTAGAATGTATGAAGGTATGCGGTCCTGTCCTAATAAAATAATATTTTGTACCATTAAAGCCGCGGCATTTATGTCTCTGTCAGCGAAACACAATTTCCAATTAAAGTTGCGAAAAAAATCATTTAACGCAACCCAATTTGCTTTTTCGTAAAGCCATACAGTCCTCTTCGGGGCTTTAATCGAAGAGGCGCATAAACTAGAATACGAAAACTCAGCGGAAACAGTACAGTGGTCGGAGTTACCAATAGGTGCAAGGACTTGAACATCATATTTTTCATGATGAGAAGTCAGAAAAAGGTCTAGGATTTTTTGGCTCTGCCCGCCGACGCGTGGGATATACGTCGGCTCCTTCACCATTTGAGTGAGTTGATTGCACTCGGCAAACAACTCAACATAACAACCCTCCTGTGTTGATAGACCCGAGTGGCTCAACCAGGTGGCGTTGTGCACATTAAAATCGCCGGCAACAACAATTTCACTGCCCGGAAATTGCTCCAATGTATTTGAGATCGAATCAGATAAGGCATCTAGCTTATTACAGGTAGAAACGTTATCTAGATTCGGACTCCTATAAAGAAAGCACAAGTGCATGATGTGTGATAGGATTTTGAATTTAACCCAGATAGTATTAAATTCGCTATCCGACACACTATGTTGCTGCTGCAGTTGATACGCAACGTCACTCCGAATAAAAAGAGCGAGACCCCTATGGGCAGAAAATAATGGCAGTAGGTGATAACCGGGCACATAAAAATCCAGTGGATCTGCACCCTTATTCACCTGGGTCTCACCTAATGCCATTATTTGTGGCCTATGGACGGAAACATGCGCATATACAGAAAAAAAAAATCGTCCTCAGTCCACGAATGTTGCAAAAATCTATGCGACATTTTTGCGACATTTCCTAATGGGCAAGCTCAAAACATACAAACATACTACTAACGTGCAGTGGTTGACACAAACAAATGAGAGCGAAAAACAACCCGTGGTCAGTGTTATGCCTTTACCACGGCCTGGATTACGCACTCAGTGCAGCATCAACTGTGCACGCTAGTAGCGGGGAGTAGGAAGAGGGAGAGAAGGAGAACGAAAAACAAAATGTGCAATTGCTGCAGAGGGCATAGATGAGCACCTTGCGTTGGCAATTGTAATAAACGAAGCTGCGTGTGGCGATGGTCAGCTCTGCAGGCAGTGCACGAAACCGGTTTTTATTGTTGTTGTTAGTATTTATATTAATTGTTGCTTCTTAAGGTTTTTGGTTTTTAATTTAATTTTAACGCGTGTTTTGCTTTAAGTTTTTCTTTTGATTGTAATTTATATTGTTTTAATTGTTTGAATTTATTGTTTTTTTTTTAAGACACTAGACGACACGACTTTTAACAAATAAATAGATTACGACAATGGACAGAACGACGGAAAAGTATTTACACTAGACGACACGACTTTTAACAAATAAATAGATTACGACAATGGACAGAACGACGGAAAAGTATTTAAAAGTGGAAGGTCGGCGCAACTCGTCCGTCCCCCATTGCTCTAGCGACGCTAATTATAAATTTGTAACATATTACAATATATTTTGCCTTACAAGTTTGCCAAATTTCATGTTTTTTTTTTGTTTTCAGCAAGCAACTGGCTGCTGCACTCGTTTGTTTTTATTTGTTTTATTTGCTCATAAAACAAATAAACACTAATACACTCACAGCTAAGAGCGCTGCTGTCAAGTGTATATAGGGTTGCCACGCTGTGCACTAAAAAAGTGTTTTCGTGCGATATTATAAATTACCCGTGGGAAAAAAAAATATCCCATTTTTTTTGGAAATTGCCTATTGAGCAATATTTAACCCTTTTAAACCCACATTAAAGCTTTTTTTAATCCTTTTCGACCCAAAAATCAATTTAATTGATATTTAATAATTTTTTATTGATAAACTATTATAAAAAATTACCCGATAAACTATTATAAAAAATGGAGTTTCATCAAAAGCAGCTTACATTTCTGTGGGATAATTTCCAAGCTTCGTATCATTCTGTACGAATGTATCCCGATGTAGATAGAAAGAAGCTGAAGGATAAATATTCCAAAGCGTACAACGCGTACATACGCTGTATTGCTTCAATTTCAGAAATAATGGAGACTTTCAAACACCCGGTAGAAACTCCCAAGACAAGAGAAGAAACGACCCCGATACAATTCGCACCCTGTATTAATTTACCCCCATGTGACATGGATATTTTTGAAGGTGATTATATTACATGGCCCACTTTCAGAGATCTGTTTTCGGCTATGTACATTAACAATTTCCGATTAAGTGATGTAGAAAAATTATTCTATCTTAATCAAAAGACCCGAGGCGAAGCAAAAGATATTGTCAAAAATGCTCCGCTTACTAACGATGGATTCTCATTAGCATGGTCTAATCTATTAGAATAATATGAGAATAATCGGATGCAAATCAATGCGCAATTAAAGACCCTTTTCAATTTGCAAACAGTTACATTAGAATCAGGTAGCTTCATTAGGACCCTACAAAGGTCTATAAATGACTGTGTAATAACCCTACAAAATTTTCAAATTGACACAAAGAGCTGGGATCCAATCCTGGTGTATTTGTGCTCGACCCATCTCCCCAAGAATACCTTAGAGAACTTTGAGAAATCTCTAACGGATATATCAGTTGTTCCATCATGGAAAACTTTGAATGCGTTTCTGACCCGAAGATACAGGACACTCGATGCTGTTGCTGATATGAAGCCATCGACTTCAAATCACAGCCGAGATAGTTCTGGACCCAAATCTTGGGAAGAAAATGTGAATACATATCACATGAATGTTTCTCAGACCCACATTTGATGGAGTATGTTCGGTGGATGTTTGTTTTGAACTTGCCAATATCAAAAATGTCGGTAAAAACAGACGCAGGGAGATTGTTCCACAAACGTATCGTGCGGCTGAAAAACGAATTATCTCTGTAATGCGTAGTTCTGTTGAGAACCGAGTGGACTACGAAGGGGTGGGCTTGGTTCGATGCCCGAGTAGAACGAGAGAATACACGACCTGGTGGTATCAGGCCATGTATTTCCCTCGAACACTTACCATTGTAATACCTATAAAACAGGCTTACACACCCTACGGCTTGGTTAAGAGGCTTGGTTAAGAGAACCAATAGAGGATGAAATATTTTCATCCCCTATTAAATATATTGCACGTTGTTGGATTCGATCCTGGAACTCCAAAGAAGATTTTGAAGCCCCTGCCCATATGTGCGAATTGTTTTCCATCTTAGGCCGAATATAGGTTGTGTAGACAATGCGCAAGTCAGCAGGAGTGAAGTATGTCTTACACCGTTTTAAAAAACCGAGGCACTTGGCCGCTTCTTTCGACACATCAAATATGTGATCATTCCAGGTCACATTGAATTGATATGCCCAGAACGTCAAGAGCAGCTGACTGCGCAGTATCCACAGCACCCATATTGAGGGGAGGGAGGGGTGAATCCATTCTTTTGTGAGATAACAGACAACATTGGGTCTTGCTTGCATTAAAATCAACTCTATTTGCAAGACCCCACTCGGAGATTATTTTAAGGTCATTATTCAGTGTGTCATTCATAGTGCGTCTTTTACTCTCAATCTCCATAGAGTTTGGGCGCTTGTTGAACGAATATGAATGACAAATGTTGCTATCATCTGCAAAGGAATGAATTGGGTTCTGCGTCAATGACAGAAGGTCATTGATAAAAACCAGAAATTTTCGGAACTGGCTGCACATTGGCAACCTTCCAACAAGATGGAAAAACTCCTGTCGTGTAGGAGATGTTGAAAAGGTTACGCAGCGGACAGGCCAGCGTTGACGCGCACTTCTTCAACACATGGGCAGATATGCCATCTGGCCCAGAGGCTTTGTTAATGTTGAGGTTTGCTAAAACCTTTTTAACTGCCCGAGTTCGAAAATGAATCTCCGGCATTGCAGAAGAAACAAAATCGACATCGGGCAGTGGTTGATTGGTATTTGGGTGCGTTGAATTATTTGCACATAATTCTGCCAAGAGATTAGCTTTATCAACCGGGTCAGTGAAGGTCTGGCCATTCATAATAAGAGTTGGAGTAGACGATGTCTTCTGATTCTTCACACTTTTTACGAATGACCAGACATTTTTACTACCTCTGTGGTAGAGTAGGACCTTTGTGCGTGCGTTTTGTTCGTGAAGAAACTTTTCGCTCGATATCACGGCATTACGGCGATTCCTAGCCTGTATGCGGAGTCTTTCAGTATCAGCATTCTTGTTAGAGCGCCAATTATGAAAGACTTCCTCTTTCGACCTGACTGCAGTCCTGCAAGTCTCATTAAACCAAGAGTGGTCATTTGGTTTAATGCTAATTTTCTTAGAATGTATGAAGGTATGCGGTCCTGTCCTAATAAAATAATATTTTGTACCATTAATGCCCGTAACTTCAACGAATAGATATCTACAGGTGCTTAGTTATCTATCGTGTAATCAAAAATTCGTAACTTCAACGCATAGTTAAGGAGTAAAAACACCGGATAGGTAAGAGATATCTGTTAGGTACGAACACTAATAGATATCTATTCGTTGAAGTTACGGGCATAAAGCCGCGGCATTTATGTCTCTGTCAGCGAAACACAATTTCCAATTAAAGTTGCGAAAAAAATCATTTAACGCAACCCAATTTGCTTTTTCGTAAAGCCATACAGTCCTCTTCGGGGCTTTAATCGAAGAGGCGCATAAACTAGAATACGAAAACTCAGCGGAAACAGTACAGTGGTCGGAGTTACCAATAGGTGCAAGGACTTGAACATCATATTTTTCATGATGAGAAGTCAGAAAAAGGTCTAGGATTTTTTGGCTCTGCCCGCCGACGCGTGGGATATACGTCGGCTCCTTCACCATTTGAGTGAGTTGATTGCACTCGGCAAACAACTCAACATAACAACCCTCCTGTGTTGATAGACCCGAGTGGCTCAACCAGGTGGCGTTGTGCACATTAAAATCGCCGGCAACAACAATTTCACTGCCCGGAAATTGCTCCAATGTATTTGAGATCGAATCAGATAAGGCATCTAGCTTATTACAGGTAGAAACGTTATCTAGATTCGGACTCCTATAAAGAAAGCACAAGTGCATGATGTGTGATAGGATTTTGAATTTAACCCAGATAGTATTAAATTCGCTATCCGACACACTATGTTGCTGCTGCAGTTGATACGCAACGTCACTCCGAATAAAAAGAGCGAGACCCCTATGGGCAGAAAATAATGGCAGTAGGTGATAACCGGGCACATAAAAATCCAGTTGATCTGCACCCTTATTCACCTGGGTCTCACCTAATGCCATTATTTGTGGCCTATGGACGGAAACATGCGCATATACAGAAAAAAAAATCGTCCTCAGTCCACGAATGTTGCAAAAATCTATGCGACATTTTTGCGACATTTCCTAATGGGCAAGCTCAAAACATACAAACATACTACTAACGTGCAGTGGTTGACACAAACAAATAAGAGCGAAAAACAACACGTGGTCAGTGTTATGCCTTTACCACGGCCTGGATTACGCACTCAGTGCAGCATCACCTGTGCACGCTAGTAGCGGGGAGTAGGAAGAGGGAGAGAAGGAGAACGAAAAACAAAATGTGCAATTGCTGCAGAGGGCATAGATGAGCACCTTGCGTTGGCAATTGTAATAAACGAAGCTGCGTGTGCGATGGTCAGCTCTGCAGGCAGTGCACGAAACCGGTTTTTATTGTTGTTGTTAGTATTTATATTAATTGTTGCTTCTTAAGGTTTTTGGTTTTTAATTTAATTTTTGCGCGTGTTTTGCTTTAAGTTTTTCTTTTGATTGTAATTTATATTGTTTTAATTGTTTGAATTTATTGTTTTTTTTTTAAGACTACACTAGACGACACGACTTTTAACAAATAAATAGATTACGACAATGGACAGAACGACGGAAAAGTATTTAAAAGTGGAAGGTCGGCGCGACACGTCCGTCCCCCATTGCTCTAGTCTAGCGACGCTAATTATAAATTTGTAACATATTACAATATATTTTGCCTTACAAGTTTGCCAAATTTCATGTTTTTTTTTTGTTTTCAGCAAGCAACTGGCTGCTGCACTCGTTTGTTTTTATTTGTTTTATTTGCTCATAAAACAAATAAACACTAATACACTCACAGCTAAGAGCGCTGCTGTGAAGTGTATATAGGGTTGCCACGCTGTGCACTAAAAAAGTGTTTTCGTGCGATATTATAAATTACCCGTGGGAAAAAAATATCCCATTTTTATTGGAAATTGCCTATTGAGCAATATTTAACCGTTTTAAACCCACATTAAAGCTTTTTTTTAATCCTTTTCGACCCAAAAATCAATTTAATTGATATTTAATAATTTTTTATTGATAAACTATTATAAAAAATTACGCGATAAACTATTATAAAAAATGGAGTTTCATCAAAAGCAGCTTACATTTCTGTGGGATAATTTCCAAGCTTCGTATCATTCTGTACGAATGTATCCCGATGTAGATAGAAAGAAGCTGAAGGATAAATATTCCAAAGCGTACAACGCGTACATACGCTGTATTGCTTCAATTTCAGAAATAATGGAGACTTTCAAACACCCGGTAGAAACTCCCAAGACAAGAGAAGAAACGACCCCGATACAATTCGCACCCTGTATTAATTTACCCCCATGTGACATGGATATTTTTGAAGGTGATTATATTACATGGCCCACTTTCAGAGATCTGTTTTCGGCTATGTACATTAACAATTTCCGATTAAGTGATGTAGAAAAATTATTCTATCTTAATCAAAAGAACCGAGGCGAAGCAAAAGATATTGTCAAAAATGCTCCGCTTACTAACGATGGATTCTCATTAGCATGGCCTAATCTATTAGAATAATATGAGAATAATCGGATGCAAATCAATGCGCAATTAAAGACCCTTTTCAATTTGCAAACAGTTACATTAGAATCAGGTAGCTTCATTAGGACCCTACAAAGGTCTATAAATGACTGTGTAATAACCCTACAAAATTTTCAAATTGACACAAAGAGCTGGGATCCAATCCTGGTGTATTTGTGCTCGACCCATCTCCCCAAGAATACCTTAGAGAACTTTGAGAAATCTCTAACGGATATATCAGTTGTTCCATCATGGAAAACTTTGAATGCGTTTCTGACCCGAAGATACAGGACACTCGATGCTGTTGCTGATATGAAGCCATCGACTTCAAATCACAGCCGAGATAGTTCTGGACCCAAATCTTGGGAAGAAAATGTGAATACATATCACATGAATGTTTCTCAGACCCACATTTGATGGAGTATGTTCGGTGGATGTTTGTTTTGAACTTGCCAATATCAAAAATGTCGGGAAAAACAGACGCAGGGAGATTGTTCCACAAACGTATCGTGCGGCTGAAAAACGAATTATCTCTGTAATGCGTAGTTCTGTTGAGAACCGAGTGGACTACGAAGGGGTGGGCTTGGTTCGATGCCCGAGTAGAACGAGAGAATACACGACCTGGTGGTATCAGGCCATGTATTTCCCTCGAACACTTACCATTGTAATACCTATAAAACAGGCTTACACACCCTACGGTCCTTCTTTCTTTGGTTAAGAGAACCAATAGAGGATGAAATATTTTCATCCCCTATTAAATATATTGCACGTTGTTGGATTCGATCCTGGAACTCCAAAGAAGATTTTGAAGCCCCTGTCCATATGTGCGAATTGTTTTCCATCTTAGGCCGAATATAGGTTGTGTAGACAATGCGCAAGTCAGCAGGAGTGAAGTATGTCTTACACCGTTTTAAAAAAACGAGGCACTTGGCCGCTTCTTTCGACACATCAAATATGTGATCATTCCAGGTCACATTGAATTGATATGCCCAGAACGTCAAGAGCAGCTGACTGCGCAGTATCCACAGCACCCATATTGAGGGGAGGGAGGGGTGAATCCATTCTTTTGTGAGATAACAGACAACATTGGGTCTTGCTTGCATTAAAATCAACTCTATTTGCAAGACCCCACTCGGAGATTATTTTAAGGTCATTATTCAGTGTGTCATTCATAGTGCGTCTTTTACTCTCAATCTCCATAGAGTTTGGGCGCTTGTTGAACGAATATGAATGACAAATGTTGCTATCATCTGCAAAGGAATGAATTGGGTTCTGCGTCAATGACAGAAGGTCATTGATAAAAACCAGAAATAGGGACGGGGATAGGACGGAACCCTGCGGAACTCCAGAATTGATGGAATGTTGTTCTGAGAACACACCATCCATCGCAACTCGTATTGAACGACTCTGGAGAAAACTTGATATCCATCGAGTAAAGGAATTACCGACACCATATGCAATTAGTTTTGATACGAGGGCTTTATGCCACACTCCATCAAACGCCTTGGAAATATCCAGAGCAACCACCTTACTTTCCCCGAAAAGGTGAACATAATTATAAGAGTTGGAGTAGACGATGTCGTCTGATTCTTCACACTTTTTACGAATGACCAGAAATTTTTACTACCTCTGTGGTAGAGTAGGACCTTTTTGCGAGCGTTTTGTTCGTGAAGAAACTTTTCGCGCGAGATCACGGCATTACGGCGATTCTTGTTAGAGCGCCAATTATGAAAAGCTTCCTCTTTCGACCTGACTGCAGTCTTGCAAGTCTCATTAAACCAAGAGTGGTCCTTTGGTTTAATGCTAATTTTCTTAGAAGGTATGAAGGTATGCGGTCCTATCCTAATAAAATAATATTTTGTACCATTAAAGCCGCGGCATTTATGTCTCTGTCAGCGAAACACAATTTTCAATTAAAGTTGCGAAAAAAATCATTTAACGCAACCCAATTTGCTTTTTCGTAAAGCCATACAGTCCTCTTCGGGGCTTTAATCGAAGAGGCGCATAAACTAGAATACGAAAACTCAGCGGAAACAGTACAGTGGTCGGAGTTACCAATAGGTGCAAGGACTTGAACATCATATTTTTCATGATGAGAAGTCAGAAAAAGGTCTAGGATTTTTTGGCTCTGCCCGCCGACGCGTGGGATATACGTCGGCTCCTTCACCATTTGAGTGAGTTGATTGCACTCGGCAAACAACTCAACATAACAACCCTCCTGTGTTGATAGACCCGAGTGGCTCAACCAGGTGGCGTTGTGCACATTAAAATCGCCGGCAACAACAATTTCACTGCCCGGAAATTGCTCCAATGTATTTGAGATCGAATCAGATAAGGCATCTAGCTTATTACAGGTAGAAACGTTATCTAGATTCGGACTCCTATAAAGAAAGCACAAGTGCATGATGTGTGATAGGATTTTGAATTTAACCCAGATAGTATTAAATTCGCTATCCGACACACTATGTTACTGCTGCAGTTGATACGCAACGTCACTCCGAATAAAAAGAGCGAGACCCCTATGAGCGAGACCCCTGGGGTCTCACCTAATGCCATTATTTGTGGCCTATGGACGGAAACATGCGCATATACAGAAAAAAAATTCGCCCTCAGCACACGAATGTTGCAAAAATCTATGCGAAATTTTTGCGACATTTCCTAATGGGCAAGCTCAAAACATACAAACATACTACTAACGTGCAGTGGTTGACACAAACAAATGAGAGCGAAAAACAACCCGTGGTCAGTGTTATGCCTTTACCACGGCCTGGATTACGCACTCAGTGCAGCATCAACTGTGCACGCTAGTAGCGGGGAGTAGGAAGAGGGAGAGAAGGAGAACGAAAAACAAAATGTGCAATTGCTGCAGAGGGCATAGATGAGCACCTTGCGTTGGCAATTGTAATAAACGAAGCTGCGTGTGGCGATGGTCAGCTCTGCAGGCAGTGCACGAAACCGGTTTTTATTGTTGTTGTTAGTATTTATATTGTTTGTTGCTTCTTAAGGTTTTTGGTTTTTAATTTAATTTTTGCGCGTGTTTTGCTTTAAGTTTTTCTTTTGATTGTAATTTATATTGTTTTAATTGTTTGAATTTATTGTTTTTTTTTTTTAAGACTACACTAGACGACACGACTTTTAACAAATAAATAGATTACGACAATGGACAGAACGACGGAAAAGTATTTAAAAGTGGAAGGTCGGCGCGACACGTCCGTCCCCCATTGCTCTAGCGACGCTAATTATAAATTTGTAACATATTACAATATATTTTGCCTTACAAGTTTGCCAAATTACATGTTTTTTTTTTTTTGTTTTCAGCAAGCAACTGGCTGCTGCACTCGTTTGTTTTTATTTGTTTTATTTGCTCATAAAACAAATAAACACTAATACACTCACAGCTAAGAGCGCTGCTGTCAAGTGTATATAGGGTTGCCACGCTGTGCACTAAAAAAGTGTTTTCGTGCGATATTATAAATTACCCGTGGGAAAAAAAATTATCCCATTTTTTTTGGAAATTGCCTATTGAGCAATATTTAACCCTTTTAAACCCACATTAAAGCTTTTTTTAATCCTTTTCGACCCAAAAATCAATTTAATTGATATTTAATAATTTTTTATTGATAAACTTTTATAAAAAATTACCCGATAAACTATTATAAAAAATGGAGTTTCATCAAAAGCAGCTTACATTTCTGTGGGATAATTTCCAAGCTTCGTATCATTCTGTACGAATGTATCCCGATGTAGATAGAAAGAAGCTGAAGGATAAATATTCCAAAGCGTACAACGCGTACATACGCTGTATTGCTTCAATTTCAGAAATAATGGAGACTTTCAAACACCCGGTAGAAACTCCCAAGACAAGAGAAGAAACGACCCCGATACAATTCGCACCCTGTATTAATTTACCCCCATGTGACATGGATATTTTTGAAGGTGATTATATTACATGGCCCACTTTCAGAGATCTGTTTTCGGCTATGTACATTAACAATTTCCGATTAAGTGATGTAGAAAAATTATTCTATCTTAATCAAAAGACCCGAGGCGAAGCAAAAGATATTGTCAAAAATGCTCCGCTTACTAACGATGGATTCTCATTAGCATGGTCTAATCTTTTCAATTTGCAAACAGTTACATTAGAATCAGGTAGCTTCATTAGGACCCTACAAAGGTCTATAAATGACTGTGTAATAACCCTACAAAATTTTCAAATTGACACAAAGAGCTGGGATCCAATCCTGGTGTATTTGTGCTCGACCCATCTCCCCAAGAATACCTTAGAGAACTTTGAGAAATCTCTAACGGATATATCAGTTGTTCCATCATGGAAAACTTTGAATGCGTTTCTGACCCGAAGATACAGGACACTCGATGCTGTTGCTGATATGAAGCCATCGACTTCAAATCACAGCCGAGATAGTTCTGGACCCAAATCTTGGGAAGAAAATGTGAATACATATCACATGAATGTTTCTCAGACCCACATTTGATGGAGTATGTTCGGTGGATGTTTGTTTTGAACTTGCCAATATCAAAAATGTCGGTAAAAATAGACGCAGGGAGATTGTTCCACATACGTATCGTGCGGCTGAAAAACGAATTATCTCTGTAATGCGTAGTTCTGTTGAGAACCGAGTGGACTACGAAGGGGTGGGCTTGGTTCGATGCCCGAGTAGAACGAGAGAATACACGACCTGGTGGTATCAGGCCATGTATTTCCCTCGAACTCTTACCATTGTAATACCTATAAAACAGGCTTACACACCCTACGGCTTGGTTAAGAGGCTTGGTTAAGAGAACCAATAGAGGATGAAATATTTTCATCCCCTATTAAATATATTGCACGTTGTTGGATTCGATCCTGGAACTCCAAAGAAGATTTTGAAGCCCCTGCCCATATGTGCGAATTGTTTTCCATCTTAGGCCGAATATAGGTTGTGTAGACAATGCGCAAGTCAGCAGGAGTGAAGTATGTCTTACACCGTTTTAAAAAACCGAGGCACTTGGCCGCTTCTTTCGACACATCAAATATGTGATCATTCCAGGTCACATTGAATTGATATGCCCAGAACGTCAAGAGCAGCTGACTGCGCAGTATCCACAGCACCCATATTGAGGGGAGGGAGGGGTGAATCCATTCTTTTGTGAGATAACAGACAACATTGGGTCTTGCTTGCATTAAAATCAACTCTATTTGCAAGACCCCACTCGGAGATTATTTTAAGGTCATTATTCAGTATGTCATTCATAGTGCGTCTTTTACTCTCAATCTCCATAGAGTTTGGGCGCTTGTTGAACGAATATGAATGACAAATGTTGCTATCATCTGCAAAGGAATGAATTGGGTTCTGCGTCAATGACAGAAGGTCATTGATAAAAACCAGAAATAGGGACGGGGATAGGACGGAACCCTGCGGAACTCCAGAATTGATGGAATGTTGTTCTGAGAACACACCATCCATCGCAACTCGTATTGAACGACTCTGGAGAAAACTTGATATCCATCGAGTAAAAGAATTACCGACACCATATGCAATTAGTTTTGATACGAGGGCTTTATGCCACACTCCATCAAACGCCTTGGAAATATCCAGAGCAACCACCTTACTTTCCCCGAAAAGGTGAACACAATTATAAGAGTTGGAGTAGACGATGTCGTCTGATTCTTCACACTTTTTACGAATGACCAGAAATTTTTACTACCTCTGTGGTAGAGTAGGACCTTTTTGCGAGCGTTTTGTTCGTGAAGAAACTTTTCGCGCGAGATCACGGCATTACGGCGATTCTTGTTAGAGCGCCAATTATGAAAAGCTTCCTCTTTCGACCTGACTGCAGTCCTGCAAGTCTCATTAAACCAAGAGTGGTCCTTTGGTTTAATGCTAATTTTCTTAGAAGGTATGAAGGTATGCGGTCCTATCCTAATAAAATAATATTTTGTACCATTAAAGCCGCGGCATTTATGTCTCTGTCAGCGAAACACAATTTTCAATTAAAGTTGCGAAAAAAATCATTTAACGCAACCCAATTTGCTTTTTCGTAAAGCCATACAGTCCTCTTCGGGGCTTTAATCGAAGAGGCGCATAAACTAGAATACGAAAACTCAGCGGAAACAGTACAGTGGTCGGAGTTACCAATAGGTGCAAGGACTTGAACATCATATTTTTCATGATGAGAAGTCAGAAAAAGGTCTAGGATTTTTTGGCTCTGCCCGCCGACGCGTGGGATATACGTCGGCTCCTTCACCATTTGAGTGAGTTGATTGCACTCGGCAAACAACTCAACATAACAACCCTCCTGTGTTGATAGACCCGAGTGGCTCAACCAGGTGGCGTTGTGCACATTAAAATCGCCGGCAACAACAATTTCACTGCCCGGAAATTGCTCCAATGTATTTGAGATCGAATCAGATAAGGCATCTAGCTTATTACAGGTAGAAACGTTATCTAGATTCGGACTCCTATAAAGAAAGCACAAGTGCATGATGTGTGATAGGATTTTGAATTTAACCCAGATAGTATTAAATTCGCTATCCGACACACTATGTTGCTGCTGCAGTTGATACGCAACGTCACTCCGAATAAAAAGAGCGAGACCCCTATGAGCGAGACCCCTGGGGTCTCACCTAATGCCATTATTTGTGGCCTATGGACGGAAACATGCGCATATACAGAAAAAAAATTCGCCCTCAGCACACGAATGTTGCAAAAATCTATGCGAAATTTTTGCGACATTTCCTAATGGGCAAGCTCAAAACATACAAACATACTACTAACGTGCAGTGGTTGACACAAACAAATGAGAGCGAAAAACAACCCGTGGTCAGTGTTATGCCTTTACCACGGCCTGGATTACGCACTCAGTGCAGCATCAACTGTGCACGCTAGTAGCGGGGAGTAGGAAGAGGGAGAGAAGGAGAACGAAAAACAAAATGTGCAATTGCTGCAGAGGGCATAGATGAGCACCTTGCGTTGGCAATTGTAATAAACGAAGCTGCGTGTGGCGATGGTCAGCTCTGCAGGCAGTGCACGAAACCGGTTTTTATTGTTGTTGTTAGTATTTATATTGTTTGTTGCTTCTTAAGGTTTTTGGTTTTTAATTTAATTTTTGCGCGTGTTTTGCTTTAAGTTTTTCTTTTGATTGTAATTTATATTGTTTTAATTGTTTGAATTTATTGTTTTTTTTTTAAGACTACACTAGACGACACGACTTTTAACAAATAGATAGATTACGACAATGGACAGAACGACGGAAAAGTATTTAAAAGTGGAAGGTCGGCGCAACACGTCCGTCCCCCATTGCTCTAGCGACGCTAATTATAAATTTGTAACATATTACAATATATTTTGCCTTACAAGTTTGCCAAAATTCATGTTTTTTTTTTGTTTTCAGCAAGCAACTGGCTGCTGCACTCGTTTGTTTTTATTTGTTTTATTTGCTCATAAAACAAATAAACACTAATACACTCACAGCTAAGAGCGCTGCTGTCAAGTGTATATAGGGTTGCCACGCTGTGCACTAAAAAAGTGTTTTCGTGCGATATTATAAATTACCCGTGGGAACCAAAAAATAATCCCATTTTTTTTGGAAATTGCCTATTGAGCAATATTTAACCCTTTTAAACCCACATTAAAGCTTTTTTTTAATCCTTTTCGACCCAAAAATCAATTTAATTGATATTTAATAATTTTTTATTGATAAACTATTATAAAAATTACCCGATAAACTATTATAAAAAATGGAGTTTCATCAAAAGCAGCTTACATTTCTGTGGGATAATTTCCAAGCTTCGTATCATTCTGTACGAATGTATCCCGATGTAGATAGAAAGAAGCTGAAGGATAAATATTCCAAAGCGTACAACGCGTACATACGCTGTATTGCTTCAATTTCAGAAATAATGGAGACTTTCAAACACCCGGTAGAAACTCCCAAGACAAGAGAAGAAACGACCCCGATACAATTCGCACCCTGTATTAATTTACCCCCATGTGACATGGATATTTTTGAAGGTGATTATATTACATGGCCCACTTTCAGAGATCTGTTTTCGGCTATGTACATTAACAATTTCCGATTAAGTGATGTAGAAAAATTATTCTATCTTAATCAAAAGACCCGAGGCGAAGCAAAAGATATTGTCAAAAATGCTCCGCTTACTAACGATGGATTCTCATTAGCATGGTCTAATCTATTAGAATAATATGAGAATAATCGGATGCAAATCAATGCGCAATTAAAGACCCTTTTCAATTTGCAAACAGTTACATTAGAATCAGGTAGCTTCATTAGGACCCTACAAAGGTCTATAAATGACTGTGTAATAACCCTACAAAATTTTCAAATTGACACAAAGAGCTGGGATCCAATCCTGGTGCATTTGTGCTCGACCCATCTCCCCAAGAATACCTTAGAGAACTTTGAGAAATCTCTAACGGATATATCAGTTGTTCCATCATGGAAAACTTTGAATGCGTTTCAGACCCGAAGATACAGGACACTCGATGCTGTTGCTGATATGAAGCCATCGACTTCAAATCACAGCCGAGATAGTTCTGGACCCAAATCTTGGGAAGAAAATGTGAATACATATCACATGAATGTTTCTCAGACCCACATTTGATGGAGTATGTTCGGTGGATGTTTGTTTTGAACTTGCCAATATCAAAAATGTCGGTAAAAATAGACGCAGGGAGATTGTTCCACATACGTATCGTGCGGCTGAAAAACGAATTATCTCTGTAATGCGTAGTTCTGTTGAGAACCGAGTGGACTACGAAGGGGTGGGCTTGGTTCGATGCCCGAGTAGAACGAGAGAATACACGACCTGGTGGTATCAGGCCATGTATTTCCCTCGAACACTTACCATTGTAATACCTATAAAACAGGCTTACACACCCTACGGCTTGGTTAAGATTCGATCCTGTAACTCCAAAGAAGATTTTGAAGCCCCTGCCCATATGTGCGAATTGTTTTCCATCTTAGGCCGAATATAGGTTGTGTAGACAATGCGCAAGTCAGCAGGAGTGAAGTATGTCTTACACCGTTTTAAAAAACCGAGGCACTTGGCCGCTTCTTTCGACACATCAAATATGTGATCATTCCAGGTCACATTGAATTGATATGCCCAGAACGTCAAGAGCAGCTGACTGCGCAGTATCCACAGCACCCATATTGAGGGGAGGGAGGGGTGAATCCATTCTTTTGTGAGATAACAGACAACATTGGGTCTTGCTTGCATTAAAATCAACTCTATTTGCAAGACCCCACTCGGAGATTATTTTAAGGTCATTATTCAGTGTGTCATTCATAGTGCGTCTTTTACTCTCAATCTCCATAGAGTTTGGGCGCTTGTTGAACGAATATGAATGACAAATGTTGCTATCATCTGCAAAGGAATGAATTGGGTTCTGCGTCAATGACAGAAGGTCATTGATAAAAACCAGAAATAGGGACGGGGATAGGACGGAACCCTGCGGAACTCCAGAATTGATGGAATGTTGTTCTGAGAACACACCATCCATCGCAACTCGTATTGAACGACTCTGGAGAAAACTTGATATCCATCGAGTAAAAGAATTACCGACACCATATGCAATTAGTTTTGATACGAGGGCTTTATGCCACACTCGATCAAACGCCTTGGAAATATCCAGAGCAACCACCTTACTTTCCCCGAAAAGGTGAACACAATTATAAGAGTTGGAGTAGACGATGTCGTCTGATTCTTCACACTTTTTACGAATGACCAGAAATTTTTACTACCTCTGTGGTAGAGTAGGACCTTTTTGCGAGCGTTTTGTTCGTGAAGAAACTTTTCGCGCGAGATCACGGCATTACGGCGATTCTTGTTAGAGCGCCAATTATGAAAAGCTTCCTCTTTCGACCTGACTGCAGTCCTGCAAGTCTCATTAAACCAAGAGTGGTCCTTTGGTTTAATGCTAATTGTCTTAGAAGGTATGAAGGTATGCGGTCCTATCCTAATAAAATAATATTTTGTACCATTAAAGCCGCGGCATTTATGTCTCTGTCAGCGAAACACAATTTTCAATTAAAGTTGCGAAAAAAATCATTTAACGCAACCCAATTTGCTTTTTCGTAAAGCCATACAGTCCTCTTCGGGGCTTTAATCGAAGAGGCGCATAAACTAGAATACGAAAACTCAGCGGAAACAGTACAGTGGTCGGAGTTACCAATAGGTGCAAGGACTTGAACATCATATTTTTCATGATGAGAAGTCAGAAAAAGGTCTAGGATTTTTTGGCTCTGCCCGCCGACGCGTGGGATATACGTCGGCTCCTTCACCATTTGAGTGAGTTGATTGCACTCGGCAAACAACTCAACATAACAACCCTCCTGTGTTGATAGACCCGAGTGGCTCAACCAGGTGGCGTTGTGCACATTAAAATCGCCGGCAACAACAATTTCACTGCCCGGAAATTGCTCCAATGTATTTGAGATCGAATCAGATAAGGCATCTAGCTTATTACAGGTAGAAACGTTATCTAGATTCGGACTCCTATAAAGAAAGCACAAGTGCATGATGTGTGATAGGATTTTGAATTTAACCCAGATAGTATTAAATTCGCTATCCGACACACTATGTTGCTGCTGCAGTTGATACGCAACGTCACTCCGAATAAAAAGAGCGAGACCCCTATGAGCGAGACCCCTGGGGTCTCACCTAATGCCATTATTTGTGGCCTATGGACGGAAACATGCGCATATACAGAAAAAAAATTCGCCCTCAGCACACGAATGTTGCAAAAATCTATGCGAAATTTTTGCGACATTTCCTAATGGGCAAGCTCAAAACATACAAACATACTACTAACGTGCAGTGGGTGACACAAACAAATGAGAGCGAAAAACAACCCGTGGTCAGTGTTATGCCTTTACCACGGCCTGGATTACGCACTCAGTGCAGCATCAACTGTGCACGCTAGTAGCGGGGAGTAGGAAGAGGGAGAGAAGGAGAACGAAAAACAAAATGTGCAATTGCTGCAGAGGGCATAGATGAGCACATTGCGTTGGCAATTGTAATAAACGAAGCTGCGTGTGCGATGGTCAGCTCTGCAGGCAGTGCACGAAACCGGTTTTTATTGTTGTTGTTAGTATTTATATTGTTTGTTGCTTCTTAAGGTTTTTGGTTTTTAATTTAATTTTTGCGCGTGTTTTGCTTTAAGTTTTTCTTTTGATTGTAATTTATATTGTTTTAATTGTTTGAATTTATTGTTTTTTTTTTTAAGACTACACTAGACGACACGACTTTTAACAAATAAATAGATTACGACAATGGACAGAACGACGGAAAAGTATTTAAAAGTGGAAGGTCGGCGCGACACGTCCGTCCCCCATTGCTCTAGCGACGCTAATTATAAATTTGTAACATATTACAATATATTTTGCCTTACAAGTTTGCCAAATTTCATGTTTTTTTTTTTTTTTCAGCAAGCAACTGGCTGCTGCACTCGTTTGTTTTTATTTGTTTTATTTGCTCATAAAACAAATAAACACTAATACACTCACAGCTAAGAGCGCTGCTGTCAAGTGTATATAGGGTTGCCACGCTGTGCACTAAGAAAGTGTTTTCGTGCGATATTATAAATTACCCGTGGGAAAGAAAATTATCCCATTTTTTTTGGAAATTGCCTATTGAGCAATATTTAACCCTTTTAAACCCACATTAAAGCTTTTTTTAATCCTTTTCGACCCAAAAATCAATTTAATTGATATTTAATAATTTTTTATTGATAAACTATTATAAAAATTACCCGATAAACTATTATAAAAAATGGAGTTTCATCAAAAGCAGCTTACATTTCTGTGGGATAATTTCCAAGCTTCGTATCATTCTGTACGAATGTATCCCGATGTAGATAGAAAGAAGCTGAAGGATAAATATTCCAAAGCGTACAACGCGTACATACGCTGTATTGCTTCAATTTCAGAAATAATGGAGACTTTCAAACACCCGGTAGAAACTCCCAAGACAAGAGGAGAAACGACCCCGATACAATTCGCACCCTGTATTAATTTACCCCCATGTGACATGGATATTTTTGAAGGTGATTATATTACATGGCCCACTTTCAGAGATCTGTTTTCGGCTATGTACATTAACAATTTCCGATTAAGTGATGTAGAAAAATTATTCTATCTTAATCAAAAGACCCGAGGCGAAGCAAAAGATATTGTCAAAAATGCTCCGCTTACTAACGATGGATTCTCATTAGCATGGTCTAATCTATTAGAATAATATGAGAATAATCGGATGCAAATCAATGCGCAATTAAAGACCCTTTTCAATTTGCAAACAGTTACATTAGAATCAGGTAGCTTCATTAGGACCCTACAAAGGTCTATAAATGACTGTGTAATAACCCTACAAAATTTTCAAATTGACACAAAGAGCTGGGATCCAATCCTGGTGTATTTGTGCTCGACCCATCTCCCCAAGAATACCTTAGAGAACTTTGAGAAATCTCTAACGGATATATCAGTTGTTCCATCATGGAAAACTTTGAATGCGTTTCTGACCCGAAGATACAGGACACTCGATGCTGTTGCTGATATGAAGCCATCGACTTCAAATCACAGCCGAGATAGTTCTGGACCCAAATCTTGGGAAGAAAATGTGAATACATATCACATGAATGTTTCTCAGACCCACATTTGATGGAGTATGTTCGGTGGATGTTTGTTTTGAACTTGCCAATATCAAAAATGTCGGTAAAAACAGACGCAGGGAGATTGTTCCACAAACGTATCGTGCGGCTGAAAAACGAATTATCTCTGTAATGCGTAGTTCTGTTGAGAACCGAGTGGACTACGAAGGGGTGGGCTTGGTTCGATGCCCGAGTAGAACGAGAGAATACACGACCTGGTGGTATCAGGCCATGTATTTCCCTCGAACACTTACCATTGTAATACCTATAAAACAGGCTTACACACCCTACGGCTTGGTTAAGAGGCTTGGTTAAGAGAACCAATAGAGGATGAAATATTTTCATCCCCTATTAAATATATTGCACGTTGTTGGATTCGATCCTGGAACTCCAAAGAAGATTTTGAAGCCCCTGCCCATATGTGCGAATTGTTTTCCATCTTAGGCCGAATATAGGTTGTGTAGACAATGCGCAAGTCAGCAGGAGTGAAGTATGTCTTACACCGTTTTAAAAAACCGAGGCACTTGGCCGCTTCTTTCGACACATCAAATATGTGATCATTCCAGGTCACATTGAATTGATATGCCCAGAACGTCAAGAGCAGCTGACTGCGCAGTATCCACAGCACCCATATTTAGGGGAGGGAGGGGTGAACCCATTCTTTTGTCAGATAACAGACAACATTGGGTCTTGCTTGCATTAAAATCAACTCTATTTGCAAGACCCCACTCGGAGATTATTTTAAGGTCATTATTCAGTGTGTCATTCATAGTGCGTCTTTTACTCTCAATCTCCATAGAGTTTGGGCGCTTGTTGAACGAATATGAATGACAAATGTTGCTATCATCTGCAAAGGAATGAATTGGGTTCTGCGTCAATGACAGAAGGTCATTGATAAAAACCAGAAATAGGGACGGGGATAGGACGGAACCCTGCGGAACTCCAGAATTGATGGAATGTTGTTCTGAGAACACACCATCCATCGCAACTCGTATTGAACGACTCTGGAGAAAACTTGATATCCATCGAGTAAAAGAATTACCGACACCATATGCAATTAGTTTTGATACGAGGGCTTTATGCCACACTCGATCAAACGCCTTGGAAATATCCAGAGCAACCACCTTACTTTCCCCGAAAAGGTGAACACAATTATAAGAGTTGGAGTAGACGATGTCGTCTGATTCTTCACACTTTTTACGAATGACCAGAAATTTTTACTACCTCTGTGGTAGAGTAGGACTTTTTTGCGAGCGTTTTGTTCGTGAAGAAACTTTTCGCGCGAGATCACGGCATTACGGCGATTCTTGTTAGAGCGCCAATTATGAAAAGCTTCCTCTTTCGACCTGACTGCAGTCCTGCAAGTCTCATTAAACCAAGAGTGGTCCTTTGGTTTAATGCTAATTTTCTTAGAAGGTATGAAGGTATGCGGTCCTATCCTAATAAAATAATATTTTGTACCATTAAAGCCGCGGCATTTATGTCTCTGTCAGCGAAACACAATTTTCAATTAAAGTTGCGAAAAAAATCATTTAACGCAACCCAATTTGCTTTTTCGTAAAGCCATACAGTCCTCTTCGGGGCTTTAATCGAAGAGGCGCATAAACTAGAATACGAAAACTCAGCGGAAACAGTACAGTGGTCGGAGTTACCAATAGGTGCAAGGACTTGAACATCATATTTTTCATGATGAGAAGTCAGAAAAAGGTCTAGGATTTTTTGGCTCTGCCCGCCGACGCGTGGGATATACGTCGGCTCCTTCACCATTTGAGTGAGTTGATTGCACTCGGCAAACAACTCAACATAACAACCCTCCTGTGTTGATAGACCCGAGTGGCTCAACCAGGTGGCGTTGTGCACATTAAAATCGCCGGCAACAACAATTTCACTGCCCGGAAATTGCTCCAATGTATTTGAGATCGAATCAGATAAGGCATCTAGCTTATTACAGGTAGAAACGTTATCTAGATTCGGACTCCTATAAAGAAAGCACAAGTGCATGATGTGTGATAGGATTTTGAATTTAACCCAGATAGTATAAAATTCGCTATCCGACACACTATGTTGCTGCTGCAGTTGATACGCAACGTCACTCCGAATAAAAAGAGCGAGACCCCTATGAGCGAGACCCCTGGGGTCTCACCTAATGCCATTATTTGTGGCCTATGGACGGAAACATGCGCATATACAGAAAAAAAATTCGCCCTCAGCACACGAATGTTGCAAAAATCTATGCGAAATTTTTGCGACATTTCCTAATGGGCAAGCTCAAAACATACAAACATACTACTAACGTGCAGTGGTTGACACAAACAAATGAGAGCGAAAAACAACCCGTGGTCAGTGTTATGCCTTTACCACGGCCTGGATTACGCACTCAGTGCAGCATCAACTGTGCACGCTAGTAGCGGGGAGTAGGAAGAGGGAGAGAAGGAGAACGAAAAACAAAATGTGCAATTGCTGCAGAGGGCATAGATGAGCACCTTGCGTTGGCAATTGTAATAAACGAAGCTGCGTGTGGCGATGGTCAGCTCTGCAGGCAGTGCACGAAACCGGTTTTTATTGTTGTTGTTAGTATTTATATTGTTTGTTGCTTCTTAAGGTTTTTGGTTTTTAATTTAATTTTTGCGCGTGTTTTGCTTTAAGTTTTTCTTTTGATTGTAATTTATATTGTTTTAATTGTTTGAATTTATTGTTTTTTTTTTTAAGACTACCCTAGACGACACGACTTTTAACAAATAAATAGATTACGACAATGGACAGAACGACGGAAAAGTATTTAAAAGTGGAAGGTCGGCGCGACACGTCCGTCCCCCATTGCTCTAGCGACGCTAATTATAAATTTGTAACATATTACAATATATTTTGCCTTACAAGTTTGCCAAATTTCATGTTTTTTTTTTTTGTTTTCAGCAAGCAACTGGCTGCTGCACTCGTTTGTTTTTATTTGTTTTATTTGCTCATAAAACAAATAAACACTAATACACTCACAGCTAAGAGCGCTGCTGTCAAGTGTATATAGGGTTGCCACGCTGTGCACTAAAAAAGTGTTTTCGTGCGATATTATAAATTACCCGTGGGAACCAAAAAATAATCCCATTTTTTTTGGAAATTGCCTATTGAGCAATATTTAACCCTTTTAAACCCACATTAAAGCTTTTTTTTAATCCTTTTCGACCCAAAAATCAATTTAATTGATATTTAATAATTTTTTATTGATAAACTATTATAAAAATTACCCGATAAACTATTATAAAAAATGGAGTTTCATCAAAAGCAGCTTACATTTCTGTGGGATAATTTCCAAGCTTCGTATCATTCTGTACGAATGTATCCCGATGTAGATAGAAAGAAGCTGAAGGATAAATATTCCAAAGCGTACAACGCGTACATACGCTGTATTGCTTCAATTTCAGAAATAATGGAGACTTTCAAACACCCGGTAGAAACTCCCAAGACAAGAGAAGAAACGACCCCGATACAATTCGCACCCTGTATTAATTTACCCCCATGTGACATGGATATTTTTGAAGGTGATTATATTACATGGCCCACTTTCAGAGATCTGTTTTCGGCTATGTACATTAACAATTTCCGATTAAGTGATGTAGAAAAATTATTCTATCTTAATCAAAAGACCCGAGGCGAAGCAAAAGATATTGTCAAAAATGCTCCGCTTACTAACGATGGATTCTCATTAGCATGGTCTAATCTATTAGAATAATATGAGAATAATCGGATGCAAATCAATGCGCAATTAAAGACCCTTTTCAATTTGCAAACAGTTACATTAGAATCAGGTAGCTTCATTAGGACCCTACAAAGGTCTATAAATGACTGTGTAATAACCCTACAAAATTTTCAAATTGACACAAAGAGCTGGGATCCAATCCTGGTGTATTTGTGCTCGACCCATCTCCCCAAGAATACCTTAGAGAACTTTGAGAAATCTCTAACGGATATATCAGTTGTTCCATCATGGAAAACTTTGAATGCGTTTCTGACCCGAAGATACAGGACACTCGATGCTGTTGCTGATATGAAGCCATCGACTTCAAATCACAGCCGAGATAGTTCTGGACCCAAATCTTGGGAAGAAAATGTGAATACATATCACATGAATGTTTCTCAGACCCACATTTGATGGAGTATGTTCGGTGGATGTTTGTTTTGAACTTGCCAATATCAAAAATGTCGGTAAAAACAGACGCAGGGAGATTGTTCCACAAACGTATCGTGCGGCTGAAAAACGAATTATCTCTGTAATGCGTAGTTCTGTTGAGAACCGAGTGGACTACGAAGGGGTGGGCTTGGTTCGATGCCCGAGTAGAACGAGAGAATACACGACCTGGTGGTATCAGGCCATGTATTTCCCTCGAACACTTACCATTGTAATACCTATAAAACAGGCTTACACACCCTACGGCTTGGTTAAGATTCGATCCTGGAACTCCAAAGAAGATTTTGAAGCCCCTGCCCATATGTGCGAATTGTTTTCCATCTTAGGCCGAATATAGGTTGTGTAGACAATGCGCAAGTCAGCAGGAGTGAAGTATGTCTTACACCGTTTTAAAAAACCGAGGCACTTGGCCGCTTCTTTCGACACATCAAATATGTGATCATTCCAGGTCACATTGAATTGATATGCCCAGAACGTCAAGAGCAGCTGACTGCGCAGTATCCACAGCACCCATATTGAGGGGAGGGAGGGGTGAATCCATTCTTTTGTGAGATAACAGACAACATTGGGTCTTGCTTGCATTAAAATCAACTCTATTTGCAAGACCCCACTCGGAGATTATTTTAAGGTCATTATTCAGTGTGTCATTCATAGTGCGTCTTTTACTCTCAATCTCCATAGAGTTTGGGCGCTTGTTGAACGAATATGAATGACAAATGTTGCTATCATCTGCAAAGGAATGAATTGGGTTCTGCGTCAATGACAGAAGGTCATTGATAAAAACCAGAAATAGGGACGGGGATAGGACGGAACCCTGCGGAACTCCAGAATTGATGGAATGTTGTTCTGAGAACACACCATCCATCGCAACTCGTATTGAACGACTCTGGAGAAAACTTGATATCCATCGAGTAAAAGAATTACCGACACCATATGCAATTAGTTTTGATACGAGGGCTTTATGCCACACTCGATCAAACGCCTTGGAAATATCCAGAGCAACCACCTTACTTTCCCCGAAAAGGTGAACACAATTATAAGAGTTGGAGTAGACGATGTCGTCTGATTCTTCACACTTTTTACGAATGACCAGAAATTTTTACTACCTCTGTGGTAGAGTAGGACCTTTTTGCGAGCGTTTTGTTCGTGAAGAAACTTTTCGCGCGAGATCACGGCATTACGGCGATTCTTGTTAGAGCGCCAATTATGAAAAGCTTCCTCTTTCGACCTGACTGCAGTCCTGCAAGTCTCATTAAACCAAGAGTAGTCCTTTGGTTTAATGCTAATTTTCTTAGAAGGTATGAAGGTATGCGGTCCTATCCTAATAAAATAATATTTTGTACCATTAAAGCCGCGGCATTTATGTCTCTGTCAGCGAAACACAATTTCCAATTAAAGTTGCGAAAAAAATCATTTAACGCAACCCAATTTGCTTTTTCGTAAAGCCATATAGTCCTCTTCGGGGCTTTAGTCGAAGAGGCGCGTAAACTAGAATACGAAAACTCAGCGGAAACAGTACAGTGGTCGGAGTTACCAAGAGGTGCAAGGACTTGAACATCATATTTTTCATGATGAGAAGTCAGAAAAAGGTCTAGGATTTTTTGGCTCTGCCCGCCGACGCGTGGGATATACGTCGGCTCCTTCACCATTTGAGTGAGTTGATTGCACTCGGCAAACAACTCAACATAACAACCCTCCTGTGTTGATAGACCCGAGTGGCTCAACCAAGTGGCGTTGTGCACATCTAGCATCTAGCTTATTACAGGTAGAAACCTTACCTAGATTCGGACTCCTATAAAGAAAGCACAAGTGCATGATGTGTGATAGGATTTTGAATTTAATCCAGATAGTATTAAATTCGCTATCCGACACACTATGTTGCTGCTGCAGTTGATACGCAACGTCACTCCGAATAAAAAGAGCGAGACCCCTATGGGCAGAAAATAATGGCAGTAGGTGATAACCGGGCACATAAAAATCCAGTGGATCTACACCCTCATTCACCTGGGGTCTCACCTAATGCCATTATTTGTGGCCTATGGACGGAAACATGCGCATATACAGAAAAAAAATTCGCCCTCAGCACACGAATGTTGCAAAAATCTATGCGAAATTTTTACGACATTTCCTAATGGGCAAGCTCAAAACATACAAACATACTACTAACGTGCAGTGGTTGACACAAACAAATGAGAGCGAAAAACATCCCGTGGTCAGTGTTATGCCTTTACCACGGCCTGGATTACGCACTCAGTGCAGCATCAACTGTGCACGCTAGTAGCGGGGAGTAGGAAGAGGGAGAGAAGGAGAACGAAAAACAAAATGTGCAATTGCTGCAGAGGGCATAGATGAGCACCTTGCGTTGGCAATTGTAATAAACGAAGCTGCGTGTGGCGATGGTCAGCTCTGCAGGCAGTGCACAAAACCGGTTTTTATTGTTGTTGTTAGTATTTATATTGTTTGTTGCTTCTTAAGGTTTTTGGTTTTTAATTTAATTTTTGCGCGTGTTTTGCTTTAAGTTTTTCTTTTGATTGTAATTTATATTGTTTTAATTGTTTGAATTTATTGTTTTTTTTTTAAGACTACACTAGACGACACGACTTTTAACAAATAAATAGATTACGACAATGGACAGAACGACGGAAAAGTATTTAAAAGTGGAAGGTCGGCGCAACTCGTCCGTCCCCCATTGCTCTAGCGACGCTAATTATAAATTTGTAACATATTACAATATATTTTGCCTTACAAGTTTGCCAAATTTCATGTTTTTTTTTTGTTTTCAGCAAGCAACTGGCTGCTGCACTCGTTTGTTTTTATTTGTTTTATTTGCTCATAAAACAAATAAACACTAATACACTCACAGCTAAGAGCGCTGCTGTCAAGTGTATATAGGGTTGCCACGCTGTGCACTAAAAAAGTGTTTTCGTGCGATATTATAAATTACCCGTGGGAACCAAAAAATTATCCCATTTTTTTTGGAAATTGCCTATTGAGCAATATTTAACCCTTTTAAACCCACATTAAAGCTTTTTTTAATCCTTTTCGACCCAAAAATAAATTTAATTGATATTTAATAATTTTTTATTGATAAACAATTATAAAAAATTACCCGATAAACTATTATAAAAAATGGAGTTTCATCAAAAGCAGCTTACATTTCTGTGGGATAATTTCCAAGCTTCGTATCATTCTGTACGAATGTATCCCGATGTAGATAGAAAGAAGCTGAAGGATAAATATTCCAAAGCGTACAACGCGTACATACGCTGTATTGCTTCAATTTCAGAAATAATGGAGATATTCAAACACCCGGTAGAAATTCCCAAGACAAGAGAAGAAACGACCCCGATACAATTCGCACCCTGTATTAATTTACCCCCATGTGACATGGATATTTTTGAAGGTGATTATATTACATGGCCCACTTTCAGAGATCTGTTTTCGGCTATGTACATTAACAATTTCCGATTAAGTGATGTAGAAAAATTATTCTACCTTAATCAAAAGACCCGAGGCGAAGCAAAAGATATTGTCAAAAATGCTCCGCTTACTAACGATGTATTCTCATTAGCATGGTCTAATCTATTAGAATAATATGAGAATAATCGGATGCAAATTAATGCGCAATTAAAGACCCTTTTCAATTTGCAAACAGTTACATTAGAATCAGGTAGCTTCATTAGGACCCTATAAAGGTCTATAAATGACTGTGTAATAACCCTACAAAATTTTCAAATTGACACAAAGAGCTGGGATCCAATCCTGGTGTATTTGTGCTCGACCCATCTCCCCAAGAATACCTTAGAGAACTTTGAAAAATCTCTAACGGATATATCAGATGTTCCATCATGGAAAACTTTGAATGCGTTTCTGACCCGAAGATACAGGACACTCGATGCTGTTGCTGATATGAAGCCATCGACTTCAAATCACAGCCGAGATAGTTCTGGACCCAAATCTTGGGAAGAAAATGTGAATACATATCACATGAATGTTTCTCAGACCCATTGCGCATTTAGACCCACACATAAAACAGATCCAAGACCCACATTTGCAAAGCCAACCCAAAGGGAATTCGAATAGGACCTTTGCCGATTATGCAAAGCCCAGCACACTCTTCTCGAGTGCCCGGGATGCATAGCCATGAAAGTGGATGAAAGACTCGATGTCGTGAGAAAAGTAGGATTGTGCTACAATTTCTTAGCAATCAATCACGGCATAAAAAATTGTAGAAGTGAGTGTAAGTGTCAAACATGTGGAAAAAGGCATCATTCACTTCTACATCTGAACTCAATCCCGGAGTCAGAATTAAATACAAGTACAAGTGCAGCTGCTATGACCCAAGCATTTACGACCCAAATACAGTCCACTAACCCTAGACCCACAGAAGGAAATAGCGTCAACGCACTTATGGGGGACGGACGTGTCGTCTCTTGTCTTTTTAACGTGTTCCGTCCGTCTGTTAGTATAAATGTGTTTCAAAACTGAGTTTAATGTGCCCGCCCAACATAAAAAAATAACAACGAAATAAAACAAAATTAAATCACAAACTAATAATAATTTACATAAAAAACTAAAAAGAAAAATAAACACCAAATAAATAAAACAAACAACAAAATTCTGCCTTCTGAGTTGCCGCACTCGCTGTTTTTGCAATTGCCGACGCAAAGGGCTTTTCTATGCTCTTTGCTGCAATTGCACAGGTTTGTTGACGTATTCCCCCCCCCATCCTACTCCCCGCTACTAACGTGCACGATTGAGGCTGCACTGAGTGGTAATCTATGCTGTGGTGAAGGCATAACACTCACCACTGCTTGACTTACGCTCTCATTTGTTTGTTTCAACTGCTGCCTTGGTAGTATGTATGTCTATTTTGAAGTTGCCCAGTAGAAAAAATTTCGCAAAAATTTCGCATAGATTTTTGCAAGATTCGTGGGCTAAGGTCGAATTTTTCCTCGGTATATGCGTATGTGTCCATCCAAAGGCCACAAATAATGGCAGTAGGTGAGACCCAGGTTAATGAGAGTGCAGATCCACTGGATTTTCATACACCTGGTTATCACCTATTGCCATTATTCTCTGCCCATAGGGGCCTTGCTCTTTTTATTCGGAGTGACGTTGCGTAACAACTGCAGCAACAACATAGTGTGTCGGATAGCGAATTTAATACAATTTGGGTTAAATTCAAAATCCAAACACACATCATGCACTTGTGTTTTCTTTATAGAAGTCCGAATCTAGATAGGGTTTCCACCTTTAATAAGCTGGATGCCTTATCTGATTCGATCTCAAATATATTGGAGCAATTTCCAGGCAGTGAAATTGTTGTTGCAGGCGATTTTAATGTGCACAACGCCACTTGGTTGAGCCACTCGGGTCTTCCAACACAAATGATCACTCTTGGTTTAATGAGACTTGCAGCCAGGTCGAAAGAGGAAGCCTTTCAGAATTGGCATTCTAACAAGAATGCTGACACAGAAAGACTTCGCATACAGGATAGGAATCGCTGTAATGCCGTGATCTAGCGCGAAAAGTTTCTTCACGAACAAACCGCGCGCAAAAAGATCCTACTCTACCATAGAGGTAGTAAAAATTTCTGGGCATTCGTAAAAAGAGTGAAGAATCAGACGGCATCGTCTACGCCAATATTGTTTCCGTAGGGCCAGATCCACAGGCGACTTGATGGCGGTCCTCTCCGAAAAGTGGAATAATTGTATTCACCTTTTCGGGGAGAGTAAGGCTGTTGCTCTCGATATGTCCAAGGCTTTTGATCGAATGTGGCATAAAGCCCTCGTTTCAAAACTAATTGCATTTGGTGTCGGTGAATCTTTTACTCGATGGATATCGAGTTTTCTCCAGGGTCGTTCTATACGAGTTGTTTTCAGTGTTTTTTCAGAACAACATTCCATCAATTCTGGAGTTCCAGGGTTCCGTTCTATCCCCGTCCCTATTTCTGGTATTTATCAATGACCTTCTGTCATTGACCCAGAACCCAATTCATTCCTTTGCAAATGACAGTAACATTTGTCATTCATACTCGTTCAACAAGCGCCCAAACTCTTTGGAGATTGAGAGTAAAAGACGCACTATGAATGACACGTGGTGGTTACCTTGACGTGGTGTGGGGGTTTAAGTTACAATGACTCAATAAGGCTAAGCCGACGGAAAAGTTTCTGGTAGGGTCACCCTTGTCAGACAGGCTTGTGATGAGTAATGAACAAAATACTACCAGTCTTTTTTATTGGTGGGGTGGCAGACTCTAAAGAAACCCCTACACCACCGCGATGGGTCAACATAAAGATTTCCAGGTGGTACCCACAAAAGTGGCAATCCACCCGCTTCGGCGGCTGAGGCAAGGATTCTGGAGGCCTCAATCCACGCAACCAACCCTGGTACGATGAACCTCTCTGCTCCTGTAGCAGGGGGTTCATCGTGCGCCTCCATCTCCCAAATTTATGACCCGTGCGCCTCCATCTCCCAAATTTATGAGACAGCTAGGAATCTAGAGGAGGATAACTACAACGCAGCGATTCCCATACAAGTAGAGGAAAGTGTCGGTTCGGCTATGCCTACGACTAATCCTCCACTGCTCGACAGTGTTGTTTCCTCTCAGGGCTCCTTTCTGCCACGTATTTGGAAACATGGGTCGATCGAAGGAAAGTAGTGCCTTACCAGCATCTAATCCTAGAGAGACCGACGCCCAACTGGAAGCTCAACTTCCATTGGAGACCGGACCCGGATCTCTGAATACAGAGGTCAGGTTGTCCGATGCCCAGGTGAGTAGGAGAAGGAAGAATAAAGCGAAAGATCGCAAAGAGGCTGAAAAGGCTAAAGGCGACGCTGGATCTTTCTCTTCCCCAGCTACCACAGCAAAACGCGATAGATCGGTGGAGATTACTCCGACTGAAACCATCCGCTGCTGCTGTTGTGGCTGCCAATGCACCTGAGAAGCGCAATGGCAAGAAGTTTAAAACCTTCACTGCTACTGCGAAACACCGTAACTCCCAAAACTCGACAGTTTCCAGTGATATTGCTTCCACAAGCAAGAGCACTGGTGCTTCATGTTCCGGATCGGCTGCGGATGAACTGCCTTCAACACCCACTGGCAGAGGTAGGCTAGCAGTATCATATCGTGATGCTGCTCGCAAAGCTTTTCCGGTTGCGATTATTGGCAAATTGGGGAAGGAGCAAAAGATGAATGATGCAGAAGTAAAACACTGCACCGATCATCTTTGGCGGCTAGTCAGCACCGGCGGTGTCAGTGCAAACGCAAAAGGCTATAAGACGAGTGATGGCAGTATGAAGGTGCTATGCTCGTCTCAAGCCAATTTCGATTGGATTGCCACAGCCGTTGCTAAAATCCCCCCTTGGGCAAATCGCGCTTCGCTGTTTTCAGCGGAGACGAACCCAAACGCAGGCGAGAAATATGCTGGATACCTGGTCCTATCAGGAAAACAGCTGAAGTGTTTGCCTTCCAATGTTGTCTGTTATCCCACAAAAGAATGGATTAACCCATCCCTCCCCTCAATATGGGTGCTGTGGATATTGCGCAGTCAGCTGCTCTTGACGTTCTGGGCAGATCAATTCAATGTGATCTCCGTTGGAATGATCACATATTTAATGTGTCGAAAGAAGCGGCCAAGTGCCTCGGTTTTTTAAAACGGTGTCTACACTACCTATATAGTCCTAAAATGGAATTCAATTCGCACATTTGGGCAGGAGCTTCAAAATTCTCTTTGGAGTTCCTGGACCGAATTCAACAACGAGCGATATATTTAATAGGGGATGAAAACATCTCATCGTCTATTGGTTCTCTTGAGCACCGAAGGACCGTTGGGTGTGTAAGCCTGTTTTATAGGTATTACAACGGTAAGTGTTCGAGTGAAATACATGGCCTGATTTCACCAGGTTGTGTGTTTTCTCGTTCTACTCGGGCATCAAACCAAGCCCACCCCTGCGTAGTCCACTCGACTCTCAAGAGAACCACGCATTACAGAGAGAATTCGTTATTTAGTCGCAAGACATGTTTGTGGAACAATCTCCCGGCGTCCGTTTTTCCAGACATTTTTGATATTGGCAAATTCAACACAAACATTCACCGACATTCACCGTAATTTGGCCAGCCTTAGCCTGGCCGACCCAGAGTTCTACAAGACCCGACCCGTGGATATAATCCAAAAATAATCCGCAGTCTCCCGCACAGGAGACTGAATTTGGATGGATTGTTTCAGGACCCATTCCTGATGGTAGACAGACGCGACAATATTGTGTCAATATTTAACAAGATAAGACTTGATGAGACCCAACCCTCCAACAACTTTCCCTAAATAACAACTACAATGTTGACAACCGTGCTGATTTCCACAATGTGAAGATCGTCAGGCCTAATGAACATACAAGATTTCGACCCATCTCTACCCGCCCTTGGCATCAGGATCATCGCTTACCGACTTGCTCCAGGTTCAAGGAGAAGAACCTGTATGAGAAATAAAACTTAGTGAAGAATTTCCAAGTACGTGAAGTTAAATAATTCGCGAATTTAGCGAATACACAAACCATTTTTTTTTAACAGAGGCACTGTTAAATAAATATACAGACTGCCATATGGAGAGTACTGTGATGAAATGATCACTGTGGCCAGTCCAGGAGGCCTGTGCGCTAACTTCTCATATGTCATTCGTACTTAGAATTTCCACTACTGCGTGAATTGTTTGGCCGATCACACAGTACTTAAAAATGCTCCAGTAACAACACATGTGTCGTGTGTCATGAGAGACACCACACGAGTCTGACCCATTGTGGCCCCCGATTAAGCAACTAATCAAACCCATATTTTGAGCCAAAAAGAATTATGCCGATGTAGCCTGCTGTATCGCATGTTCTTGGCTGACCCACAGTATAGTATTTATGCTGGACCCTAAAATTTGTACATAGAGACCCTTTGTTTTGCAGTTTTGCAGACCAAACCATTTCTACGGAAGACTACCAGGACATTCCACAAACACAACATCAAACACAACATTTAAGGTGCATAAACTCAATGCACATTTAAGGTACAAATTTTACTATATTTATTGTTGCGACCCAATTAAATTGAAATTGAATATTTCGATTGAATTGTCATCCATCAATCATCATCGTTCGTCACCCGAACAATTATTTAGCCATAGAAAAAGTAGTAAATATTCCAAACCTTAAAAAAAATCACAAAAAAATCATTATTTTCGAAATGAAAAATGTAAGCTGCGAAGGAAACGGATAACAAATGATGCAGTTAGTTATTTAAAAGAATGGTAATATAATATATTTTTTTAACAAAACGATATATTTAGTTTTCCACTTAAATTATATGCAGACGGTGTGTCTTAAAATAACGGTTTACCATTCCTATCACAAAAATTTGCTCTTTTTCATCAAAAAAATTCCAATTCATAATTTGACCATATTGAAATTTTCATGTATATTTGTATAGAATTCGTACAGGTAACGCCTGTCACAAAATGTGTAACACCCGTCACAAGTTTTGATACTTTGAAAGTAAGTGATCAAAGTAACCTTTCCAGAATTTTGTTATAGAGGAGAGAACTCCCATTATTAATGAAGTATTTGAGATATACTTAATCTCCATATTCCGATTATTTTAGCTAAAGTTTAATGTGGAGTAAACTTTGTGGAGTAAACTCTGTTTTTGAAAAAGTACGTGTAGCGCCCGTCACAGCATTTAACTTCAAATTAGTGGAAAGATATAGGATCTATTGAAAAAGTTTTTTTGTAAATGCATAGAGGACCATAAGATCTATCCTCTGCATCTAAAAAATATTTCTATGCTTTTTTTTTTGTAAATGCATAGAGGACCATAAGATCTATCCTCTGCATTTAAAAAATATTTCTATGCTTTGTTATTTATCAAATGTGAAGGTTTTTAATCGTAAGAATGTAACGCCCGTCACAATGGAATGCCCCTGTATCTATTTATTTCAAGTATTTCGTCGAAAATTATACTAAAAAAAATGATAAAAGAATATTTTTTATTTAGTTGTTAGTTTAACAACATATTATATTTTAATATTTTGTTTTAATTTTAAAATATTATATTTCCATTGTAAATATAACAAACAATCTTTAAACAATAATATAAAACAGAGCATAAAAATTATAAAACAATGGTTAACAAATATTTAATTATACTTTTCATGTTTTAAATTTATTATGTAACAATAATTGTTTTTCAAAATTCGAATCTTTTAAACGACATCTACTTGGGGTCAATGTCAAAGCTGTTCCACAGCCGCACTGCTGGGTAGTGCAGTATTGAACTCTATATAGAGTTTTTTAATAATGGAAAATTTTGGAAACTGTTTTGTCAAAATTCTTTATATTCATTTAATACAATTTGGCCTCCCTGTAATATGTCCAGCGCGGCTGCCACAGGTTTGTAAATCTAATAATAATTTAGTTAAATATGATACAATAAAATTACGTAAATTTAGGACAACAACATGTCTGTTGTAAGTACTGCCGTGCAAAATCTAAAGATAGTAACCCATTTTTGAAAGTTTCGAGTTTGAATGTTACTACTAAATCCTTTCGGTGTATATGGTTATAAGAAAACTGACCTTGCATATATTGATTATTTTAAGTTTTTGTAACTCTTGGGTCATAACCATTCCACCAAAGTATAATTATTTTTCTTACAAAAATTAATTGTCACAATAGTTGAGCGATCCGAACTGAACATTTTCGCTCAAACTCATTTGCAGTAACATTCAAATATGGATTTGGAATCGTAAATATATGAATCTAAATATCTGAAAAGAAATTTCTATTCCGTTAACGCCCAGTATACCAAACTGTTTCGATATCGCAACGAAAATGTTGCGAAATGTCGAAGAATTTGTCCGATATCGATGCCATTTCTCGTAATGATAATATACGAAAATTCCTACCAAAACGGTCGGCCGATATCGAACCGATATAATGAAGGTTTCTCGTTACGAGAATTATTTCAAACTCGAAGCGTTCTTGTCGACAGAATGGGGCTTTATGATTGGTTTAAATAAATGCGTCATCTACATATGTCATACGCAATGACAATAAAAAAATAGAAAAAAAAAAAAAAAATGTTTTTCTATTTTTCTATTACGTCCTTCGCATAGTCGTGGTCGGCACGTCGGCACCATTGCATTAATTTTTTTTTATTCTTTTGAATTTAATTCGTAACACAATTACTTTTCACAATTACCATCATCATTTTCTACAATTACTTTTCACAATTACTATCATTATTTTCTATTTCATTTTATTTTCTGTCAGTTGCTCCTACCGGGTAAACTATATCAATTTGTCGTATATTATTTTCTTATTCAATGTCAATTTAAACAAAATAATTTTCGATAATGAGTCTACGAACTTAGCATGTGTTTACATTTTTTTTATGATATTTCTGAACGAAAATATTTCTGACATCAAAAACAAAAATAAATAAAAAATGAAAATTCAAAGCTCACTATTTTCATACATTTATTTTTAATGAAATAAAGTTAAATTAACATAAAAATATAACAAAATAATGTCCACTCTATTTATTTTAAACAAAAGTAAATACAGCCATAAAGAAAAGGTCACTGAACACCTGGTGATCTTATTTTTAAAATCGGAAACGAGTCGCAATCATGAGTTCTAACATTTATTACCAAAAAAACGTAAATCGTTGCTTTTATAATAATGAAATTGACCTAATTCTTGAGGACACTGACATTACTTGACCGCAACAGGGTGTTCCAACTGTTCGGATCCAGCAGACTGAATGCGAAAATCTTTAAAAATTAGTTTCGATATAACAACGAGATCAATGTTTTTTCTCGTAGACATTTCAGAAACCTTCTAAACAATTTAATACAAAAATCATTAAAAATTAATTTCGATATAATAACGAGATCGATTTTTTTTTCTCGAAGCCACTTCGAGAATTGTTCGATACACTGGAGGCTCCGAGTCGTGGTATACTGGGCTGTAACGTACAAAAAATTACTCATAAAGTTACGTGCAATATGTAAATATACCAATTTTTCATGTATTTTGAATAACCAAATTAATTAACTTTAAAGACATACAGATACAGAATATTATGTTATTTTTTTCTGGTAACATTATTAATTATTTCTAAAACTTAAAAATAACTCACATTTTTTTATGAGTTGAATCCACTGTTTCCAAAGCAGAATTTCCTCGACATTTCCAAAAATATAAATACAATTTTCCAAGTAATTCTAAAAAAATTTTGACAGCTAATTGAAATCTGTTCCGTCCCGAACTTTTAGTACCAAAAGTGTAAAATTAAAACCATTAAAACCCGTTAAAGCGACAATCGGTCACGGCTATAAACAAACCTATAATTAAACATAAACCACCCACATCAACAATCAACACATTCCACAACAACAATCAGGACCAAACCATTTCTACGGAAGACTACCAGGACATTCCACAAACACAACATCAAACACAACATTTAAGGTGCATAAACTCAATGCACATTTAAGGTACAAATTTTACTATATTTATTGTTGCGACATAATTAAATTGAAATTGAATATTTCGATTGAATTGTCATCCATCAATCATCATCGTTCGCCACCCGAACAATTATTTAGCCATAGAAAAAGTAGTAAATATTCCAAAATATTTAATAAGCAAAGATAAAGAAGGGAAATTCCAAACCTTAAAAAAAATCACAAAAAAATCATTATTTTCGAAATGAAAAATGTAAGCTGCGAAGGAAACGGATAACAAATGATGCAGTTAGTTATTTAAAAGAATGGTAATATAATATATTTTTTTAACAAAACGATATATTTAGTTTTCCACTTAAATTATATGCAGACGGTGTGTCTTAAAATAACGGTTTACCATTCCTATCACAAAAATTTGCTCTTTTTCATCAAAAAAATTCCAATTCATAATTTGACCATATTGAAATTTTCATGTATATTTGTATAGAATTCGTACAGGTAACGCCTGTCACAAAATGTGTAACACCCGTCACAAGTTTTGATACTTTGAAAGTAAGTGATCAAAGTAACCTTTCCAGAATTTTGTTATAGAGGAGAGAACTCCCATTATTAATGAAGTATTTGAGATATACTTAATCTCCATATTCCGATTATTTTAGCTAAAGTTTAATGTGGAGTAAACTTTGTGGAGTAAACTCTGTTTTTGAAAAAGTACGTGTAGCGCCCGTCACAGCATTTAACTTCAAATTAGTGGAAAGATATAGGATCTATTGAAAAAGTTTTTTTGTAAATGCATAGAGGACCATAAGATCTATCCTCTGCATCTAAAAAATATTTCTATGCTTTTTTTTTTGTAAATGCATAGAGGACCATAAGATCTATCCTCTGCATTTAAAAAATATTTCTATGCTTTGTTATTTATCAAATGTGAAGGTTTTTAATCGTAAGAATGTAACGCCCGTCACAATGGAATGCCCCTGTATCTATTTATTTCAAGTATTTCGTCGAAAATTATACTAAAAAAAATGATAAAAGAATATTTTTTATTTAGTTGTTAGTTTAACAACATATTATATTTTAATATTTTGTTTTAATTTTAAAATATTATATTTCCATTGTAAATATAACAAACAATCTTTAAACAATAATATAAAACAGAGCATAAAAATTATAAAACAATGGTTAACAAATATTTAATTATACTTTTCATGTTTTAAATTTATTATGTAACAATAATTGTTTTTCAAAATTCGAATCTTTTAAACGACATCTACTTGGGGTCAATGTCAAAGCTGTTCCACAGCCGCACTGCTGGGTAGTGCAGTATTGAACTCTATATAGAGTTTTTTAATAATGGAAAATTTTGGAAACTGTTTTGTCAAAATTCTTTATATTCATTTAATACAATTTGGCCTCCCTGTAATATGTCCAGCGCGGCTGCCACAGGTTTGTAAATCTAATAATAATTTAGTTAAATATGATACAATAAAATTACGTAAATTTAGGACAACAACATGTCTGTTGTAAGTACTGCCGTGCAAAATCTAAAGATAGTAACCCATTTTTGAAAGTTTCGAGTTTGAATGTTACTGCTAAATCCTTTCGGTGTATATGGTTATAAGAAAACTGACCTTGCATATATTGATTATTTTAAGTTTTTGTAACACTTGGGTCATAACCATTCCACCAAAGTATAATTATTTTTCTTACAAAAATTAATTGTCACAATAGTTGAGCGATCCGAACTGAACATTTTCGCTCAAACTCATTTGCAGTAACATTCAAATATGGATTTGGAATCGTAAATATATGAATCTAAATATCTGAAAAGAAATTTCTATTCCGTTAACGCCCAGTATACCAAACTGTTTCGATATCGCAACGAAAATGTTGCGAAATGTCGAAGAATTTTTCCGATATCGATGCCATTTCTCGTAATGATAATATACGAAAATTCCTACCAAAACGGTCGGCCGATATCGAACCGATATAATGAAGGTTTCTCGTTACGAGAATTATTTCAAACTCGAAGCGTTCTTGTCGACAGAATGGGGCTTTATGATTGGTTTAAATAAATGCGTCATCTACATATGTCATACGCAATGACAATAAAAAAATAGAAAAAAAAAAAAAAATGTTTTTCTATTTTTCTATTACGTCCTTCGCATAGTCGTGGTCGGCACGTCGGCACCATTGCATTCATTTTTTTTTATTCTTTTGAATTTAATTCGTAACACAATTACTTTTCACAATTACCATCATCATTTTCTACAATTACTTTTCACAATTACTATCATTATTTTCTATTTCATTTTATTTTCTGTCAGTTGCTCCTACCGCGTAAACTATATCAATTTGTCGTATATTATTTTCTTATTCAATGTCAATTTAAACAAAATAATTTTCGATAATGAGTCTACGAACTTAGCATGTGTTTACATTTTTTTTTGATATTTCTGAACGAAAATATTTCTGACATCAAAAACAAAAATAAATAAAAAATGAAAATTCAAAGCTCACTATTTTCATACATTTATTTTTAATGAAATAAAGTTAAATTAACATAAAAATATAACAAAATAATGTCCACTCTATTTATTTTAAACAAAAGTAAATACAGCCATAAAGAAAAGGTCACTGAACACCTGGTGATCTTATTTTTAAAATCGGAAACGAGTCGCAATCATGAGTTCTAACATTTATTAACAAAAAAACGTAAATCGTTGCTTTTATAATAATGAAATTGACCTAATTCTTGAGGGCACTGACATTACTTGACCGCAACAGGGTGTTCCAACTGTTCGGATCCAGCAGACTGAATGCGAAAATCTTTAAAAATTAGTTTCGATATAACAACGAGATCAATGTTTTTTCTCGTAGACATTTCAGAAACCTTCTAAACAATTTAATACAAAAATCATTAAAAATTAATTTCGATATAATAACGAGATCGATTTTTTTTTCTCGAAGCCACTTCGAGAATTGTTCGATACACTGGAGGCTCCGAGTCGTGGTATACTGGGCTGTAACGTACAAAAAATTACTCATAAAGTTACGTGCAATATGTAAATATACCAATTTTTCATGTATTTTGAATAACCAAATTAATTAACTTTAAAGACATACAGATACAGAATATTATGTTATTTTTTTCTGGTAACATTATTAATTATTTCTAAAACTTAAAAATAACTCACATTTTTTTATGAGTTGAATCCACTGTTTCCAAAGCAGAATTTCCTCGACATTTCCAAAAATATAAATACAATTTTCCAAGTAATTCTAAAAAAATTTTGACAGCTAATTGAAATCTGTTCCGTCCCGAACTTTTAGTACCAAAAGTGTAAAACTACAGTATAAAAAATATCAGAAAAAAAAATTTAAAAAAAAAAATTAAATAACTTTAAAAAATCTGGAAATTTAAATAGTACATCACTTTTCATTTCGTAATAATGATTATTGATATTGTCATATACACAATTATTTTAATCAAAAAAATCGTAGTGAAAATTTCTATACGGAACGTCCGGAATTCTTCTGTGATTTATTATGAAATAACGGTAAGCTTTAGGAACAAAGTGCACATACACAAAAATAAAGTAAATTGTTACAGCTATGTTTAGAGATAATTCAAAAAAATATAATGTACGCAAAAAGTATTTTTATAATAAAAATCGTATTGATAATTCTATACGGAATTTTTTGTCCCGTCCGGAATTTTTCTGTGACTTATTATTAAAAAACTATAAACTTTAGGAACAAAGTGTAAAGAAAGTGAAAGAAAGTGTACAAAGAAAGCACGGTATTTTAACAATTTTTCAAAATATTTCCAAAAAATCATTTGAACGCAAAATTCGCTGACTTTTTGGAATACCCGTATGAACATCGAAGGAAGTAAATCCGTTTTTGTCCCGTTCGGACAAAGATATATCAAAAGATATTTTAGTTATAGATATTTTAATTATAGAATTCTATACGTTTGATCCACCGTATAGAATTTTTAATTTTTTGCAGATGTTTAGTCCTATTTGAATACTACATACAAGCAAATTCATTAATTTACCTTCGAGATATTAAAGTTGTAAGCGTCCCGTCCAGAACTCTAGGAAATGCCCATATTTGAATGACATATTCGTATTAAACTGATAATTTGTAAATTTCATATTGGGCACATTTATTACTCATAAATACATGTTTAAATAAAAACTCATAATTGCCTCATTTGCACATTTAAATTTGATTTATTGTTTATTTTTCATATATGCATATTTTAAATATTTATTTCTTATTTTTCGTATATGCATATTTTATTTTTTTTTTCATATATGCATAATTTATTAAATGACATTGATGAATACATTCAATATACATTCAATTATTCGTACTATCAAACATCATACTGAAGAACGAACTATTCAATACCATGAATTTAAATCGTCATATTGATGAATTTGTTCATAATATTTATGAATATAATATTTTTTTACGATTTTTTTAAAAACAAAAGTGTTGTTGGTTAAATAAAAGTTTTAAACAATAACAGAAAAAAAAATGTAAAAAAAAATTATTTGGAATTTTTTTTTTAGAAAAACACAATTTTTTTGAATTTTTTTTTTCCAAACAAAAATTTTTAGAAAAACAAATGTTTAGAAAAAAAAAAATTCGAAAAAAAAAAATACAAAAAAAAATATTTACTAACATTTTTTTAAAAATATATTTTTATAAATAAAACTTTTTATTAATAAAATGTTGTAATTATAAATAAATATATTATAAAACATTTTACTAATTTATGCATGTCGTGCAAGCATTATATAAGAAAGAAAATACAAGAATCACTTGAGAACTGAGAAGTACGGCAAAAAATGAACGAAAAATAATTTTTTTTATTAAAATTTGGTTTAATGAACAGCATTCTTCAATATGAAGTAAAATATGTTGTTTTTTTATACCCTACACTAAGAGTGAAAGGGTATATTCAGTTTGGTACGCCGTTTGTAACACCCAGAAGGAAGCATCTCCGGTATGGAAAAGTATATATACTTGATCAGCATGATCTCCTGAGTCGATTTAGCGATGTCCGTCTGTCTGTCCGTCTGTCTGTTGTGATCACTATTACAGAAAAAGTAGAAGAGCTAGAGCAATGAAATGTTTAGATTACTTATATATCTAAGCTGTCTGAACAAGAAAATTGGTATGATCGGTCTATTGTTACCTGAGAACCGACTACTTATGTTCAAATACCTCATATTAAATGTATATCTACAGATCAATTTTACTGTATACGTGCTTAGGTAAACTTTTTTTGGTAAAATATATATTGACTCATGCTCAAATACATGAAAATAACGGTTTCCGGCGAAACAACTTGTGGTTTTACAAAAAAAAAATCGAAATTCGGTACACCTACCCATTTGTGAATATGGGTATCAAAAATGAATGGAAATACTTCAGCGATTGAAAGTTTGTAGTTATTTTCGGGATTCGTATATCCTGGTGACCTACATACCACTTTTAAAGATAACCACACATATGTGTAGGGTATTTATGGTCGGCTTAGACCGACTATAATTTTGATAATCCTAACTATCATAATAACACCTACTTTAAAATTTCCCATGTGATCTAACTTTCCCGACTGGTTTTATGTTCATTAATATGATCACACGTATTCTTCACATACAGTACATCATATTCCAGAACACGTTTTCCACCGTTACCAAGCGTTCTCATAAATTCATAACATTGATGTCGTTAATCATTAATATTACGATACAATGAATCATGGTTTGAAGAACGGAATTCATGTATATGCCATGTATATGCCATTGTGATCCAGAAAATGCGATGGTCAGGACTGGGCTGCTCTTAACAGGCATCCTGTAACATTTACTACAGCAGCTGTATTTGACGGAAAGCACGCTTCTAGTGTTATGGACGTACGTTCGATCCGAAATGCCAACATCGACTCGGATCACTTCCTTGTACCAGCCAAGGATCGCACACGCTTATGCGCCGCGAAAAATGCACGGAAACCCTGGCAAAGAAAGTCAGGCGTCAGCAAGTTGCACACACAACAGACCGCACAAGCCTATGCCGCTCGACTCTTCACTCCTACTCGCGCAAGGCACTCCCCCTCTTGATGATATATGCGGACAGTGGACACACGTCTCCCGCTCAATGCGTACGCCTGCCGAAGAGGTGCTTGGATTCCAACGAGGCTCGAAAATTCTTTAAGAAGATAAGACGCCTGACCGGAGGTTTAAAGACCGCACCATCTTCCTGTTAGGACGAAGACGGGAATCTAGTAACAGATGTCCATAATAATCTATGATTATGGAAAGAGCATTTCTCTCATCTTCTAGCAGACGATGACGACAACTACTCCGTCGATAGAGAAAACAGCATGACAACCCCAGTTGTTGACGACGCCGTTGACATACCGCCGCCAGATCGTGATAAGGTCTGCACAGCCATCAACAGGCTGAAAAACAATAAAGCCGCAAGGATTAGATGGTCTGCCAGAAAAGTTGAGATGAGCTCATAACGAGCATGCACTAGCTCATCAGCAGAATATGGTCAGAAGAAAGCATGCTCAGCGAAAGGAATCTCAGTATAATCTGCCCAATCCCTAAAAAGGGCGACCCACGACTACAAAGACGTCTTCGACAGTCGCCTATACTCCACCGTGTCTGAATTCGGAATTCCTGCGAAACTCATAAGGCTTTGCAGGATGACCCTGAGCAACACACGTTGCGCAGTGAGAATTGGGAACAACCTCTCCGATACGTTTAATACCGAACGAGGTTTCAGACAAGGCGATTCCCTATCGTGTTACGTCTTCAAGCTAATAATGGATTGTAAGAGCTGCACAACTCCATCACAATGCCACTATATTCACCAAGAGTTCCATGCTGATCGGGTACGCTGATGTTATCGACATCATTGGGCAGAGTTTACGAGCAGTCAGTACAACATTCTCCAGTTTAGGGAGGGAATCGCGTAGAATGGGTCTTACGGTGAACGAGGACAAGACTAAGTACCTGGTGTCAACAAACAAAGAGTCGCGACGTCTTGGACAATACGTCACTATTGAGAACAATAACGTAGAAGTTGTGAAGGACTGAAGTTACCAGCATCAACAAAGAAAACAACGTCAGCCTGGAGATTAGCCGAAAAATAACTCTTGTCAACAGGTGTTACTTTGGGCTCAGTAGGCAATTGAGGAGCAGAACTCTCTCTCGACGGACAAATAACAAAAAAATCAATGAGCTAAATTTAATAGTTGAGGAGATATTACAATTCATAGTCAAATTTTAGTGAACATTAAGTCAAAAATATTTGTAAATTTTAGTAAAACATATATAGGTAATAAAAAGTTTTATTGAACCATATTTTCAATAGTCTTTATTCGCTACATGATTGAATAAAAATCTAATTCCTGCCGTGAATATTTTAAAGATATTATGTTCAGATTTTTTTTGAATTCAACCAAAATACCGATACATTCCAGGCAGAACATCGTAACCAACATTTTGGAAATTTTTATTTTATTGCACTTTTGGAAACCTATTTATGAGTAGCAAAGTATTTTTTTTTTTTAATTTCGCGGTCCAAGTTTGTAATAAAGTCAAATAACACTTATTATCGAAACTACATTTTAGGCATTTAAACTAAAAATTTAATAATCAAAACACATCTTAGGTTTATAGATAAATACAGACTATTTCATGTCAGAATGAACACATAATGGTAAAATTTTTTTTAGTGACTAATTCAAGTATTTTAAACTATATTTGTGGTAGTAAATATAAAAATATGTTCCAAAACGTTTTATTTACCTGCTGTCGTACTGAACGTTTTCTTCGCCTCCTGTGAAATTTACTTTTTGTTGGTTACGATATATTGTTTTTTACTATTTACTAATAAGACGATTCTCTAACTGTATGTTCAACCATAGAAAAATGTTATTCCAAACTCGTTAAAACAAATTTAGAAAAATGTCGACAGTTAAAATTACTTTCTGGGGCGGTCCGCCCCGGGCGCAGCGATTTAGGGGCGGCATTTTCGTCTCGAGTTAAAAAAGAATTTAAATCCATTTCATTAATTTGGTATTTAGTTTTTTTATCTACCCAACCAACAGGGATGTTAACTGTACAGTAATTACTGTTTTTTTAAGTAATTTGCCTTCCCGTACAGTAGTCTAGTAATTTGTTTAAAAATATAGTAATTTTCGTAGACTGGAAGTAAATAGTACAATATTAGTCAATGTAAAGGTATATTAGTGGTATGTTCAAAAAACTAATGAAAATCCCAAACCTCCAAATTGGTGATCATGAGGTTGTGACAACCTCCAAATTGGTGAGTATGAGGTTTTCTAAACCTCCAATTTAAATGTTATTTTAACAAAGATATTTGTATATAAAACTTATTTCTGTAAAGTATTCTATATGAGTCATTCCATATCAAATCAACCGAAAAAATGCAAATTATGGTAGCACCATCTCAGAATTTAATGAAATTTGGAAGTGTGAAACAACATAAAATTAATAAATTGTACAAATTTCAGATTCTCAGATGGTGTGGTTTCAGAGATGGTTTGACAAAACTGTATAAAAATCACAAAGGTGGTGCTAATCAATTAAACGTAACTTAAGCTGTAGTCAACCAATATAAAATACAAATGTCACATTTTAAAGATAATAAAATTGCCAAAAAGATGTCTTAAAATCTCTATATCACGATGATATAATAGTGGCCAGTTTTAATTTAAACAAAGTATTTTTCAAAAGGACATATCTCAAAAAGCAACCTTTTTAAATTTTTTAAATTAATATATATGTTCAAGGTTGACTGTTTATCTTGTATTTAAGATTTTAACTAGAGTGGTAAAATCACGGGTTCAGAAGTTATGTATAAAAATGTTGTAGAATGTTGAAAATGTTGTATGAAAATATGTTAATATTTGTTTTTGTTATTTTATAACATACATGCTCAGTAAAAAATGATTCTGCCCTACCATCATTTTGGTGTTGTTAAAGTTTTAGTCTTTTTTAAATACATTTAAGGCGCTGATTCCACAAAATGACAAAAGATTTGTCAAATGTACTCTAGTTTTTGAGATATAGACAATTTTTCTAGAATATTAGAAATGGGCAATATCTCAAAAACTGGATTGAATTTGACAAAATTGATGCAATTTCCAGAATCAGCAACAAAATACATCTATTAAATGTTGCAAGTTTAACTAGACCAAAATAAGTGTAGGGCAGAATAATTGGTAACTGAGCATGTATTTTATAAAATAACAAAAAAAATTTTGAAATATAAAAAAAACAAAGTTTTCATACAAAATTTTCAATATTCTACAACATTTTTATACATAACTTCTGAACCTATTCACTAGAACCTATTTCAAATCCTAGTTCTAGTTCAAATCCTAGATAAAAAGTCAATCTTCAACATATATTCATTTAAAAATTTTAAAAATGTTGCTTTTTGATATATGTTCTTTTGATATAAACTTTGTTTAAAACTGACCACTATTAAAGAAACATGCTATGGATATTGTATGATATCTTTTTGGCAATTTTAATATTTTTAAAATGAAACCTTTGTGCTTTATTTTGGTTCACTATAGCTGAAGTTACGTTCAATTGACTTGCACCACCTTTATGATTTTTATACAGTTTTTTCAAATTTGAGAAGCTGAAAATTCTCCAATATCTTCATGTTATGTTGTTTCACTATACTTCCAAATTTCATCCAATTCTGAGATGGTACTGACAATCGCTTGGTTGATTTGATATGGAATGGCTCGAATGTATTACACAGTGCGGCAAAATGACACCTTTTTTAATTGAACTCCGATTTGATTTTATATTGAGCTTCTATGTGGTCTACCGATAAAAAGTGTAGTATAAACTTATACCCATACACGTCTGGGTTAGGCGCTATAGCGCCCTAAAGGGTTCAAAGGATAACCAATATAGTTCGCTATTTTGTAGCGAAATGGTTCATATTTCGTTTTTGATGTCTAAGGAGCGATTATAGGGAACTTCCTAAGGATGATTTTCACTGAACACTTTAAATTTGTATCTTAACGATTTACCACTATTTTTAATGGTTTTCTTTTAACAATTTCGTTAAGGAGTTAAAACCAGTAGAAGAAGTCAGAAAACTATCATAATGGGGAAAATATTCGTCATTAAAATTGAGCTAGAGTCTACTTAATTTTTCAACACGTATTTCTTCTGAAATATAAGCCTACTAAGAACGAAGAATAGTTCTTACTTCAATTTAGAATAATGTCGTACATATATATTATTACAATTATTTTAGTGCAGTGAAAATTGCATCAATTTTTAGTTAAAATTGTGACGCTGATTCCGAAAATGGCATCGGTTTTTTTATTATTAGCTCTAGTTTTTGACATATAGCCCATTTTTATTTTCTCATAGTTTAGCTATTATAACTTTTTTACATCACACATAACATCACTTTGTATAATGAACAAAATGCGAATTTTGTTCTGCACAAAGCAACGAGTAGGCAACAGAAAAAACTGCACCAAGTTTAATTTTTGTCAATTACTGTAGTTGTGTGGCAGTAAATTCATATAGGCTGTAAAGCAGGCCAGCGTGTTTGACATTGAAATCCCTATTTCGCCGATATATATAAAAAATATATGGTAGCGCATAGTTTTTTTCTAAAACCGAAAAGAATATTACATTATTGGTTTTGGGTCGACTATGAAAAATAAAAGGAGAGAAAAATAATTAAAACCTTAAAAATCCCAAAAACTGGACCCTATTTAACAAAATCATTTTCGGAATCAGCTTCAGTATCAAAGGCGCAATCAGAATAAAACAAGAAACAAAAATTTGAACTTTTATTAAAAAAAAACGACAAGTTTTAAACCAAGAGTCTTGCTTGGCACAAACTGTAATTGGAATTATTTTAAAAATTTTTTTAGTAAGTAAAACTTTTTGTATTAGAGATATTCCACACCAAATCTACCAGAGTTCAAGACTCTCCATCTCCAGAGATACAATGGTCCAAAATTCAAAAAATTAATCAATAATCACTTTTTGTAGTTGTAGAAAAAACTCTTGCAAACCTCGTTTTAAGGATAATAAAACAAACTTCGTCATAACTCCTAAATGCGAAGATATAATCAATGGTCATTGTCCTTGCAATTTAAATTAACTGTTCATAAAATGGAAACCTTTTCAAATTTATTCATATATCAAATTTTAATACGGTATTTTAAAAAACAAACTTTTTCAATATGTTTAAGTATTGGTTGTACCGAAAATCTAAGAATTTTGGTTATCAGTCTGCCATGTGATTTATACCTCGAAATTTTCTCAAACTAACTTATATAAGAAAGATCCAATCTTGTTGCTAATTTTTAAAATTTCGTTGTTTTCGTGGAGTAAAATTTTATGTTGGGATATTTAAACATTTTCCACATCGATATCGCAGTTTTTCAAATAAATCTCTATATATTTGAACTATTAGATGCAATATTAATCCAGAATTGCTTTTATTATCATTTCGAATAAAACTGAGATATGTCGCTTTGAACTATTTTTGCAGTGATTAGGCCTTCGATATTGGTTCAATATCTAATTCAATATCTTACGAATTCAATATATTTGACAAAAAAACCAAAAACTTGTTGGCCGACCGTACAGCTGTTTCGGAAGCAGCCAAGCTTCCTCATCAGCGGTCTTGTATGCAGATTGTGCTTAGCTAAACCTATAACATCACTTTGTATAATAAATAAAATGCGAATTTTGTTCTGCACATAACAACGAGAAGGCAAACAGCAAAAACTGCACCAAGTCTAATTTGACCGCTGATGAGGAAGCTTGACTGCTAGTGTAACTCAATATATTATTTAAATTTTTATTACAGAAGACTTGTAATCAAATAGTATATACTTTTTATAAATTTCTTTAACCCATTAACAGCCCATTTAACCCTTTTTTAAAGTTTTCTTTTAAAAACATTAGAAAAATCGTCTTAAATAAATTCACAAATCCATTGATTTAATTTTTATCCAAAGTGCAGTTATCGTATTTGCACACTGTAGAGACTCTGCAGCCTATACAAACTTGCTGCAACACAACTACAGTAATTGACAAAAATTAAACTTGGTGCAGTTTTTGCTGTTTGCCTTTGCATTTTGTTCATGGTACAAAGCGAAGTTATAATTTTATAAGTTCCGAAACAGCTGTACGGTCGGCCTACCTTCACGTGGTGGTTACCTTGACGTGGTGTGGGGGCTTAAGTTACAATGACACAGCTATGCTGACGGAAACTTTTGAAAGTTTCTAATAAGGCCACCCTTGGCAGACAGGCTTGTGATGAGTAACGAACTAAATACTACCATAGTATTTTTAATTGTGGGGTGGCAGGTGGTACCCACAAAAGTGGCAATCCACCGGCTTCGGCGGCTGAGGCAAGAATTCTGGAGGCATCAATCTACGTAACCAACCCTGGTATGACAGCTAGGAATCTAAAGGAAGATAATGACAACGCAGTGGCTTCCATACCAGTAGAGGAAAGTGTCGGTTTGGCTATGCCTATGACTAATCCTCCACTGTATGGCTGCTAGACAGTGTTGTTTCCTCTCAGGGCTCCTTTCTGTTACGTATTTGGAAACATGGGTCGATAAAAGCATCTCATCAGAGAGAGACCGACGCAGAACTGGAAGCTAAACATCCATTGGAATACTGAGGTCAGAATACTGACTAATGTGAGTGGCGAACATCTCCCTCAGAAAGAGGGTTCGTGCGTTGGGTTTAGGTCCCACCACTAGAAAAACTTATGGGCTAATGAAAACACAACAGAAGTCCCGGACCGATTCCCATGATGACAACCAACGCAAACGTCTTAAGGACCATGATTTACGGATATGCATCTGGAATGTCCGGACCCTTTATAGGGAAGGTGCCTCTATCCAACTGGTAGATGCCCTCGAAAAATATAAGGCTGACATCACCACAATCCAAGAAATGTGATAGTCGGGACAGGGCTGCTCCAAACAAGTGTCCTGTATTATCTACAGGTGCCATGCAGAGAGACACGAATTTGGCTGTGGATTTGTAGTCGACAAGAGTCTCCGCCACCTTGTCTATAGGTTCACGCCCGGGGACGAAAAGCTGCAGAGAAGCCATCTATTGTCCAACACTCGGAAACTTTAGCCTCCATCCAACACTTCCGATAACAATGGATTCGAACATCTCGATATCCACAAGGACACATGGTTGTTGCCTGATCAAAAAAAAACGCGAAACCAAATTTATTACGTTGTAATTGACGAAAGGCACGCTTCGAGCGTGATGGACGTACGGTGCCAATATGGACTCGGATCATTACCTTGTATCAGCCAAGGTCCGCACACGCTTAAGCGCTGCGCAGAGAAAGCTAGACGTCGGAAAGCTGCAATCACAACAGACAACGCAAGCCTTTTCCACTCGACACTCTCAGGCGTAAAAACGTGATTGTGAGGAGATTGAGTTGCATGGCTACAGGAAAGAGGCTCGAAAATTCTTCGCGAAAATAAGACGCCTAGCCGGAGGTTCGAAATCCGGAGCCTCTTCCTGTAAAGATGAGAACGTGATATAGTGACTGATATCTAGAGCACACTGAAGATCTGAAGGGAACACTTCTCTAAAATGATCACTTCTCTAAACGGTTGACCAGTGATGATGACATCAATCCCACCGATAGAGAAGTAAATGCAAACCCTAGTACTTGATGACGACGCACATTAGGAAGAACATAGTCAAAACGGTCGCATTGGAGGTAACTTCAAATTTTGGAATTTATTTGGACACATCAATAATGTAGAAAATCAGCTTTGCAAGTCATTTGACCCAAGGGCTTACGGTCTACGGTTATCTAAAGTGAGCTTATTATGATAGAATTTTTCTTTACCAAACAAATGTAGTTGTCAATGCTATAAAATCGCAATTTTTTTTTTTGGAATTTGATAATTTTTAGTAGTTATATTAAGAACATTAATGCAAACAATTTAAGGTAAAAATTGTTTTCAGTTCTATTTTTTTAGGTAGATATGGGTAGTTAAACTTATCTTTTAATTTTTAAGTTTTTTATTTTTATTGTGTATTTTCAATGGCAAAGAACTTGTTTGGATCATCTCGGATCAACCAAATACATATGTACGGATTAGTAGCATCCTTTACGTACATGCATGCGAGTACTTCCTTTATTTTTGCAACTATTTGCAACTAATTAAGATATTTATTTTATTTAAAATAAAGAGAGTTGCGTAAAGTGACATCTCGTCATTATTTTCATACGGAGTATTTTTTAACATGGGTGGATAATATTTTATCAAAAGCGATCTAATTGTTTTCATAGGGAGTATTTTTTAACATGATACAGTAGAACGATTGCGCCGGTTCTGGCTCAATGGGCTCCATGGAGCCATAAGGCGCCATGAGGATCATTTTTTAACAGAGATGTTGTTATTGTTTTCAATAGCGATCATTTTTTAACAGAGTAGTTGTTAGTGTATTTCAGTTCGGATAATTTTTTAACAGAGGTCTTGTTATTGTGTTCAATAGGGATCATTTTGTAACAGAGTAGTTGTTAGTGTAATTTCAGGTGTATTATATGTATACTACATACATTATAATGGCATGGAGCCATTGGGACGACATTTTAACATATGTTGTTAATGTTGATACATACATTTATATTATATGTTTGTTATGAAGGCATTCAGTCGTAAAGAGTAAATTTGCAACTCATATTGTTGTTGGGATAATTATTTCGGAGTAAGCATTTTTAACGGCAATATTTATAAACGTACATATATGTACGTAATAATTTTGTTGTTGTATATGTTATAGAAACAATTAAAATTTCAGTTTTATACTTGATGATTTATTTTGCATGATCATCAAGAGAGTTGAGGAATAAAGGGTTCAATTTGAAACTTTGTTGAGAAACGAAGATTGTAATTTAAAACATGGATATATGAATGAATGTTATTATTAGACATATATTTTTTGGTGGGTAATTTTTTTGTTGTAAACAGGTAAATGCACTTCTGCATTAATGCATTGACACATATTTAATTCAAGGTGAATTTTACTATAATGGATATTGTAGTATATTTTTATTCAACAAGGTCATGGTCATTTAATTTGGTTATATGAATGAATGGGCCATAAGACTCCATTGGGATCGTTTTTATTTAAATTTGCTAGGAGCCATAAGGCTCCATTGGGATCATTTTTATTTAAATTTGCATGGAGCCATAACAATGTCACAAACATTACAATATAAAAATTTTTAATTTTGGATGAAAAAGATATTAAAACATTCACTCCAGAAAAAATTAAATCATTATCAATGAGTTCTGATAAAGGATTGATTTTAGAAGTAGACTTAAGTTATCCTGAGAATATATATGATATGCATAATGATTTCCCATTTTGTCCAGAAAGTAAAGTATCACATGCTTCTTCTAAATCTAAAGTACCGAAATTAATTACAGATTTAACTCAAAAGACTCAATATAAAATTCATTATATGATGCTACAGGAATGTCTGAAACAGGGCCTAATTTTATTTAAAGTTCATAGAGTATTAGAGTTTCAACAAATCTGTTGGCTTAAAAAATATATCGATCTGAATACTGTTATGAGATCAAAGGCTAAAAATTAATATGAAAAAAAAAATTATAAACTTATGAATAACGCAGTATATGGGAAGACTATGGAAAATGTTGAAAAAAGAAAGAATGTCAAAATTTCATGTAACTGGGAGAATTTAGGAAAATTAAAAGGAGCAAGAGCTTTCATAGCCAAACCATTATAGATGAAAATATGGTGATAATTGAATCCAAACAGCTCAGAGTAAAGCTAAATAAACCAAAACCAATCTAATTGTGTATTAAGTAGATCTATCAAAATTAAAAATGTATGATTTTTATTATAACTACTTGAAAAACAAATTTAATTCAAATATTCGTTTAGTATATACGGATACAGACTCGCTTGTAATTGAAGTTAATACTACTGATTTCTATAAAGACATTTATGATGATGTTCAAAAAACTTTATATTTTTGACTCTTCTAGTTATGAGTATCCTAATATATTTGGTTATAATCAAAATAATTGTAAAGTAGTGGGTTTGATGAAAGACAAAAATAATGGTTAAATAATGAAAGAAATAATATGTCTTATACCTAAGACATACTTTTTTACTATTGAAGATGGTACACCAATATCAAAAGCAAAAGGTGTTAAAAAAATCACTTAGTAAAACCAAAATAAAAATTCAATTTGCTTTTGCTTTTTTATTTAATATTATACCAATTAACATTATCATAATCATTTTGATATGGATATTGATATGGTAACATTGTGACGGATAAATTTTGTGGTAAATTTGTCCCACACATTTAGCGCAGAAACAAGACAAACAAGGGAACAAACGCCGGCCAGTAGGCAACACTGGCGAGGGGACAGCCGATAAATTATAGCAACGACAGAAATGGCGGCGTGATGAATTGCGAAAACGAGTGATCGAGGCGACAACGAAGGTCAGAAAGAGACAACGAGTGTCATGCATGAACATGGGGAAAAGCCGACGGTTCAAAGTAAGCAGATGAACGAAGTTCAAGTCAGTTCTTGGGTAGCCGTCGTCAAGGAAAGTGGAGTTGGATCTCCGCTGTGGTTTTGGTACAGTAAGCTCTTCCTGGGAGGAAAAGCCTGCTATACCAAGGAAAGGGATTCGACAGGTACGTGGCAAGTGATACTCTTATAGACAAGTAATCGGTTTAGAGGAGTATCATTTGTTTTCACGCTCAGGTTGAATTCTTTGGCAACGATCGTCGGACAAGTGGAGATATGTAAACGCTTTCCACTTGGGTCGACACGCTGCACCACCGAGACCAAAGCACGATATCCGGAAGCAAAGCTACATTGAGACGTGTCGTAATAAGTATTGTTAAACGCAGGCGAACAACCAACTAAGCAACGGGAAATTTAACAAGAGGAATCTCGGACAGACGAGGGTGCGCAAAGTCAAAAGCACGCACCTCGTGGTAAGTCGCCATTTTGGTCAAAACCAACGAGCGCCAGTGGAGCGCCCGCGAAGCGTCAGTCACGCGCATAACCAGCGAGTTGCGCACGACGAGACAACGAGTAAAGCCAGCGAGCCGGGACGAAGAAACCGAAAACACCCGAAACACCAGCGACACGAACTCATCGCATCAGTAGCAAGCACCTCGTGGTAAGTCGCCATTTTGTAATTCATATAACCTGACGAGTGCTAGCGGAGCACCCGCAGTGAGCATCAGTTGCGCGTCACGCCAGCGAGTTAAGCATAACGCTACAACGAGTAATCCCACGAACAGCGGCCACGAGCCGAAGGCACCCGAGTTACCGAACGCGAGAACGAGTCGCAGTAGCCGTAGCAGTAGCAGCGGCAACGAGCCGAAGACACCCGAGTTACCGAACGCGAGAACGAGTTGCAGTAGCAGTAGCAGCGGCCACGACCCGAAGACACCCGAGTTACCGATCGCGCGAACGAGACGCAGTAGCAGCGGCCACGAGCCGAAGACACCCGAGTTACCGACAACGATCCGAAGACACAAGAGTTACCGAACGCGAGAACGAGTCGCAGTAGCCGTAGCAGTAGCAGCGGCCACGAGCCGAAGACACCCGAGTTACCGACCGTGCGAAGGAGTCGCAGTAGCCGTCAACGAGCAGCGGCAACGGGCCGAAGACACCGAGTTACCGACCGCGCGAACGAGTCGCAGTAGCAGTCAACGAGCAGCGGCAACGAGCCGAAGACACCCGAGTTACCGATCGCGAGAACGAGTCGCAATAGCAGCAGAGTTGGGCATTATCAATTAAATTTTCAGTCAACGAGCAGCGGCCACGAGCCGAAGACACACGAGTTACCGATCGCGAGTCGCAGTAGCAGTCAACGAGCCGAAGACACCCGAGTTACCAACCACGCAAACGAGTCGCAGTAGCATTCAACGAGGAGCGGATACGAGCCGAAGACACCCGAGTTATCTACGACACGAACGAGTCGCAGTAGTGGTCAACGAGCAGCGGCCACGAACCGAAGGGACCCGAACGAGTCATAGCAGCAGCGGCGAACGAGTCGCCGACGACACGAATGGGTCATAGCAGTAGCAGCGGCCACGAGTCAAAGATATACGAGTAGACGACACGAACGAGTTACAGCAGCAACAACGAACGAGACATAGCAGTAGCAGCGGCCACGAGTCGCAGATATACGAGTAGCCGACACGAACGAGTTACAGCAGCGGCAGCGAACGAGTTGCGGACGACACGAACGAATCATAGCAGTAGCAGCGGCCACGAGTCGCAGATATACGAGTAGCAATCAACGAGTCAGCATGACGACAACCAACGAAGATCGGCAGCGAGCCGAAGAGACATTGATCGAACTACCTAGTAGTGACCGCCCGAGGAGAAGCAACAAGTGAGCCGGCAAAGGAGCCGGGGACAGAGGAGGGACCACGGGCGGTACCGATACGCCGTGACGCAACCAACAGCGGCACGCGCCCGATAAGCAGACGGTTGCGCCGAAAATAGCGTAGACCGAAGAAACCAGCCAGAACATCGTAACCCGAGGGTTCAGCGTCGGCAGAATATTTCCGGCGGGGATCCGCTTATTTCATTTATTATCATTAAATCACCAATATTATTATTTATTAGTTTAAGACTTTTTAATCAATTAAACCCAACTATTGAAATTAAAAACGTGGGTGTTTTCACTGAATTAACTAGGCTACGAGTTGAGTTTATCTTGCAAGGTACCCCTGACACAAATAAATAATTTGTCGACCTACCCCTGGACCACCGCTGAGGTTACCCCAGCCTTTGACCGCCAGGTAGTTCGTTACAACATAGTTTGCTTAGTTTTCGGTGTAATTTTACTTCCATCACTTGACAAAATTCGTACTTCAGGTGATCCATGATTTGAAAAGTTTTTTAAACGTTTAGGTGCAGAATGTAGTTGCAGTATGATTTATTTTATTATTTGTTATATCCACATCCATTGAATTTTCTTCATGATCGTTAATATTGCTAAATATAAGTATGTTCATCAGAAATGAAGTCAGCCTGTGAAGCAAAATCTCTTTTTCCAATATCTTTTGTTTGGGTTTCATTATCGTTTTTAAATATCCATTTTGTTTGAGTGTCCTTATCCCTTAACGATTTATATGACTTTACCGATTTATTCTCTTTCTTTATATTAATTTCTTGTTTGGAAGTATTTTGCGAGTTCTTTTTTTATTTCATACCATTTATTTATATCTTTAAGTGTATGAGAGGCATATATCGTAAGAAGTTTTCGTTTTAAAAAATTTGAATCTGATATATCTTTAGAATAGCGTTCATATGTAGAAGGGTTTAATAATACAAGCTTGGATAAAATATTAGACATTATCTATAATTTTTCCTATAACACCGCTTAAAACAGATGAAATCAAAATTGGAATAAATCCTCCTCGTTGGATTAGATGTTTTCTCTTTGATCGTAAAACAGTTTTTGAGCAGCAAAGTTTTCTAATGACATTTTTATATGATTTTAACTTTACTAGATCGTTTTTCTTTACATTATGACATTGAAATTGTAGTTTATCTCTAGGATTTTTAAACATAACTATATTTTTTGAATTCAATGATATATCTCTTGTATATGTTCCCTTATGAAAAATATTTTGCGTTACTAAAACAACTGATAAATTTCGGTGATGTGAACCTTTAGTAAATAGTTCACAAACTTTTTTATTAAATGAGTCTAACATTAAATCATCTAAAATAATTAGTGTTGGCGGAATTCTCAAAGTCATCTGGAATACCTTCAACAAAATTTACATTATCAATTTCTGGTAATGAGTTTTTTTCAGCATAACACTAAATTACTTTCGTAATAGGATAACTAATTAAATGTTTATTGTTAATAAGATTTATAATAAATGTCGATTTGTCACAACCTGATGGACCACAAACTAAGGTCGTAGGTTTATACAAAAGGGTATTTCAGATACTTGGCAAATTGTTCTTGTAGAAATGATACCTTTTGCAAAGATTAATAAAGATATAAATATTTCCTAACTGTTATAGGTGTTTTTTCTAAATACTCATATGCCATTCCTGTTAAAACCAAAAGTGGAATCGATGTAACCTTAGCAGAGTTGTTAAAGAATGCATTCTTTAATTCTTTTGTACTCAAATGAATGGGAATTCAAAATGAATGCATTCATTTTTGTCAAAAGAATGGGAATTCAAACGCTTGAATTCCCAATCAGATGGCCTTCAAAATGAATGCATTCATCAAAGAATGCATTCATTTCAGTCTGAATGCTTTTTTGGCAAAAAAGAATTCAATAAACAATGAATGCATTCATTTTTTGGCATTCATTTGTTTTTGTAATTTGTCAGAAAAATAAGGGTTACAATATTAAAGTCGTAAAATCCCGCATTTTCCGGATTTTTTTTTGTTATTGACATTTTAATGAAAATATATCATTGCTATTGGAAAATTATAAGAGTATATTTTATTAAAATCTGCGTTTTCACAAATATGTGAACAATTACAATGAATTGGACAACTTTGTGGCAAACATTTTCGGGAATTATGGGATCGTGGTACTAGAAGCTCTTATTTGTCAGCGACACACATCCGGCAAATTCCGTGAAACTCAAATTTTGTATTTTGAAGCAACGCAGCGTCAACAGTGTTGATGTTGCGCATTTTTGTTTAGTAGCGAAGTACTAAAAATTGTTACTAACTACTAATTATGTATAAAGTAACATTTTGTTTTTGCGCAAATAATATATATACATATCGCTACTATCATGCTAAAGGGCATTACATTTTTTAATACAGTTTTTCCACAAGTATACTGTGTCATTTTTGGATATTTCTAGCAACAAAAGACATAAAGAAAACGGCGAATGTGATTTGTTGCAGGAAAAAACTTTTCCGACTGAATCGACATTGCGTAAATTAACGATTATTGCAAAAATGTTAGGTCGCAACAATTCCACGAAATAAGTTCGTGGACTTCGCGCGCTGTACTTGAGCGCATAGCAATAGTCCGGCCGTGCGGTTGGCACGCGCCGAAAACATTGATGACAATTCCAGGAAACGCAAAGATCAATTTGTTGCGAAGAACGTTGGGAAAACGTTAAGTTTGTACTTTTCGTTGCGCGTACCAATTAGTGATGTAAAATATCGCTATTTTCTCGTACTCGATACTTACCTTGTTTTCAAATGTTTAGTTCTTATTCTAAAATTAAACTATGTATGCAAATAAAATACACACACACATTTAGAAAAAAAAAAACATTTTTAAAAATGCCGGACAAACTGAAAGGGGCATAATTTGTAAAATAATATAAAAATAATCCAAACCGATGTCAGAAATCTTTTTTGTATGTAAATAATATCTGTATTTTAATAATTATTATATTTTTTTAATGTAATAAAATAGACACGGTGATGTGAAATGTTATCCAAAAACTAAAAAAAATAAAACGTAGAAACGTAAGTTCGTACTTTTCGCCTTTTTGAACTACAAAGTACTATTTTTAAAACGCTCATTTTTCATATTGAAAGTTCGACTAAATTGCTGATTAAACTAAATTGTACGGGTTTTAATTCGATCGCCATTCAGTAAGCGGTAATTGTTAAAGTCCCTAATAAAACGATTATCAATTGTCTGTTTGATGTCTTCCAATTTAGTTTGCTCGAAAGTTAGCTAAATTGAAAAGTAAACGCTGCATTACCGACAAAGCTTAGCTTAGTCAGCTATTTTTTCGAACTCGCACACACCCTTAATAATTATTAAAATGTGTTAATTATTTGCCAATAAGAAATTAAAAAAAACAAGCCAGTTGACATGTAATTTGATTTGACAATATTGTATTATTTTTCAAAGCACTATACGTACGCACAATTTTAGATTAGTAAATACAATAAATAAATTTATTTAAATTGTTTATTAAATGCCATTATATACATAATTAGTATTATTAAGTACTTTCTTTTTAGTACTTCGCTACTAAACAAAAATGCGCAATATCAACACTGTAGACGCTGCGCTGCTTCAAAATACGAAATTTGAGTTTCACGGAATTTGCCGGATGTGTGTCGCTGACAAATAAGAGCTTCTAGTCCCACGATCCCATAATTCCCGCAAATGTTTGCCACAAAGTTGTCCAATTCATTGTAATTGTTCACATATTTGCAGATTTTAATAAAATATACTCTTATAATTTTCCAATAGCAATGATATATTTTCATTAAAATGTCAATAACAACAAAAATTCCGGAAAATGCGGGATTTTACGGCTTTAATATTGTAACCTTTATTTTTCTGACAAATTACAAAAACAAATGAATGCCAAAAAATGAATGCATTCATTGTTTTTTGAATTCTTTTTTGCCAAAAAAGAATTCAGACTGAAATGAATGCATTCTTTGATGAATGCATTCATTTTGAAGGCCATCCGATTGGGAATTCAAGCGTTTGAATTCCCATTCTTTTGACAAAAATGAATGCATTCATTTTGAATTCCCATTCTTTTCAATTTTTTAGATGAATGCATTCCCAAAAAAATGCATTCTTTAACAACTCTCAACCTTAGCTTGCAAAATATTCTGGAAAAACAAATAAGAATAAAATTCCAAATAATATTCAATCTGATTAGGGTAAGGAATTTTTCAATTGACATTTTAAAAAATTAATGAATCGATTTGAAATAAACCATTATCATACATTTTCTAACATGAAGACTTCAATAATTGAAAGGTTTAATAGAATAGAAACCAGTTGGGAAGGTTAGATCACATGGGAATTTTTAAAGTAGGTGTAATTATGATAGTTAGGATTATCAAAATTATAGTCGGTCTAAGCCGACTATAAATACCCTACACATATGTGTGGTTACCATTCAAAGTGATATATAGGTCACCAGGGTATACGAATCCTGAAAATAACCACAAACATTCAATCGCTGAAGAATTTCCATTCATTTGATACCCATATTCACAAATGGGTAGGTGTACCGAATTTCGATTTTTTTTTTTGTGAACCACAAGTCTTTTCGCCGGAAAACATTATTATCATGTATTTGAGCATGATATCAATATATATTTGACCAAAAAAGTTTACCTAAGCACGTATACATAAAAATTGATCTTTATATGTACATTTTATATGAGGTATTTGAACATAAGTGGTCGGATCATAGGTCACAATGGACCGATCTCGCCAATTTCGCACATACAGCGTAGGTATATTAGTAATCTAAGTTATAAGTTTCATTTATCTAGCTCTTCAATTTTAAAAGTAGTAGGGATTTCAACAGACAGACAGACAGACGGACATCGCTAAATCGACTCAGGAGGTCATGCTGATCAAGAATATATATACTTTTCCATACCAGAGATGCTTCCTTCTGGGTGTTACAAACGGCGTACCAAACTGAATATACCCTTTCACTCTTAGTGTAGGGTATAAAAATATAAATATATATAATAATAAATATCATCGTAGTATTAAAATGTCTCCAAAAAATGTCAATAAATCTAATCAACAAATGCTTTTAAATACAGATTACAATCATAATAAAACATTTAAGATGAGTAAATTAAAAATTTGGTGATGATGTTCGAATTAGTAAATATAAAGACACTTTCTATAAAGCATATGAATCCAATTGGTCCAATGAGGTATTTAAAATAAATAAAATAAAGATCACAAATCCAATTACATATCAATTAATTGATTATCAAGGAGAATTAATAAAAGGAGGATTTTATGAAGAAGAATTCCTTAAAACAGAAACATCAAATACTCATCTAGATGAAAAGGTTATAAAAAGAAAAAAGGTTATGGTATATGTCAAATGGTTCAGTTTTGGAAGTGAACATAATTCATGGATCAATAAAAACGATTTATTAACTAAGTAAACTATATTTAATTTATTATAATTATGTTGTTCAAATATTTATATAAATAAAGTGATTTTTCATAAAAAACTAGCATTCTTATTAAAACATTTGAAAATAAAAGATGGGTGATTCCAGTTTTTATGTTACTTTATTAAGTAATAATTCCGCAAATATCTATGAAAATACTAAATCTACATTTACAAATTTATTAAAAAAATCTTTGATTTTAATGAAAACTGGGTTGTACACAGAAAAAAAAAGTTCATACTATTTATGAATTTGTTCATCAATTCTATGAATTTTCATTATTACCAAATTCATCCAATGTATGAATTGTTCAAATTGTTCATGAATAAGTTCATAATATTGATGAACGCTTTCATAATATTTATGAAAAAATTCATTATATTTATGAACTTTAAACTATTTAAAAATAAACCAGTTGGGAAGGTTAGATCACATGGGAAATTTTAAAGTAGGTGTAATTATGATAGTTAGGATTATCAAAATTGTAGTCGGTCTAAGCCGACCATAAATACCCTGTGGTTATCTTTAAAAATTGTATATAGGTCACCAGGATATACGAATCCCGAAAATAACTACAAACTTTCAATCGCTGAAGTATTTCCATTCATTTGATACCCATATTCACAAATGGGTAGGTGTACCGAATTTCGATTTTTTTTTGTTAAACCACAAGTCGTTTCGCCGGAAACCGTTATTTTCATGTATTTGAGCATGAGTCAATATATATTTTACCAAAAAAAGTTTACCTAAGCACGTATACATAAAAATTGATCTTTATATGTACATTTTATATGAGGTATTTGAACATAAATGGTCGGATCATAGGTCACAATGGACCGATCTCGCCAATTTTCGCACATACAGCGTAGGTATATTAGTAATCTAAGTTATAAGTTTCATTTATCTAGCTCTTCAATTTTAAAAGTAGTAGAGATTTCAACAGACAGACAGACGGACATCGCTCAGGAGGTCATGCTGATCAAGAATATATATACTTTTCCATACCGGAGATGCTTCCTTCTGGGTGTTTTAAACGGCGTACCAAACTGAATATACCCTTTCACTCTTAGTGTAGGGTATAAAAATATATATTTTTTATTTTCTTGTAATACTTTTTTGTATTTTATTACTTTTTTTATTTTATTTTACTATTTTAATTTATTTATTTTTTAACTACTTACATTTTATTTTATATCTACTCTTGCTGTTGCTGCATATTGCTGCTGTTTGTTGTTGCGTGATGTACCTGCGGCGCACGTTTCTTTGGAGTTGTAAACAACAAAGGAAACGATTCGGTCCATTTGTACGAAATGACATATGAATAATATAAACTTAGAATTGTATCTGCTATCATCGACTATCGACGCGTCGAGACGAATAGTCAAAATAATCACTACGTGTCATGCGGCATGACCCGCATTGATTGTTCAGTAAAATAAAAATATCTATTTATAGCATGGTCAAAAGTTGCGGGTCACACATGACCATACACACATACTCAAATACCTAGCTGGAGACTGCGCTGCTTTGAGTCATATGAATACCTTAATGAACGCAATTCATAACAAATATGAACGCGTTTATTATATAAATTTCGCTCAAATTGTGCGATTCGTATATACGAAGAATAGTTCATAAATAGAATGATTTTTTCAGTATATATTATGAACGGTGTCTCAATTAACGGCGTTCATTCCATTTATGAACTTTTTTTATCTATGTAGGTTTAACAGAAATTTCATTTCAACTTGTTAATAACCCATCTACTTTTGAAGTATCTCGAAATTTGAATAAAAGGGATATTTTGAAATCAACTTTAAAGTTAAATAAAAGTAATATCAAAAATGTAAATAGTCTAAAGTAGAATTCAAATTTTAAATCGAGCTATCACAAATAGAGAAGAAAAACCAAAAATTGCAGGAAATCAACTCAATGTCAATTCTAATCCAGAGACAGTTGTAATAAAAAAAAAATTAAAATAAAGAAGAGTTGAATATCGATAACAAAAAAGATAAAAAATTAAAATTAATAACTGAAAAATTAGACATTCAAGATAGTATAAATGAAAACCCTGAATTGGTTGGCGTAAAAAGCAGTATTAATAGACACTTTTATTTAATTTAATTCACATACAAATTATAAATTAAGATCTAGCGAGCTATACAACCTAGTGTTTGTGTACACAGACCTTATTAAACCCAGATATGTAGGCGATCAAAAAATAAAATGTTTAAAAATATTTCCATGTTTAAATGAAATAAATTATATTCACTTTAAAAATATTGAATATTATCCATTGGAATCTTCAAATATAAATAATATTTCTATAATGATACGAGATGATGAAGGAAAGAAAATAAATATTACGTCGAATGAATTCCCCTTTTATTGCACGTTACATTTTCGTATTATAAAAAAAGCTTCATAAGTTGTACTAATATCATTTATATGTAAACCATGGACAAGATTTATTCTGAGTACTATCTTAATCAATCTGGATCAAAAATTTGTATAATATAGGAGATATATACCAATCTCCTAGAATTGTTAAATATGGTCGTGGAATTGGTTCATTTTTTTCGGCCTTGTATACACATCTAAAACCTCTAATGAAAACTGGATTAAATGCTTTAAAAAATCATTCACTCGAAATTGGAAAATCAGTTTTGGAAGAGTTAGGTACTAAACCTATAAAAACTATATTAACTGAACAGGGTAAAAAGGCTGTTCGAAATTTAAAAGACAAAGTTATTAGCAAAATTAGAAATATACAAGATGGGAATGGAAAACGTATAAAATTCAAACGACTAAAGAAAAAAGATCATATGAAAACTAAACGTTCTAGAAGAAGAAAGTTTACTAATATATTTGGCAACTGTTAATTTATTTATAATGGCAGGATTTATTGAATGTATGAAAAGTGAATTAGATCTTTTTGAGTCACCACTTGTACCAACAAGCATAATTAAAACAGAGGAGGTATCATATAGTCCAATAGCAACAATTGACAACTCTACTACAATAGAATTTCATTCACTCGGAAATGGTGAAACATATCGTGATCGAAGTAGTGTTTATTTACGATTAATTGTTGAAATTAATGGAAGTGGAGGAGTCATAAACAATTTACTTCATTCATTATTTCGGAGCTGTAGTGTTCATTTAAATAATAGAAATGTATCTCAATTTGATAATAATTATCACTATAGATCTTATATTGAAACATTGTTAAACTATGGAAATTATGCTAAATCTACACATCTTGAATCATGCGGATGGTCATTAGATATAAAAAAAATTAATTCAATAGTTGATAATGAAAATCCAGGTTTAGCTAGACGAAAGAAAACATTTAAAAATGGAGAACGTGATTGGAAAACTTCATGCAGATATATTTAATCAAGCTAAATATCTTCTTAATAATGTGGATCTTAAAGTAACCCTTAATATTGAGAAATAAAGGGTCTAATTGGCTTTTCATGTACTTTTTTACAATGAAAACTTATTAATTTGTTGTTTAGTTTAGGGGAACTAGACTTCTTAGAGATACTTTTTCATTTTAATCGAATGTAAATTGATTTGTCTATCAGTTGCTCTAAGTAGGTGAGAATTGATAAAATCGGGTTTGTGAGAAGGTAATATCATCAGACCTAGTTCGTACAGAATTCATTCTGTTTAAATCGATAGGTTAGTTTGCATTTGGTTAAACGCTATGGGAGGAACGAAATTTTTTTTTTTTTTAAGTTTTATAAAATTTATTATGATTAATAATTTTTAATTATTAAAAGTTATTTTTTTGTAAATCAATTTATTTATTTAATTATCTAAATTTAATTATTTATCAATAAGTTTTAAGAAATATTTTAAAGTTAGTTATTAAAATCTTATTATTTAAAGCTTTATTTTGGCTTTGTAATTCGTTATTAATTTGTTTTATATGTAAATTTTTGTGGGAGATGCTATTTATTTAAATAATAAATAACATAAATAAGTCGCAGTAATTCATATTATTGATTAAGGAAACTTAGAAATAGAAATATTAGTTAACATTGGCTAATTTCGTGCCAGCAGCCGCGGTTACACGAATGATGTAAATGAATTTCATCAGTAAAAGTTAAATAGTTATTTTAAAAATAAAAATAAATTTATTAGGTGAAATTTTAAATTTATAAATTTTTATACATTATTTATTGAAGCTTAAAAATTTTAGTAATAAACTAGGATTAGATACCCTATTATTTAAAATGTAAACTTATTGCTAGAGTAGTAGTAGTTATGTTCTTGAAACTTAAAAAATTTGGCGGTATTTTAGTCTATTCAGAGGAACCTGTTCTGTAATCGATATTCCACGATGGACCTTTCTTGAGCTTGTATTTCAGTTTATATACCGTCGTTATCAGAATATTTTATAAGAAAAATAATTTTCTTTAATTTTTATAAAAATTTATATCAGATCAAGGTGTAGCTTATGCTTAAGTAGAAATGGGTTACAATAAAGTTATTTATATGGATACAAATATGAAAAATTTGTTCAAAGTGGATTTGATAGTAAAATTATAAAGATTAATAATTTGATTTTAGATCTAAAATATGTACACATCGCCCGTCGCTCTTATTACTAAGGTAAGATAAGTCGTAACATAGTAGATGTACCGGAAGGTGTATCTAGAATGACAATTTAAAGCTTATTAAGTAAAGCATTTCATTTACATTGAAAAGATTTTTGTGCAAATCAATATAAATTGAATAGATTTTATTTATTAATAATTGTATTTATTTATAATTTGATATTAAAAATAATTGTATAATTGATTGTTTTAGTATTGTATAAAGAAAAAATAATTTTAATAATAGTTTAGTAGTATTGTGAAAGAATATTGAAATAATTTGAAAAATTTTTGTTTTAAAAGAAAATTTAATTTATTGTACCTTGTGTATCAGGGTTTATTAAATAAAAAATAATTATTTATTTTTCTCGATTTTAAAAGAGTTAATAAGATATTTAAGTTAATGTGACAAAATTATTTAAAATATCTTATTAGAAATGAAATGTTATTCGTTTTTAAAGGTTTCTAGTTCTTTTAGAAATAAATTTAATTTAGGAAATTAAAATTTATTTATTTAGTTAGATTAATTAAATAATTTTTAATTTCTAATATTTTATGGGATAAGCTGTAAAATAAATATTTAAAAGTAATAAATAATGATTTAAAAATATATGCTTAGAATTAGCAATTATTAAAAAATTTGTTATAATTTATTTAATAAATTATATTATTTATTAAACTTTAATTATTTATAAAAGTATTTACTTTAATGTTAAAAGTAAAGTAATAATGATAAAATTAGTATATTTTTATGTAAAAGTAATTTTAAATGAAAAGTTTATGTAAAGAATTCGGCAAAAATAATATTCGCCTGTTTAACAAAAACATGTCTTTTTGAAATTAATTTAAAGTCTAGCCTGCCCACTGATATTTATTAAATGGTCGCAGTATACTGTGCAAAGGTAGCATAATCATTAGTCTTTTAATTGAAGGCTGGTATGAAAGGTTGGACGAAATATTAACTGTTTCATTTAAATTTATTATAGAATTTTATTTTTTAGTCAAAAAGCTAAAATTTTTTTAAAAGACGAGAAGACCCTATAAATCTTTATATTTTGTTTATTTTAATTGTGAAGATTAATTTTGTTATTATAAATTAAAATATTTTATTGGGGTGATATTAAAATTTAATAAACTTTTAATTTTTAAAATCATTAATTTATGAATAATTGATCCGTTAATAACGATTAAAAATTTAAGTTACTTTAGGGATAACAGCGTAATTTTTTTGGAGAGTTCATATCGATAAAAAAGATTGCGACCTCGATGTTGGATTAAGATATAATTTTGGGCGCAGCCGTTCAAATTTTAAGTCTGTTCGACTTTTAAATTCTTACATGATCTGAGTTCAAACCGGCGTAAGCCAGGTTGGTTTCTATCTTTAATTTATTAAAATATTTTAGTACGAAAGGACCAAGTATTTGAATAATTTTATTTTTTATGATGAATATAATTAATATAAGCTATTTTGGCAGATTAGTGCAATAAATTTAGAATTTATTTATGTAATTTTTATTACAAATAGTACTTGTTTCATATCGAGTTAATTTTATCATTAGTAGGAAGATTATTATTAATTGTTTGTGTATTAGTAAGAGTTGCTTTTTAAACTTTATTAGAACGAAAGGTATTAGGATATATTCAAATTCGTAAGGGTCCTAATAAAGTTTGAATTATAGGAATTCCACAACCATTTTGTGATGCAATTAAGTTATTTACAAAGGAACAAACTTATCCTTTGTTATCAAATTATATTTCTTATTATCTTTCTCCAGTATTTTCATTATTTCTTTCTCTTTTAGTTTGAATGTGTATGCCGTTATTAATTAAGTTATTTTCTTTTAATTTAGGTTTATTATTTTTTTATGTTGTACTAGTTTAGGTGTTTATACAGTTATGATTGCCGGGTGGTCTTCTAATTCAAATTATGCCTTATTAGGAGGGCTACGAGCGGTTGCTCAGACTATTTCTTATGAAGTTAGATTGGCTTTAATTTTATTGTCTTTTGTTTTTTTAATTGGAACTTATAATATAATTGAGTTTATTAATTATCAGTATTATACTTGATTTTTGATTATTTTGTTTCCGTTAGCATTAGTTTGGTTTAGAATTTCTTTAGCAGAAACTAATCGTACTCCTTTTAATTTTGCTGAAGGGGAGTCTAAGTTAGTTTCTGGGTTTAATGTTGAGTATAGAAGAGGTGGAGGTGGATTTGCACTAATTTTTTTAGCAGAGTATGCTAGAATTTTATTTATAAGCATATTATTTAGATTAATATTTTTAGGTGGAGATGTATTTAATTTATTATTTTATGTAAAATTAACTTTTATTTCTTTTGTATTTATTTGGGTTCGTGGTACTTTACCACGATTTCGTTATGATAAATTAATGTATTTAGCTTGAAAGTGTTTTTTACCATTTTCTTTAAATTATTTATTATTTTTCATTGGGTTTAAAATGTTATTAGTTTATTTGATTTTATTAATTAAATTTAGTAAAGTTAATAGAAAATTTTATTTCTATCTTATGTTTTCAAAACATAAGCTTGTTCAAGCTCATTAACTAATTTAAAAGTCTATCTCATCATTTAGCTACTATTGGATTAACTAAGTAGTATAAGAATTTGGCCTACAATTACATATGGGTCTTCTACTGGACGGGCTCCAATTCATGTTAATAAAATAACTGTTACTACTATACCTCAAAATATAATCTTATTAATTGGGTAAAATTGAATCCCTCGAAATTTACTTAAGTGATAAAATGGCAAGATTGCTAAAATTGCAATTGATAATACAAATGCAATTACTCCCCCTAGCTTATTTGGAATTGATCGAAGAATTGCATAAGCAAATAGAAAGTATCATTCAGGTTGGATATGGACTGGAGTAACTAATGGGTTAGCAGGAATGAAATTATCTGGGTCTCCTAAAAGGTAAGGATTAATAAGAGTTAATAGAATTAATAGTCCCAATATTACTAAAAATCCTACGATGTCCTTAAATGTAAAATAAGGGTGGAAAGGAATTTTGTCGATATTTGAATTTAATCGTATAGGGTTATTTGATCCTGTTTGGTGAAGAAATAGTAAATGAATTATTGTTATTGCTAATACGATAAATGGTAAAATGAAATGAAAAGTAAAAAATCGAGTTAATGTAGCGTTATCAACGGCAAATCCACCTCAAACTCATTGTACTAAATCAATCCCTAGATAAGGAATTGCTGATAATAAGTTTGTAATAACAGTAGCTCCTCAAAATGATATTTGTCCTCAAGGAAGAACGTAACCTATAAAGGCAGTTCCTATAACTAAAAATAATAGAATTACACCTGCTATTCATGTTGGAGTAAATAAGTATGATCCGTAGTAAATTCATCGCCCTACATGAAGATAAATACAAATAAAAAATAATGATGCTCCATTAGCATGTAGTGTTCGTAATAATCAACCGTAATTTACATCACGACAAATGTGATTTACTCTGTTAAATGCCATATTAATATCTGCTGCATAGCTAAAAATAGGCCTGTTAAAATTTGAGTTACTAAGCAAATTCCTAATAATGATCCAAAATTTCATCAGGCTGAAATATTAATAGGAGCTGGTAAGTCTACTAATGCATTATTTGCAATTTTTAGTAAGGGGTGATTTGATCGAATAGGTTTATTCATTAATTTATTAATCGTAAGGGTCCGTAGAATATTTTAGTAATTTTTACAATAGCAATTAAAGTAACTAATAAGTAATTTATTAATAGAATGGTTACTGAATTAGTAGGATAATTATATAGTTTGTATAGTCTAATTGAATTTTCTAAATTAAATGAGTTTATATTTGATAACTGTTGCATTTCGTTATTAATAGAAAAAAATGAAATCATTGATTTATCTATAATTACAGATAAAATAAATAATACTGAAATTATTATAATAGAAGTAATCGATAATTTTATAGACAATGAAAAGATTTCATTTGAAGCTAAAGATGTAATATAAATAAATAAAACTAATATTCCTCCTAAAAAAATTAGGAATAATACATAGGAGAATCAAAATCTTTTAGAAATTATTCCTGTAGTTAAGCAAATTGTTAGGGTTTGTACTAAGAGTATTAACCCTATTGCTAAGGGGTGAATTATTTGTATGAGGATAAAATTAAAAATTATTATAAAAGAAAATAGTTGTATAATTTCAAGAAGTAGTTTAATTAAAATATTAATTTTGGGGATTAATGATAAAGAAATTTTTTTCTTCTTGAAGTTTTAAAAAAGTATCTTTTATTTTTGGATTACAACACCAATGTTTTTATTAAACTATTAAAACTAATGATTATAATTATATATTGAAGTCTACCAAGTATTTTGTTAATTATAGGTTTTTATACCCTACACTAAGAGTGAAAGGGTATATTCAGTTTGGTACGCCGTTTGTAACACCCAGAAGGAAGCATCTCCGGTATGGAAAAGTATATATATTCTTGATCAGCATGACCTCCTGAGTCGATTTAGCGATGTCCGCCTGTCCGTCTGTCTGTCCGTCTGTCTGTCTGTCTGTTGAAATCCCTACTACTTTTAAAATTGAAGAGCTAGATAAATGAAACTTATAACTTAGATTACTAATATACCTACGCTGTATGTGCGAAAAAATTGGCGAGATCGGTCCACTGTGACCTATGATCCGACCACTTATGTTCAAATACCTCATATACATATAAAGATCAATTTTTATGTATACGTGCTTAGGTAAACTTTTTTGGTCAAATATATATTGATATCATGCTCAAATACATGATAATAATGTTTTCCGGCGAAAAGACTTGTGGTTCACAAAAAAAAAATCGAAATTCGGTACACCTACCCATTTGTAAATATGGGTATCAAATGAATGGAAATTCGTCAGCGATTGAATGTTTGTAGTTATTTTCAGGATTCGTATACTCTGGTGACCTATATATCACTTTGAATGGTAACCACACATATGTGTAGGGTATTTATAGTCGGCTTAGACCGACTATAATTTTGATAATCCTAACTATCATAATTACACCTACTTTAAAATTTCCCATGTGATCTAACCTTCCCAACTGGTTTTGTATTTGTTTCTAACCGTAAACATTTACTGTCTATGTTATTAAGATTAGAATATATTGTTTTAAGATTATTTTTGTTATTATTTATTTATATAAATGTATTTAATTATGAAAGATTTTTTTGTATAATATTTTTAACTTTTAGTGTCTGTGAAGGGGCGTTAGGTCTCTCAATTTAGGTTTCAATAATTCGAACTCATGGAAATGATTATTTTCAATCTTTTAATTCTTTACAATGTTAAAAATTTTATTTATAATTTTATTTTTAGTTCCAGTGTGTTTTATTAATAATGCTTTTTGAATGGTTCAGAATTTACTATTTATTATTACATTTTTTGCTATTATGTTTAACTATTTTAGAAATTATTTTATAAATATTTCTTATTTTTTAGGTTGTGATATATTGTCTTATGGCTTAATTTTATTAAGTTTTTGAATTTGTTCTCTTATATTAATAGCAAGAGAATCGGTTAATAAATATAGTAATTACAACATTTTTTTTTTAATTAATGTATTGATATTACTATTATTTTTAGTTTTAACTTTTAGAAGAATGAGTTTGTTTATATTTTACCTATTTTTTGAAAGTAGTTTAATTCCAACTTTATTTTTAATTTTAGGGTGAGGTTATCAACCAGAGCGTCTTCAAGCTGGAGTATACTTATTATTTTATACTTTGTTAGTGTCTTTGCCTATATTAGTGGGAATTTTTTACTTGTATAATTTCTCTGGTTCTATAAATTTTTATTTGTTAAGAGATTACTTATTTAATAGTGAGTTGCTTTATTTCGGTATAATTTTGGCTTTTTTAGTTAAAATACCTATGTTTTTAGTTCATTTATGACTTCAAAAGCTCACGTTGAAGCCCCTGTTTCTGGTTCAATAATTTTAGCTGGTATTATATTAAAGTTAGGGGGGTACGGTTTATTACGGGTATTTTCTTTTTTACAATTAGTCGGGTTAAAATTAAATTTTCTTTAGATTAGAATTAGTTTAGTAGGAGGGGTTTTTATTAGTTTTGTTGTTTGCGACAAACAAATCTTAAGGCTTTAATTGCTTATTCTTCTGTGGCTCATATGGGGATTGTTTTAGCCGGGTTAATAACTATAAGATACTGAGGCATATGTGGTTCATATACATTAATAATTGCTCATGGACTATGTTCTTCTGGTTTATTTTGTTTAGCAAATATTACGTATGAGACGAAGTCTTTTAATTAATAAGGGGTTATTAAATTTTATACCATCTATAACTTTATGATGATTTCTATTAAGATCAGCTAATATAGCAGCTCCACCTACATTAAATTTATTAGGTGAAATTTCTTTATTAAATAGAATCGTTGGTTGGTCATGAGTGTCAATGATTATGTTATCTTTATTATCTTTTTTTAGAGCTGCTTATACTTTATACTTATATGCGTACAGTCATCAACACGGTAAAATTTTCTCTGGAGTTTATTCATTTAGAGGTGGTAATATTCGTGAATATTTACTTTTATTTTTACATTGATTCCCTTTAAATTTGTTAATTTTAAAGAGAGACATGTGTATACTATGATTATATTTAAATAGTTTATTAAAAATATTGATTTGTGCTGTCAATGATATGAATTTATTAATTTTAAATCGTGAAATTTATTTCAATTTGTACAATTAGTTTTTTATCTTTAATTTCTATTAGAATTAGATTATTTTTTATCAGTTTAAATTTTTTGCTGAATGAATTAGTTTACTTTTTGGAATGAGAAGTAGTATCTTTAAATTCTTCTAGAATTGTTATAACTTTTTTATTTGATTGAATAAGTTTAATATTTATGTCATTTGTGTTAATAATTGCCTCATTAATAATTTTTTACAGAAAGGAATATATAAGAGGAGACATTAATATTAATCGGTTCATTATACTTGTGTTGATATTTGTAATATCAATGATATTATTAATTATTAGACCTAATTTAATTAGTATTTTATTAGGATGAGATGGATTAGGGTTGGTGTCTTATTGTTTAGTAATCTATTTTCAAAATGTTAAATCATTTAATGCTGGTATATTGACTACTTTATCAAATCGAATTGGTGATGTTGCTTTATTATTAGCAATTGCGTGAATATTAAATTATGGTAGATGAAATTATATTTTTTATTTAGAAATAATAGTTAATAGACCTTCTATAATAATTATTGGAGGCTTAGTGGTTTTAGCTGCTATGACTAAAAGTGCTCAGATTCCGTTTTCTTCTTGATTACCGGCTGCTATGGCGGCTCCAACTCCTGTTTCTGCTTTAGTTCACTCTTCAACATTAGTTACGGCTGGGGTTTATTTATTAATTCGATTTAATGTACTTTTAAGTGATACTTATTTAGGGCAATTTTTATTGTTATTATCGGGGCTTACAATATTTATGGCTGGGTTAGGAGCTAATTTTGAATTTGATTTGAAAAAAATTATTGCGTTATCAACATTAAGTCAATTAGGTTTAATGATAAGTATTTTATCAATAGGGTTTTATAAACTTGCATTTTTTCACCTTTTGACTCACGCATTATTTAAGGCTTTGTTATTTATATGTGCTGGGGCTGTAATTCACAATATAAACAATTCACAAGATATTCGGCTTATAGGTGGATTAAGAATTCATATACCGTTAACTTCGGCTTGTTTAAATGTTGCTAATTTAGCTTTATGTGGGATACCATTTTTAGCTGGGTTTTATTCAAAGGATTTAATTTTAGAAGTTGTTTCTATAAGAAATATTAATATATTTTCTTTCTTTTTATATTTTTTTTACTGGTTTAACTGTGTGTTATTCATTCCGATTAGTTTATTATTCAATAACTGGTGAATTAAATTGTGGTTCTTTAAATATATTAAACGATGAAGGATGAATTATACTTCGTGGAATACTAGGATTGTTATTTATAAGAATTATTGGAGGAAGAATGTTAAATTGATTAATTTTTAGAACTCCAGATATAATTTGTTTACCTTTTTATTTAAAGTTTCTAACATTATTTGTATGTATTTCAGGTGGTATTATTGGTTACATAATCTCTAACGTTTCTTTATACTTTATCAAAAAATCAATCAATAATTATTCTTTATCTTATTTTTGTGGTTCAATGTGGTTTATACCTTATATTGCTACTTATGGAGTAGTATTTTATCCGTTACGTATAGGTGGACAAGTAGTAAAAAGTTTTGATCAAGGTTGGTCAGAATTTTTTGGGGGTCAAGTTTTATACCGGCTTTTAACAAAATATTCTAAAATTAATAATTTATTACAAAATAATAATTTAAAAATTTATTTGTTAACTTTTGTCTTATGAATTTTTATTTTATTTAGTTTTTTACTATTTTTATATTCAAATAGCTTATATTTAGAGTATGACACTGAAGTGTTATGGAGATTAGTTTTATCTTTGAATATTGTGAATTAAATTTAGTAATTTATAAAAATTGTATATTTTATTTTTACAATGAAAATGTAAGGTTTTTGTTAAACTATATAAATAGAAATATAAATGGAATTTAACCATTAAAAAATAAAGTTAGCAGCTTTTTTTTGTACATCATATTTCCTTAATTGGGGAATTTTCCCAGTTATATCATTAACAGTGATACGCCTCTTTTTGGCTTCAATTAATAGAATAGGGGTAAAAATTACCTAAGATTAGGTCGAAACAAATTGCAATATATCGCTTCATATTCAAGGTAGATTGAAATTCAATACTTTTTGAATGCAAATCAAATGTTATAATTAACAACAACCCTATTTTGATCAGTTTAATATACCTTGATTTCATTCGTGGTATAGACCTCCCAATAAAATTAAAATAAAAATTACAGAAGTTAATGATCAGACTAGTAAGTTTGAATAGTTAATAATTAACACTATAGGAAGGATCAAAGCAATTTCTACATCAAAGATTAAAAAAATAATTGTGATTAAAAAAATCGTAGTGAAAATGGCAATCGAGAAGATGATTTTGGATCAAATCCGCACTCAAATGGAGAACTTTTTTCTCAGTCAATTAGGGATTTCTTTGATAAAACAGATGCCAGTAGTATTACTACCGAAGAAAGAAGTAACATAATAGTTCTAATTCTTAAGATTGAAAAAATTATTTATACTATTTTATTAATAGACCTTATGATTGGAAGTCATATATACTTTATACTATATAAATAAAAGGTTATCCACCTCATCAGTAAATTGATACATAAAGGAATAATCAGACAATATCAACAAAATGTCAGTATCATGCAGCAGCTTCAAATCCGAAATGATGGGTCTTTGAAAAGTGATTATTTAAGTGTCGAATTAAACATACTAGTAAAAAAGTAGTTCCAATTAATACATGAACTCCATGAAACCCTGTTGCTATATAGAAGGTAGACCCGTAAACGGAATCTGCAATTGTAAAAGGAGCTTCAATATATTCATATGCTTGAAAAATAGTAAAGTATACCCCTAATAGTACTGTAAAAAATAAACCTTGTGTTGTTTGAGAGTGATTTCCCTCTATTAGACTATGGTGGGCTCATGTAACTGTTACTCCAGACGCTAATAAGATAGCTGTATTTAAAAGAGGAATTTGGAATGGATTAAATGATTCAATTCCGGCTGGAGGTCATATAGCCCCTAATTCAATAGCTGGAGAAAGTCTTCTATGAATAAAAGCTCAAAAGAAAGAAACAAAAAATAATACTTCAGATAAAATAAATAGAATTATTCCTCATCGTAATCCAATTGTCCTTGGAAAGTACCCTCTCGAGATACATCTCGTCATCATTGATATACTGTTAGAATTGTAATAATATTCCCTAAAGTAAATAAAGATATATCATATTGGTGGAATCATTTAACTATACCAGAAACAGTAGTTATAGCCCCGATTGCTCCTGTAAGAGGTCATGGACTGTAGTCTACTAAGTGGAATGGGTGATTTGAATGTGTTGACATTAATTTACTTCTCTAGAATAAAGAGTTCTTAAAACTGCAAATACATACGATTGAATAATAGCTACAGCAGACTCAAGTACTAAAAGTGCAATTTGAGCTATTAATAATAGTGACGCAATTATATAAGATAGGGAAGGACCTGTATTACCCAATAGAGTTAGTAATAGGTGTCCAGCAATTATATTAGCTGCTAATCGTACTGCCAGTGTTCCTGGTCGAATGATATTTCTAATTGTTTCAATACATACTATAAAAGGTATTAGAACAGCTGGAGTTCCTTGGGGAACTAAATGAGCAAATATATGTTGAGTATGGTTAAGTCATCCGTAGATTATAAAACATAATCATAAAGGAAGATCTAGAGTTAATGTTAAATTTAAGTGACTAGTTCTAGTGAAAATATAGGGGAATAATCCTATAAAATTATTAAATAAAATTATTGAAAATAATGATACAAAAATGAAAGTTCTTCCATTATGTCCAGTAGGACCTAGTAGTGTTTTAAATTCATTGTGTAAAGTCAATAAAATTTTATTTCAAAAAATGTGGTATCGAGAAGGCATAAATCAATATATTGAAGGAATTATTAAAATTCCAATAAAAGTACTTACTCAATTAAGAGATAAATTAAAAATACTTGAGGGAGGGTCGAATACAGAAAATAAATTTGTTATCATTTTCAATTTATTGAATTTAATTTAATAGAACTAAGGCTATGAGATTTAGGTGAAGATGGCAAAACAGAATAATAATTTATTATATTAAATAATACAAAATTAATAGAAAAAATAATAAATAAGCTTAATCAACCAATAGGGGCTATTTGTGGAATCAAAAAATATCAATAATTTGATAATTTTAGTTTGACATACTAATGTTATATATTTAACTAATTTTTTAGTTCATTAGAAGTAAGTGCTAATTTACTATTGAGTGGTTTAAGAGACCAGTACTTGCTTTCAGTCATCTAATGAAGAATTTATATTTCTTGAAATTCATTTAATAAAATAATTTACTGGAACTCTTTCGATTACAATAGGTATAAATCTGTGATTTGCTCCGCAAATTTCTGAACATTGTCCATAAAATAACCCTGGTCGGTTAATTAAAAAGTTAGTTTGGTTAAGTCGTCCTGGAGTTCCGTCAATTTTTACACCTAATGCAGGTACTGTTCATGAATGAATAACATCTGCGGCAGTAACTAGAATCCGAATTTGGGAGTTCATAGGTAGTACAACTCGGTTATCTACGTCTAATAATCGGAAGCCATCAATTGGTAATTCATTTGTAGGAATTATGTATCAGAGTTGTTAAAGAATGCATTCTTTAATTCTTTTGTACTCAAATGAATGGGAATTCAAAATGAATGCATTCATTTTTGTCAAAAGAATGGGAATTCAAACGCTTGAATTCCCAATCAGATGCCCTTCAAAATTTATGCATTCATTAAAGAATGCATTCATTTCAGTCTGAATTCTTTTGGCAAAAAAGAATTCAAAAAACAATGAATGCATTCATTTTTTTGGCATTCATTTGTTTTTGTAATTTGTCAGATATTAATGTCGTATATAAAAGTCGTAAAATCCCGAATTTTCCGGAATTTTTGTTGTTATTGACATTTTAATGAAAATATATCATTGCTATTGGAAAATTATAAGAGTATATTTTATTAAAATCTGCGTTTTCACAAATATGTGAACAATTACAATGAATTGGACAACTTTGTGGCAAACATTTTCGGGAATTATGGGATCGTGGTACTAGAAGCTCTTATTTGTCAGCGACACACATCCGGCAAATTCCGTGAAACTCAAATTTTGTATTTTGAAGCAACGCAGCGTCAACAGTGTTGATGTTGCGCATTTTTGTTTAGTAGCGAAGTACTAAAAATTGTTACTAACTACTAATTATGTATAAAGTAACATTTTGTTTTTGCGCAAATAATATATATACATATCGCTACTATCATGCTAAAGGGCATTACATTTTTTAATACAGTTTTTCCACAAGTATACTGTGTCATTTTTGGATATTTCTAGCAACAAAAGACATAAAGAAAACGGCGAATGTGATTTGTTGCAGGAAAAAACTTTTCCGACTGAATCGACATTGCGTAAATTAACGATTATTGCAAAAATGTTAGGTCGCAACAATTCCACGAAATAAGTTCGTGGACTTCGCGCGCTGTACTTGAGCGCATAGCAATAGTCCGGCCGTGCGGTTGGCACGCGCCGAAAACATTGATGACAATTCCAGGAAACGCAAAGATCAATTTGTTGCGAAGAACGTTGGGAAAACGTTAAGTTTGTACTTTTCGTTGCGCGTACCAATTAGTGATGTAAAATATCGCTATTTTCTCGTACTCGATACTTACCTTGTTTTCAAATGTTTAGTTCTTATGCTAAAATTAAACTATGTATGCAAATAAAATACACACATTTAGAAAAAAAAAACATTTTTAAAAATGCCGGACAAACTGAAAGGGGCATAATCTGTAAAATAATATAAAAATAATCCAAACCGATGTCAGAAATCTTTTTTGTATGTAAATAATATCTGTATTTTAATAATTATTATATTTTTTAATGTAATAAAATAGACACGGTGATGTGAAATGTTATCCAAAAACTAAAAAAAGAAAAACGTAGAAACGTAAGTTCGTACTTTTCGCCTTTTTGAACTACAAAGTACTATTTTTAAAACGCACATTTTTCATATTGAAAGTTCGACTAAATTGCTGATTAAACTAAATTGTACGGGTTTTAATTCGATCGCCATTCAGTAAGCGGTAATTGTTAAAGTCCCTAATAAAACGATTATCTCTCGTCTGTTTGATGTCTTCCAATTTAGTTTGCTCGAAAGTTAGATAAATTGAAAAGTAAACGCTGCTTTACCGACAAAGTTTAGCTTAGTCAGCTATTTTTTCGAACTCGCACACACCCTTAATAATTATTAAAATGTGTTAATTATTTGCCAATAAGAAATTAAAAAAAACAAGCCAGTTGACATGTAATTTAATTTGACAATATTGTATTATTTTTCAAAGCACTATACGTACGCACAATTTTAGATTAATAAATACAATAAATAAATTTATTTAAATTGTTTATTAAATGCCATTATATACATAATTAGTATTATTAAGTACTTTCTTTTTAGTACTTCGCTACTAAACAAAAATGCGCAACATCAACACTGTTGACGCTGCGCTGCTTCAAAATACAAAATTTGAGTTTCACGGAATTTGCCGGATGTGTGTCGCTGACAAATAAGAGCTTCTAGTACCACGATCCCATAATTCCCGAAAATGTTTGCCACAAAGTTGTCCAATTCATTGTAATTGTTCACATATTTGTGAAAACGCAGATTTTAATAAAATATACTCTTATAATTTTCCAATAGCAATGATATATTTTCATTAAAATGTCAATAACAACAAAAATTCCGGAAATGCGGGATTTTACGGCTTTAATATTGTAACCCTTATTTTTCTGACAAATTACAAAAACAAATGAATGCCAAAAAATGAATGCATACATTGTTTTTTGAATTCTTTTTTGCCAAAAAAGAATTCAGACTGAAATGAATGCATTCTTTGATGAATGCATTCATTTTGAAGGCCATCTGATTGGGAATTCAAGCGTTTGAATTCCCATTCTTTTGACAAAAATGAATGCATTCATTTTGAATTCCCATTCTTTTCAATTTTTTAGATGAATGCATTCCCAAAAGAATGCATTCTTTAACAACTCTGTTATGTATGAATCAAACTCTACTATTAAAAAATCTGAATATTCATAGCTTCAGTATCATTGATGCCCAATTGACTTTAAAGTAATGGATGGCTCATTAATTTCATTTAATAAATAAAGTAAACGAAGAGATGGAAAGGCAATAAATAATAATACAATTGCTGGTAAAATAGTTCAGATTACTTCAATTGTTTGTCCATGCAATAAGAATCGATTAGTATATTTATTAAAAAATAATATAAATATTAAATATCCTACTAAGATTGTAATTATTACTAAAATCAATAAAGCGTGGTCATGAAAGAAAGTAAGCTGTTCTATTAGAGGAGAAGCTCTATCTTGTAGTCCTAAATTTGATCATGTTGACATTGGTTCTAACAAAAGTAAAATACTTTATAAATGGAGCTTAAATCCATTGCACTAATCTGCCATATTAGAAATTAGTTAATAGAGGTAGCTCAGAATAACTGTGTTCAGCTGGTGGTGTATTTTGGTATCATTCAATTGAAGAATTTAGTTGTATTGGGTAGATTACTTGTCGTTGAGTAACTAAGCTTTCTCAAATAATAAATAAGAAAAATAAAATTCCTAAAAGGGAAATTGATGAACCAATAGTTGATACAACATTTCAAGTAGTATATGCATCTGGATAATCTGAGTAACGTCGTGGTATTCCGGCAAGTCCTAAGAAATGTTGAGGGAAAATGTTAAGTTTACTCCAATAAATATGATTACAAATTGACTTTTTAATCACTTAGTATTTAATGAAAGTCCTGTAAATAAAGGGAATCAGTGGATGAATCCTGCCATGATAGCAAATACTGCTCCTATTGATAGTACATAGTGGAAATGGGCAACTACATAGTAAGTATCATGAAGAATAATGTCAAGAGATGAATTAGCTCAAACAACTCCTGTTAATCCCCCAACTGTGAATAAGAATACAAATCCTAAGGCTCATAAAATAGCAGGTGAGTAGTTTAACTGAGTCCCATGAAGAGTAGCCAATCAACTGAAAATTTTAATTCCGGTAAGAACAGCAATAATTATTGTAGCTGAAGTAAAGTATGTCCGTGTGTCTACGTCTATCCCAACTGTAAATATATGATGTGCTCATACAATGAATCCAAGTAATCCAATAGCTAGTATAGCATAAATTATCCCTAAAGAACCAAAGGTTTCCTTTTTTCCTGATTCTTGACTAATGATATGAGAGATTATTCCAAACCCTGGAAGAATTAAAATATATACTTCTGGGTGTCCAAAAAATCAAAATAAATGTTGGTATAAAATTGGGTCACCCCCTCCAGCCAGATCAAAAAAGGATGTATTTAAATTTCGGTCTGTTAATAATATTGTTACGAAAATTCAGTCTACGGAAAACTCTTCTACGAGTTCGTATCTCTGGATTGTGTACAAAATAAAAACACTCTTATGTTTGGTTTAAATTATAACAATTAACTTTATTAATTCACTTTAATAAACAACTTTACTAATAACAAATTCTTACAACTGCTGCATGTCCACAATTTAACTTGACATTTATCACACGAGATGCACTCGACCACTTTACAATCACTACTGAAGTGCTGTACCTCAGATGCGGCTCCCTTATATACTGCATGCATCAGTTCGACACGTTTCGACAAGCTTCGACTTGTTTCGAGAACCTTCTACTCGTTTCGTGAATGACGCATGCTATTGGCATCTCATTCGCACTCATGTATTTTAATGTGTAGATCTTCCCTCTTTCTCGCACATTGCTTAGTACGCTGAATGATCTTCCCTCTCTTTCTAACACATTGCTTAGTGCGCTGAATTGTCTTGCGTCTCATTTATTATTGTTGATTGCTTGCACAGTGGGGCAAATTACCTCTTTTCGTAACACTGCCCTCCACCTAAATCTGTTCGTCCCGAACAGATGTTAATCCTCTCTCTCTATATACGGCACAAACCTTTCTAAATGTACTACTTTCATTTTTCGTCTGACGCCTGTAGTATTCTGAATCCGATACACAATGTCATTTATCCTTTTAATTATCCTGTACGGTCCTTCCCGGTGTGTTTGTAGTTTTGGATTTATCATATTCACTCGTGGCGGGCTACAAAGCATAACCAGATCTCCTTTCTTAAACCCCTCAGAGTTTGCTCTCAAGTCGTATCTGGACTTTATCTTACTACTTGAAATTTGTATCCTCTGCCATAAGAACTGATGCAACTCGTCTCGGTCTTCACTTTTTCTCTTATACAAAACACTTTTTGGAATCGGCTTTTGCCCATCCATTACAGTACGTTCGCAATGTGCTCCTACGTTGTATTGATTTATCTTACCGCAACTTCTGACGGGTTTTCTTTTTGCGGATACACATTGCTTACATCTCTGAATCCAATAGGCGACTGACTTCTGATATCCGACCCAATAGAAACGTTTTCTGACTTCTTCAACCGTTTTATTAATGCTCAAGTGACATCCATTGGAACCACAATGGCATTTCAGTACTATCTCTTTAATTTTTGATTTGGGAACAACAATTAAATTTCGTGCAGATCTGCCATTTTCAGTTTCCCAAACACGGTACAAACAACCATTTTGTAGCTTCAGGCTTTGCCACTGCGCCCAATAAGCCCTGCTTATTGGACAGTTAGATGCTAACTCTTTCCATAATGGCTTTCTTTGTTGTTCCTTGAACGTCCTAATTTTTGCGATGTCGGGGTCCTTCTTTTGATCATTACGTATTTGCTCTAGAGTCCATTGATCATCTGCCATGACATTTAACGAACGAATGTGAATTATGTTCGTCTTTTCTTCTTCCGTCGAGCATTCTCTGGATTCCATTTTACACACTCGTGCCGACACATTGCCCGAATTGCCATGATGTTCCCTGGCGTTATTTTGGCCATCCACAGGTCTCTTTTCTGGTCGGTATCCTTTAGGTGGTTGCAGATTTACACATTTACGTCTATCACGACAGTCGCGTGCCATATGCCCATATTTTCCACAGTTGTAGCATTTACCTTTCAATTGGGTGTTTCTGTTGGCAGCATAATGTCCGGATTTAACGCTGGCTTTGGACGCTCTACTTACTCCTTGACATAAATTTTCTCTCTCCTCATCTAGTACACGTTTCTCAATCGCTGGTCGGCACAATATAGACGCTATCTCCTGCGTAAGCGCTGTGGTGACCGTTTCCATAAATGTCACCTTTGGGTTAGTCATTGTTGCCCGTTTTGTCTCCTGATCCCGTATACCGTCAACGAAGGCTTCGATCTTGCATTTTTCTATGAAATCACTGTTGAATCTGCATACGACAAATGCGCAAGCCTCTCGACTTCCGCTGCATACGCCTGCAATGTTTCACCATTTCTTTGCATTCGGCACTTTAGTTCCATTCTGTAGATTTGCTTCATGTGATCACTCCCGTATTTTCGTTGCAGTGCAGACATAACCGCTAAATAACTGTTTCGATCACTTTCTGGAACAGTCTGCAATACTTCGGCTGCGCCTCCTTTAAGCGCCACGATAAGTGCGGCTACGCTGTCCTCATTATTCCATCGATTACTTACAGCCGTGGTCTCAAATTGCAGCTTGAAAATGCTGAACGCTGTGGTTCCATCGTAAATCGGCGATTTTAGCCTCATACCACTAAAAACATGCTGTGTAGGTCCATTTATCTGCAACACGTGCAAATCTTTTTTTATTTCCTGGATTTCTTTGTCTATACCGTTTTCTAATCTTTGAATTTTTTCATCAATGTTCACTTCCATGTCATTTACATGCGTTTCTAGCTCCGTCACTTTGCTATGGAGTGTATTAGAAACTTCCAAAAGCTGCTTAGAATGCCCTTGCATCTGCTGCTTAATTTCAGTTTGCAGTTGATTAGAACTTTCTAGTTTCTGTTCCATTTTGTTGGAATTTTCTAGAAGTTCTTGCTTCATGTCTAATTTGAGCTGATTGGAATTTTCTTGAAGCTGTTGTTGTATAGCTCATATCAAAACTTTGGGACTGTACTTTTTGCTCCGTGTCCACATTTTTCGATGACGCTGTTGCAGCTTCCACTACAAACTCGTGCTCTGCTAGGTCAATGCCTGGTTCTCTAATTCTTCCATTAGACGCTTTTGTAGCTCTACTTTCGTACCTACAGTTGGAAGATTATGAATCGCCAGCTCCTTCTTTAGCTGGTCGACTTAAAGTTGTTCGAATTTAACCATTTTGTATCACAATGTCCACAATTTAACTTGACATTTATCACACGAGATGCACTCGACCACTTTACAATCACTACTGAAGTGCTGTACCTCAGATGCGGCTCCCTTATATACTGCATGCATCAGTTCGACACGTTTCGACAAGCTTCGACTTGTTTCGAGAAGCTTCTACTCGTTTCGTGAATGACGCATGCTATTGGCATCTAATTCGCACTCATGTATTTTAATGTGTAGATCTTCCCTCTCTTTCTCGCACATTGCTTAGTACGCTGAATGATCTTCCCTCTCTTTCTAACACATTGCTTAGTGCGCTGAATTGTCTTGCGTGTAATTCCTGTAGATCGTATATTAATTACAGTAGTAATGAAATTTACTGCTCCTAAAATTGATGAGATTCCAGCTAGGTGTAATCTAAAAATAGCTAAATCTACTGAGGCCCCACCGTGAGCAATTCCTGAAGAAAGCGGAGGGTAAACGGTTCATCCTGTACCAGCTTCATTTTCTACTATACTACTGACTAATAATAGCGTCAGTGAAGGAGGTAACAATCAAAATCTTATATTATTTATTCGTGGGAAAGCTATATCAGGTGCCCCTAATATTAGGGGTACTAATCAGTTTCCAAATCCACCAATTATAATGGGTATGAAAAAAATTATTACAAATGCATGAGCAGTTACAATAACGTTATAAATTTGGTCATCACCAATTAGGGCTCCGGGATGTCCTAATTCAGCTCGAATTAGAATTCTTAAAGAGGTTCCTACAATTCCGGCTCCAGCTCCGAAAATAAAATAAAGGGTTCCAATATCTTTATGATTTGTTGAAAATAACCATTGTCGCGATTAAATGGCTGAAGTTTAGGCAGTAGACTGTAAATTTACTTATAAAAAATAATTCTTTTTAATCAGGCTTTATAGTCAATAATGATATTATACTGCAATTCTAAAGGAGTAAAATTTTACTAAGGCTTAAAAGATTGATACTTATAATTATAGCTTTGAAGGCTATTAGTTTTTTAACTTAAAGCCTTAAAGTATAAAGTAAAGAACTCTTACTAGGAATAACCCAAAGGAAGAAATAAACGAAAGTAATAAATAAAAATTTATTGAAAAATTTTTAAAATTTACTTCTGTTATTCAGTTTGGTTCGTAGTAGTTTAGCATAAATGCATAAACGTAAGTAAAAATATAAAGTTACTAAAGTTATTAATGTTAATACCGTTATTACAAATATTTGGTTATTAATTGATAGTGTTTGAATTACAAGTCACTTAGGAAGAAATCCTAAAAATGGGGATAATCCACCTAAGGAAAGTAGATTTAAAAATATTGTAAATTTGAATATTTTTGAAGTTATAAACAATGAGAATAACTGATTAATATGCGAAATTTTAAAGATATTAAATAGAAAAATTAAATTGAAAGATAAAAATTAATAAAATATAAAATATCTAATTCAAATTTTTTCTCTTGAGTAAATTGTAATTAATATTCACGCTAAGTGGTTAATTGATGAATAAGCTATTAATTTTCGTAGAGATGTTTGGTTTAGACCTCCTAGAGAACCAATAATTACAGATAATAGTATACTTACTATAATAAATGAATTTATTGATAGATATGACATAAGTATAAGAGGAGCTAATTTTTGTCAGGTTATTAAAATTAACGAGTTTATTCATGATAGTCCTTCTATCACATTAGGAAATCAGAAATGAAAAGGAGCTGCACCTCTTTTTATAAGGAGTCTCATCTCTCCTTATCATTCTTGTAATTCTGTTTCTATTAGTATTGATAGAATTATTTTCTAGCATAAATAAAATAATAGCAAACAATAATACTGATGAAGCTAATGTTTGGGTTAGGAAGTACTTTAGTGAAGCTTCAGAATATATTAAGTTATTATTGCCTCTTATTAGGGGGATAAAAGATAATAAATTAATTTCTAAGCCTATTCAAGCTCCTAGCCAAGAATTGGCTGAAACAGTAATTATTGTTCCTACTATTAAAATTACTATAAATATAATTTTAGAAGAATTATTAAAAATTAAAAAGAAAAGGATTAAAATCTTTATAAATGGGGTATGAACCCAGTAGCTTATCTTTTTATATTTTAGTGTACGATGCACAAAAGTTTTTGATACTTTTAGAAACAGTTTAATTCTGTTAAATATAATTTTATTTTTATCATAATTTAGTAAGGTATGGTCTAAATAGCATATTCACAAATTTACTACTGTTAAATTGAGGATTACGCACATATTTTTTTTATAAAAATTAGATATAAATTTTCTTTTTATTTGCCTAAATTAATATAATAATGAATGTAGCTATAACTACATAATCTACTCTATCAAAGTAGCCCTTTTGTCAGGCAATTTATTTCCGTCATTTATATATATATAGATCATCTATATATATATATAAATGATTTATTAATACATAAATATCTATTAAAGCAGGTATATAGCTAAGTTGAAATTTCCAGAAAAGGTAAAACGGTAAGTAATTTTTAGTAAATGAAAAAGTAATTGATTAAATTATTAAAAAAAAAAAAAAATTAAATATTTTTATACATGGATGTTTATCAGAAATTTTTAATTTAAGACAGATTTTTATTGTCATCAGAATTTTATAAAAATTATGAATAAATATTGAAATGATTTTCATTATAAATATTAAATGAATTTCTAATTGAATAATTTTTAATACTTAGTTTTATTATTAAAAAGATAATTATAAGAGTATAAAATTTAATTTTTTTTAGAATAAAAATATTATAAAGTATAAGTTACGTCTAATTGGCTTTTCATGTACATTTTTACAATGAAAACTTATTAATTTGTTGTTTAGTTTAGGGGAACTAGACTTCTTAGAGATACTTTTTCATTTTAATCGAATGTAAATTGATTTGTCTATCAGTTGCTCTAAGTAGGTGAGAATTGATAAAATCGGGTTTGTGAGAAGGTAATATCATCAGACCTAGTTCGTACAGAATTCATTCTGTTTAAATCGATAGGTTAGTTTGCATTTGGTTAAACGCTATGGGAGGAACGAAATTTTTTTTTTTTTTAAGTTTTATAAAATTTATTATGATTAATAATTTTTAATTATTAAAAGTTATTTTTTTGTAAATCAATTTATTTATTTAATTATCTAAATTTAATTATTTATCAATAAGTTTTAAGAAATATTTTAAAGTTAGTTATTAAAATCTTATTATTTAAAGCTTTATTTTGGCTTTGTAATTCGTTATTAATTTGTTTTATATGTAAATTTTTGTGGGAGATGCTATTTATTTAAATAATAAATAACATAAATAAGTCGCAGTAATTCATATTATTGATTAAGGAAACTTAGAAATAGAAATATTAGTTAACATTGGCTAATTTCGTGCCAGCAGCCGCGGTTACACGAATGATGTAAATGAATTTCATCAGTAAAAGTTAAATAGTTATTTTAAAAATAAAAATAAATTTATTAGGTGAATTTTTAAATTTATAAATTTTTATACATTATTTATTGAAGCTTAAAAATTTTAGTAATAAACTAGGATTAGATACCCTATTATTTAAAATGTAAACTTATTGCTAGAGTAGTAGTAGTTATGTTCTTGAAACTTAAAAAATTTGGCGGTATTTTAGTCTATTCAGAGGAACCTGTTCTGTAATCGATATTCCACGATGGACCTTTCTTGAGCTTGTATTTCAGTTTATATGCCGTCGTTATCAGAATATTTTATAAGAAAAATAATTTTCTTTAATTTTTATAAAAATTTATATCAGATCAAGGTGTAGCTTATGCTTAAGTAGAAATGGGTTACAATAAAGTTATTTATATGGATACAAATATGAAAAATTTGTTCAAAGTGGATTTGATAGTAAAATTATAAAGATTAATAATTTGATTTTAGATCTAAAATATGTACACATCGCCCGTCGCTCTTATTACTAAGGTAAGATAAGTCGTAACATAGTAGATGTACCGGAAGGTGTATCTAGAATGACAATTTAAAGCTTATTAAGTAAAGCATTTCATTTACATTGAAAAGATTTTTGTGCAAATCAATATAAATTGAATAGATTTTATTTATTAATAATTGTATTTATTTATAATTTTATATTAAAAATAATTGTATAATTGATTGTTTTAGTATTGTATAAAGAAAAAATAATTTTAATAATAGTTTAGTAGTATTGTGAAAGAATATTGAAATAATTTGAAAAATTTTTGTTTTAAAAGAAAATTTAATTTATTGTACCTTGTGTATCAGGGTTTATTAAATAAAAAATAATTATTTATTTTTCTCGATTTTAAAAGAGTTAATAAGATATTTAAGTTAATGTGACAAAATTATTTAAAATATCTTATTAGAAATGAAATGTTATTCGTTTTTAAAGGTTTCTAGTTCTTTTAGAAATAAATTTAATTTAGGAAATTAAAATTTATTTATTTAGTTAGATTAATTAAATAATTTTTAATTTCTAATATTTTATGGGATAAGCTGTAAAATAAATATTTAAAAGTAATAAATAATGATTTAAAAATATATGCTTAGAATTATCAATTATTAAAAAATTTGTTATAATTTATTTAATAAATTATATTATTTATTAAACTTTAATTATTTATAAAAGTATTTACTTTAATGTTAAAAGTAAAGTAATAATGATAAAATTAGTATATTTTTATGTAAAAGTAATTTTAAATGAAAAGTTTATGTAAAGAATTCGGCAAAAATAATATTCGCCTGTTTAACAAAAACATGTCTTTTTGAAATTAATTTAAAGTCTAGCCTGCCCACTGATATTTATTAAATGGTCGCAGTATACTGTGCAAAGGTAGCATAATCATTAGTCTTTTAATTGAAGGCTGGTATGAAAGGTTGGACGAAATATTAACTGTTTCATTTAAATTTATTATAGAATTTTATTTTTTAGTCAAAAAGCTAAAATTTTTTTAAAAGACGAGAAGACCCTATAAATCTTTATATTTTGTTTATTTTAATTGTGAAGATTAATTTTGTTATTATAAATTAAAATATTTTATTGGGGTGATATTAAAATTTAATAAACTTTTAATTTTTAAAATCATTAATTTATGAATAATTGATCCGTTAATAACGATTAAAAATTTAAGTTACTTTAGGGATAACAGCGTAATTTTTTTGGAGAGTTCATATCGATAAAAAAGATTGCGACCTCGATGTTGGATTAAGATATAATTTTGGGCGCAGCCGTTCAAATTTTAAGTCTGTTCGACTTTTAAATTCTTACATGATCTGAGTTCAAACCGGCGTAAGCCAGGTTGGTTTCTATCTTTAATTTATTAAAATATTTTAGTACGAAAGGACCAAGTATTTGAATAATTTTATTTTTTATGATGAATATAATTAATATAAGCTATTTTGGCAGATTAGTGCAATAAATTTAGAATTTATTTATGTAATTTTTATTACAAATAGTACTTGTTTCATATCGAGTTAATTTTATCATTAGTAGGAAGATTATTATTAATTGTTTGTGTATTAGTAAGAGTTGCTTTTTTAACTTTATTAGAACGAAAGGTATTAGGATATATTCAAATTCGTAAGGGTCCTAATAAAGTTTGAATTATAGGAATTCCACAACCATTTTGTGATGCAATTAAGTTATTTACAAAGGAACAAACTTATCCTTTGTTATCAAATTATATTTCTTATTATCTTTCTCCAGTATTTTCATTATTTCTTTCTCTTTTAGTTTGAATGTGTATGCCGTTATTAATTAAGTTATTTTCTTTTAATTTAGGTTTATTATTTTTTTATGTTGTACTAGTTTAGGTGTTTATACAGTTATGATTGCCGGGTGGTCTTCTAATTCAAATTATGCCTTATTAGGAGGGCTACGAGCGGTTGCTCAGACTATTTCTTATGAAGTTAGATTGGCTTTAATTTTATTGTCTTTTGTTTTTTTAATTGGAAATTATAATATAATTGGGTTTATTAATTATCAGTATTATACTTGATTTTTGATTATTTTGTTTCCGTTAGCATTAGTTTGGTTTAGAATTTCTTTAGCAGAAACTAATCGTACTCCTTTTGATTTTGCTGAAGGAGAGTCTAAGTTAGTTTCTGGGGTTAATGTTGAGTATAGAAGAGGTGGATTTGCACTAATTTTTTTAGCAGAGTATGCTAGAATTTTATTTATAAGCATATTATTTAGATTAATATTTTTAGGTGGAGATGTATTTAATTTATTATTTTATGTAAAATTAACTTTTATTTCTTTTGTATTTATTTGGGTTCGTGGTACTTTACCACGATTTCGTTATGATAAATTAATGTATTTAGCTTGAAAGTGTTTTTTACCATTTTCTTTAAATTATTTATTATTTTTCATTGGGTTTAAAATGTTATTAGTTTATTTGATTTTATTAATTAAATTTAGTAAAGTTAATAGAAAATTTTATTTCTATCTTATGTTTTCAAAACATAAGCTTGTTCAAGCTCATTAACTAATTTAAAAGTCTATCTCATCATTTAGCTACTATTGGATTAACTAAGTAGTATAAGAATTAGGCCTACAATTACATATGGGTCTTCTACTGGACGGGCTCCAATTCATGTTAATAAAATAACTGTTACTACTATACCTCAAAATATAATCTTATTAATTGGGTAAAATTGAATCCCTCGAAATTTACTTAAGTGATAAAATGGCAAGATTGCTAAAATTGCAATTGATAATACAAATGCAATTACTCCCCCTAGCTTATTTGGAATTGATCGAAGAATTGCATAAGCAAATAGAAAGTATCATTCAGGTTGGATATGGACTGGAGTAACTAATGGGTTAGCAGGAATGAAATTATCTGGGTCTCCTAAAAGGTAAGGATTAATAAGAGTTAATAGAATTAATAGTCCCAATATTACTAAAAATCCTACGATGTCCTTAAATGTAAAATAAGGGTGGAAAGGAATTTTGTCGATATTTGAATTTAATCCTATAGGGTTATTTGATCCTGTTTGGTGAAGAAATAGTAAATGAATTATTGTTATTGCTAATACGATAAATGGTAAAATGAAATGAAAAGTAAAAAATCGAGTTAATGTAGCGATATCAACGGCAAATCCATCCTCAAACTCATTGTACTAAATCAATCCCTAGATAAGGAATTGCTGATAATAAGTTTGTAATAACAGTAGCTCCTCAAAATGATATTTGTCCTCAAGGAAGAACGTAACCTATAAAGGCAGTTCCTATAACTAAAAATAATAGAATTACACCTGCTATTCATGTTGGAGTAAATAAGTATGATCCGTAGTAAATTCATCGCCCTACATGAAGATAAATACAAATAAAAAATAATGATGCTCCATTAGCATGTAGTGTTCGTAATAATCAACCGTAATTTACATCACGACAAATGTGATTTACTCTGTTAAATGCCATATTAATATCTGCTGTATAGTGTATAGCTAAAAATAGGCCTGTTAAAATTTGAGTTACTAAGCAAATTCCTAATAATGATCCAAAATTTCATCAGGCTGAAATATTAATAGGAGCTGGTAAGTCTACTAATGCATTATTTGCAATTTTTAGTAAGGGGTGATTTGATCGAATAGGTTTATTCATTAATTTATTAATCGTAAGGGTCCGTAGAATATTTTAGTAATTTTTACAATAGCAATTAAAGTAACTAATAAGTAATTTATTAATAGAATGGTTACTGAATTAGTAGGATAATTATATAGTTTGTATAGTCTAATTGAATTTTCTAAATTAAATGAGTTTATATTTGATAACTGTTGCATTTCGTTATTAATAGAAAAAAATGAAATCATTGATTTATCTATAATTACAGATAAAATAAATAATACTGAAATTATTATAATAGAAGTAATCGATAATTTTATAGACAATGAAAAGATTTCATTTGAAGCTAAAGATGTAATATAAATAAATAAAACTAATATTCCTCCTAAAAAAATTAGGAATAATACATAGGAGAATCAAAATCTTTTAGAAATTATTCCTGTAGTTAAGCAAATTGTTAGGGTTTGTACTAAGAGTATTAACCCTATTGCTAAGGGGTGAATTATTTGTATGAGGATAAAATTAAAAATTATTATAAAAGAAAATAGTTGTATAATTTCAAGAAGTAGTTTAATTAAAATATTAATTTTGGGGATTAATGATAAAGAAATTTTTTTCTTCTTGAAGTTTTAAAAAAGTATCTTTTATTTTTGGATTACAACACCAATGTTTTTATTAAACTATTAAAACTAATGATTATAATTATATATTGAAGTCTACCAAGTATTTTGTTAATTATAGGTTTTTATACCCTACACTAAGAGTGAAAGGGTATATTCAGTTTGGTACGCCGTTTGTAACACCCAGAAGGAAGCATCTCCGGTATGGAAAAGTATATATATTATTGATCAGCATGACCTCCTGAGTCGATTTAGCGATGTCCGCCTGTCCGTCTGTCTGTCCGTCTGTCTGTCTGTCTGTTGAAATCCCTACTACTTTTAAAATTGAAGAGCTAGATAAATGAAACTTATAACTTAGATTACTAATATACCTACGCTGTATGTGCGAAAAAATTGGCGAGATCGGTCCACTGTGACCTATGATCCGACCACTTATGTTCAAATACCTCATATAAAATGTACATATAAAGGTCAATTTTTATGTATACGTGCATAGGTAAACTTTTTTGGTCAAATATATATTGATATCATGCTCAAATACATGATAATAATGTTTTCCGGCGAAAAGACTTGTGGTTCACAAAAAAAAAATCGAAATTCGGTACACCTACCCATTTGTAAATATGGGTATCAAATGAATGGAAATTCGTCAGCGATTGAATGTTTGTAGTTATTTTCAGGATTCGTATACTCTGGTGACCTATATATCACTTTGAATGGTAACCACACATATGTGTAGGGTATTCATAGTCGGCTTAGACCGACTATAATTTTGATAATCCTAACTATCATAATTACACCTACTTTAAAATTTCCCATGTGATCTAACCTTCCCAACTGGTTTTGTATTTGTTTCTAACCGTAAACATTTACTGTCTATGTTATTAAGATTAGAATATATTGTTTTAAGATTATTTTTGTTATTATTTATTTATATAAATGTATTTAATTATGAAAGATTTTTTTGTATAATATTTTTAACTTTTAGTGTCTGTGAAGGGGCGTTAGGTCTCTCAATTTTAGTTTCAATAATTCGAACTCATGGAAATGATTATTTTCAATCTTTTAATTCTTTACAATGTTAAAAATTTTATTTATAATTTTATTTTTAGTTCCAGTGTGTTTTATTAATAATGCTTTTTGAATGGTTCAGAATTTACTATTTATTATTACATTTTTTGTTATTATGTTTAACTATTTTAGAAATTATTTTATAAATATTTCTTATTTTTTAGGTTGTGATATATTGTCTTATGGCTTAATTTTATTAAGTTTTTGAAATTGTTCTCTTATATTAATAGCAAGAGAATCGATTAATAAATATAGTAATTACAACATTTTTTTTTTAATTAATGTATTGATATTACTATTATTTTTAGTTTTAACTTTTAGAAGAATGAGTTTGTTTATATTTTACCTATTTTTTGAAAGTAGTTTAATTCCAACTTTATTTTTAATTTTAGGGTGAGGTTATCAACCAGAGCGTCTTCAAGCTGGAGTATACTTATTATTTTATACTTTGTTAGTGTCTTTGCCTATATTAGTGGGAATTTTTTACTTGTATAATTTCTCTGGTTCTATAAATTTTTATTTGTTAAGAGATTACTTATTTAATAGTGAGTTGCTTTATTTCGGTATAATTTTGGCTTTTTTAGTTAAAATACCTATGTTTTTAGTTCATTTATGACTTCCAAAAGCTCACGTTGAAGCCCCTGTTTCTGGTTCAATAATTTTAGCTGGTATTATATTAAAGTTAGGGGGGTACGGTTTATTACGGGTATTTTCTTTTTTACAATTAGTCGGGTTAAAATTAAATTTTCTTTGGATTAGAATTAGTTTAGTAGGAGGGGTTTTTATTAGTTTTGTTTGTTTGCGACAAACAAATCTTAAGGCTTTAATTGCTTATTCTTCTGTGGCTCATATGGGGATTGTTTAAGCCGGGCTAATAACTATAAGATACTGAGGCATATGTGGTTCATATACATTAATAATTGCTCATGGACTATGTTCTTCTGGTTTATTTTGTTTAGCAAATATTACGTATGAGCGACTAGGGAGACGAAGTCTTTTAATTAATAAGGGGTTATTAAATTTTATACCATCTATAACTTTATGATGATTTCTATTAAGATCAGCTAATATAGCAGCTCCACCTACATTAAATTTATTAGGTGAAATTTCTTTATTAAATAGAATCGTTGGTTGGTCATGAGTGTCAATGATTATGTTATCTTTATTATCTTTTTTTAGAGCTGCTTATACTTTATACTTATATGCGTACAGTCATCAACACGGTAAAATTTTCTCTGGAGTTTATTCATTTAGAGGTGGTAATATTCGTGAATATTTACTTTTATTTTTACATTGATTCCCTTTAAATTTGTTAATTTTAAAGAGAGACATGTGTATACTTTGATTATATTTAAATAGTTTATTAAAAATATTGATTTGTGCTGTCAATGATATGAATTTATTAATTTTAAATCGTGAAATTTATTTCAATTTGTACAATTAGTTTTTTATCTTTAATTTCTATTAGAATTAGATTATTTTTTATCAGTTTAAATTTTTTGCTGAATGAATTAGTTTACTTTTTGGAATGAGAAGTAGTATCTTTAAATTCTTCTAGAATTGTTATAACTTTTTTATTTGATTGAATAAGTTTAATATTTATGTCATTTGTGTTAATAATTGCCTCATTAATAATTTTTTACAGAAAGGAATATATAAGAGGAGACATTAATATTAATCGGTTCATTATACTTGTGTTGATATTTGTAATATCAATGATATTATTAATTATTAGACCTAATTTAATTAGTATTTTATTAGGATGAGATGGATTAGGGTTGGTGTCTTATTGTTTAGTAATCTATTTTCAAAATGTTAAATCATTTAATGCTGGTATATTGACTGCTTTATCAAATCGAATTGGTGATGTTGCTTTATTATTAGCAATTGCGTGAATATTAAATTATGGTAGATGAAATTATATTTTTTATTTAGAAATAATAGTTAATAGACCTTCTATAATAATTATTGGAGGCTTAGTGGTTTTAGCTTCTATGACTAAAAGTGCTCAGATTCCGTTTTCTTCTTGATTACCGGCTGCTATGGCGGCTCCAACTCCTGTTTCTGCTTTAGTTCACTCTTCAACATTAGTTACGGCTGGGGTTTATTTATTAATTCGATTTAATGTTCTTTTAAGTGATACTTATTTAGGGCAATTTTTATTGTTATTATCGGGGCTTACAATATTTATGGCTGGGTTAGGAGCTAATTTTGAATTTGATTTGAAAAAAATTATTGCGTTATCAACATTAAGTCAATTAGGTTTAATGATAAGTATTTTATCAATAGGGTTTTATAAACTTGCATTTTTTTCACCTTTTGACTCACGCATTATTTAAGGCTTTGTTATTTATATGTGCTGGGGCTGTAATTCACAATATAAACAATTCACAAGATATTCGGCTTATAGGTGGATTAAGAATTCATATACCGTTAACTTCGGCTTGTTTAAATGTTGCTAATTTAGCTTTATGTGGGATACCATTTTTAGCTGGGTTTTATTCAAAGGATTTAATTTTAGAAGTTGTTTCTATAAGAAATATTAATATATTTTCTTTCTTTTTATATTTTTTTTACTGGTTTAACTGTGTGTTATTCATTCCGATTAGTTTATTATTCAATAACTGGTGAATTAAATTGTGGTTCTTTAAATATATTAAACGATGAAGGATGAATTATACTTCGTGGAATACTAGGATTGTTATTTATAAGAATTATTGGAGGAAGAATGTTAAATTGATTAATTTTTAGAACTCCAGATATAATTTGTTTACCTTTTTATTTAAAGTTTCTAACATTATTTGTATGTATTTCAGGTGGTATTATTGGTTACATAATCTCTAACGTTTCTTTATACTTTATCAAAAAATCAATCAATAATTATTCTTTATCTTATTTTTGTGGTTCAATGTGGTTTATACCTTATATTGCTACTTATGGAGTAGTATTTTATCCGTTACGTATAGGTGGACAAGTAGTAAAAAGTTTTGATCAAGGTTGGTCAGAATTTTTTGGGGGTCAAGTTTTATACCGGCTTTTAACAAAATATTCTAAAATTAATAATTTATTACAAAATAATAATTTAAAAATTTATTTGTTAACTTTTGTCTTATGAATTTTTATTTTATTTAGTTTTTTACTATTTTTATATTCAAATAGCTTATATTTAGAGTATGACACTGAAGATGTTATGGAGATTAGTTTTATCTTTGAATATTGTGAATTAAATTTAGTAATTTATAAAAATTGTATATTTTATTTTTACAATGAAAATGTAAGGTTTTTGTTAAACTATATAAATAGAAATATAAATGGAATTTAACCATTAAAAAATAAAGTTAGCAGCTTTTTTTTGTACATCATATTTCCTTAATTGGGGAATTTTCCCAGTTATATCATTAATAGTGATAAAAATTACCTAAGATTAGGTCGAAACTAATTGCAATATATCGCTTCATATTCAAGGTAGATTGAAATTCAATACTTTTTGAATGCAAATCAAATGTTATAATTAACTACAACCCTATTTTGATCAGTTTAATATACCTTGATTTCATTCGTGGTATAGACCTCCCAATAAAATTAAAATAAAAATTACAGAAGTTAATGATCAGACTAGTAAGTTTGAATAGTTAATAATTAACACTATAGGAAGGATCAAAGCAATTTCTACATCAAAGATTAAAAAAATAATTGTGATTAAAAAAAATCGTAGTGAAAATGACAATCGAGAAGATGATTTTGGATCAAATCCGCACTCAAATGGAGAACTTTTTTCTCGGTCAATTAGGGATTTCTTTGATAAAATAGATGCCAGTAGTATTACTACCGAAGAAAGAAGTAAGATAATAGTTCTAATTCTTAAGATTGAAAAAATTATTTATACTATTTTATTAATAGACCTTATGATTGGAAGTCATATATACTTTATACTATATAAATAAAAGGTTATCCACCTCATCAGTAAATTGATACATAAAGGAATAATCAGACAATATCAACAAAATGTCAGTATCATGCAGCAGCTTCAAATCCGAAATGATGGGTCTTTGAAAAGTGATTATTTAAGTGTCGAATTAAACATACTAGTAAAAAAGTAGTTCCAATTAATACATGAACTCCATGAAACCCTGTTGCTATATAGAAGGTAGACCCGTAAACGGAATCTGCAATTGTAAAAGGAGCTTCAATATATTCATATGCTTGAAGAATAGTAAAGTATACCCCTAATAGTACTGTAAAAAATAAACCTTGTGTTGTTTGAGAGTGATTTCCCTCTATTAGACTATGGTGGGCTCATGTAACTGTTACTCCAGACGCTAATAAGATAGCTGTATTTAAAAGAGGAATTTGGAATGGATTAAATGATTCAATTCCGGCTGGAGGTCATATAGCCCCTAATTCAATAGCTGGAGAAAGTCTTCTATGAATAAAAGCTCAAAAGAAAGAAACAAAAAATAATACTTCAGATAAAATAAATAGAATTATTCCTCATCGTAATCCAATTGTTACAGCATGAGTATGTAGTCCTTGGAAAGTACCCTCTGGAGATGTCATCATTGATATACTGTTAGAATTGTAATAATATTCCCTAAAGTAAATATAGATATATCATATTGGTGGAATCATTTAACTATACCAGAAACAGTAGTTATAGCCCCGATTGCTCCTGTAAGAGGTCATGGACTGTAGTCTACTAAGTGGAATGGGTGATTTGAATGTGTTGACATTAATTTACTTCTCTAGAATAAAGAGTTCTTAAAACTGCAAATACATACGATTGAATAATAGCTACAGCAGACTCAAGTACTAAAAGTGCAATTTGAGCTATTAATAATAGTGACGCAATTATATAAGATAGGGAAGGACCTGTATTACCCAATAGAGTTAGTAATAGGTGTCCAGCAATTATATTAGCTGCTAATCGTACTGCCAGTGTTCCTGGTCGAATGATATTTCTAATTGTTTCAATACATACTATAAAAGGTATTAGAACAGCTGGAGTTCCTTGGGGAACTAAATGAGCAAATATATGTTGAGTATGGTTAAGTCATCCGTAGATTATAAAACATAATCATAAAGGAAGATCTAGAGTTAATGTTAAATTTAAGTGACTAGTTCTAGTGAAAATATAGGGGAATAATCCTATAAAATTATTAAATAAAATTATTGAAAATAATGATACAAAAATGAAAGTTCTTCCATTATGTCCAGTAGGACTTAGTAGTGTTTTAAATTCATTATGTAAAGTCAATAAAATTTTATTTCAAAAAATGTGGTATCGAGAAGGCATAAATCAATATATTGAAGGAATTATTAAAATTCCAATAAAAGTACTTATTCAATTAAGAGATAAATTAAAAATAATTGAGGAATTGTCGAATACAGAAAATAAATTTGTTATCATTTTCAATTTATTGAATTTAATTTAATAGAACTAAGGCTATGAGATTTAGGTGAAGATGGCAAAACAGAATAATAATTTATTATATTAAATAATACAAAAGTAATAGAAAAAATAATAAATAAGCTTAATCAACCAATAGGGGCTATTTGTGGAATCAAAAAATATCAATAATTTGATAATTTTAGTTTGACAAACTAATGTTATATATTTAACTAATTTTTTAGTTCATTAGAAGTAAGTGCTAATTTACTATTGAGTGGTTTAAGAGACCAGTACTTGCTTTCAGTCATCTAATGAAGAATTTATATTACTTGAAATTCATTTAATAAAATAATTTACTGGAACTCTTTCGATTACATTAGGTATAAATGTGTGATTTGCTCCGCAAATTTCTGAACATTGTCCATAAAATAACCCTGGTCGGTTAATTAAAAAGTTAGTTTGGTTAAGTCGTCCTGAAGTTCCGTCAATTTTTACACCTAATGCAGGTACTGTTCATGAATGAATAACATCTGCGGCAGTAACTAGAATCCGAATTTGGGAGTTCATAGGTAGTACAACTCGGTTATCTACGTCTAATAATCGGAAGCCATCAATTGGTAATTCATTTGTAGGAATTATGTATGAATCAAACTCTAAATTTAAAAATCTGAATATTCATAGCTTCAGTATCATTGATGCCCAATTGACTTTAAAGTAATGGATGGCTCATTAATTTCATCTAATAAATAAAGTAAACGAAGAGATGGAAAGGCAATAAATAATAATACAATTGCTGGTAAAATAGTTCAGATTACTTCAATTGTTTGTCCATGCAATAAGAATCGATTAGTATATTTATTAAAAAATAATATAAATATTAAATATCCTACTAAGATTGTAATTATTACTAAAATCAATAAAGCGTGGTCATGAAAGAAAGTAAGCTGTTCTATTAGAGGAGAAGCTCTATCTTGTAGTCCTAAATTTGATCATGTTGACATTGGTTCTAACAAAAGTAAAATACTTTATAAATGGAGCTTAAATCCATTGCACTAATCTGCCATATTAGAAATTAGTTAATAGAGGTAGCTCAGAATAACTGTGTTCAGCTGGTGGTGTATTTTGGTATCATTCAATTGAAGAATTTAGTTGTATTGGGTAGATTACTTGTCGTTGAGTAACTAAGCTTTCTCAAATAATAAATAAGAAAAATAAAATTCCTAAAAGGGAAATTGATGAACCAATAGTTGATACAACATTTCAAGTAGTATATGCATCTGGATAATCTGAGTAACGTCGTGGTATTCCGGCAAGTCCTAAGACTTTTTAATCACTTATCACTTGTGTCTACGTCTATCCCAACTGTAAATATATGATGTGCTCATACAATGAATCCAAGTAATCCAATAGCTAGTATAGCATAAATTATCCCTAAAGAACCAAAGGTTTCCTTTTTTCCTGATTCTTGACTAATAATATGAGAGATTATTCCAAACCCTGGAAGAATTAAAATATATACTTCTGGGTGTCCAAAATGTTGGTATAAAATTGGGTCACCCCCACCAGCCGGATCAAAAAAGGATGTATTTAAATTACGGTCTGTTAATAATATAGTAATAGCTCCGGCAAGAACAGGTAGTGAAAGAAGTAATAATAAAGCAGTAATTACTACTGATCATACAAATAATGGTATTCGGTCAAATGTAATTCCTGCAGATCGTATATATATTACAGTAGTAATGAAATTTACTGCTCCTAAAATTGATGAGATTCCAGCTAGGTGTAATCTAAAAATAGCTAAATCTACTGAGGCCCCACCGTGAGCAATTCCTGAAGAAAGCGGAGGGTAAACGGTTCATCCTGTACCAGCTCCATTTTCTACTATACTACTGACTAATAATAGCGTCAGTGAAGGAGGTAACAATCAAAATCTTATATTATTTATTCGTGGGAAAGCTATATCAGGTGCCCCTAATATTAGGGGTACTAATCAGTTTCCAAATCCACCAATTATAATGGGTATGAAAAAAATTATTACAAATGCATGAGCAGTTACAATAACGTTATAAATTTGGTCATCACCAATTAGGGCTCCGGGATGTCCTAATTCAGCTCGAATTAGAATTCTTAAAGAGGTTCCTACTATTCCGGCTCAAGCTCCGAAAATAAAATAAAGGTTTCCGTTTTTATATACTAGAAGATTCAAAATCTGGAGAGTCATCTATTAAAATTCATGAAGCTACTTATACATTAATCATCTTACCATTAATAGTAATATTTTAATGGCACAACATAAGGTTTTACAAAGTAAAAATGCTATTTATCTATATAAAAAAGTTGAAATCAACACATTCACTATTCACCCCGGCAATCATTCTATACTGTTAGATAATGTTATAATTGGACAACTTCCAAATTTCTTAGTATTTGGTATGGTAACATATACTGGTGATCGTTCAAAAAATCCGTATAACTTTCGCCATTTCAATTTACAAAGATTTAATTTAGTTGTAAATGGAGTACAAGTACCAGCACAGCCAATTGAATTTGATTATAAACATGCACGTATAAGTACAAGGGGATATCAAACCTTATTTAAAGGTACTGGTACAAATTCATTGAACATATGAAAAAACATTATTTATAATATGTAATAAACATTTTTTTTTGTATATTTTATTATATAATATAATTTTATTAGTTTATCCATGTCTTTGCATTTCCTGTCAGAATAATCGCAACCACATGTATCTGGTCCGTCCGTTAAGTCATCTGTGGCGCATGGACAGCTCTTATAATGTACTCCGTGAATAGTTAATATTTTTTCCAATATACTGGTAATGCTTACAATAAGGGATAAGCTTAATAAACTGTTTTTTTATGATCGCCCAATAAAATATTATTAAATCCTTTTAAAAACTTTTTTACTTTTATAACTTCCATAATAGTTTTCTTTTCCTATCAAATTGTAATTTATGCGATAAATAACTTTAATTCAAATTTCGTTCCATTTATATATAATGGATATCTCTTTAAAATGAGTTAAAAAGATAATTCCATTAGTTTTAATATACTCAATTAAAATTTTAACGAGATTATATAAAATTTGACTCAAGAAAAAACTAAATAAAATTAAACATGTTTTAACATGTTCAATCTTTAAAACTTATAGTATGTTGTTTAAAAATTGATCCCAATGGAGTCTTATGGCTCCATGCAAATTTAAATAAAAATGATCCCAATGGAGCTATGGCTCCATGCAAATTTAAATAAAAATTATCCCAATGGAACCAAATGGCCCATTCATTCATATAACCAAATTAACCATGACTTTGTAGAATAAAAATATACTACAATATCCATTATAGTAAAATTCACCTTGAATTAAATATGTGTCAATGCATTAATGCAGAAGTGCATTTACCTGTTTACAACAAAAAAATTACCCACCAAAAATATATGTCTAATAATAACATTCATTCATATAGCCATGTTTTAAATTACAATCTTCGTTCCTCAACAAAGTTTCAAATTGAACCCTTTGTTCCTCAACTCTCTTGATGATCATGCAAAATAAATCATAAAGTATAAAACTGAAATTTTAATTGCTTCTATAACATATACAACAACAAAATTATTACGTACATATATGTACGTTTATAAATATTGCCATTAAAAATGCTTACTCCGAAATAATTATCCCAAGAACAATATGAGTTGCAAATTTACTCTTTACGACTGCATGCCTTAATAACATACATATAATATATATGTATGTATCAACATTAACAACACATATGTTAAAATGTCATCCCAATGCCTGCATGCCATTATAATGTATATAGTATACATATAATACACCCGAAATTACACTAACAACTACTCTGTTACAAAATGATCCCTATTGAAAACAATAACAAGACCTCTGTTAAAAAATTATCCGAACTGAAATACACTAACAACTACTCTGTTAAAAAATGATCCCTATTGAAAACAATAACAACATCTCTGTTAAAAAATGATCTTCATGGCGCCTTATGGCTCCATGGAGCCCATTGAGCCAGAACTGGCGCAAACGTACTTCTGTTCATGTTAAAAAATACTTCCTATGAAAACAATTAGAACGCTTTTGATAAAATATTATCCACCCATGTTAAAAAATACTCCGTATGAAAATAATTAGAACGCTTTTGATAAAATATGATCCACACATCTTAAAAAATACTCCCTATGAAAACAATTAGAACGGTTTTGATAAAAAAAATGATCCGAACTGAAATACACTAACAACACCTCTGTTATAAAATGATCCTCATGGCTCCATGGAGCACCTTGGAGCCAGAACCGGCGCAAACATACTACTCACACCTTGTGGAACGCCTGCTGGCTTGTATTTAAATTAAACAATAGAACTACATCTTATCGAGATGCTGTGCAGCTGCCGTAAAAAAAAATTAAATTAGAGTAGTTCTTTACTTGATTCAACCGGTCAAAGATTTTTAGTACAGAATATTCCGTTTGGGATATATGTTGCTGTAAATCATTGGCTCGGGAAAAATATAAGTTTTGCTGAACCTCATCCTTAGCAACAAAACAGACCTAACCCTGTTAATGATTGAAATTATACGTTTTTGAATAATACCTACAAACATTTTTGGTAATAATTTTCATCCTCAATTACAACCTGCATTAAGCTAGCAATTCTATGTATCATAATCCAGGAGTAACTACGAAATCTAGTAGAAACTAGTAGAATAACAAACTAGAACACCGATACCGCTTGAGAACTCAGCAGGAGACAGGTTTTTTGGGTTTTCGGAGTTCTGAATCATCAAGTGTTGCTAATTTTGATGTAGAGGTGGTCAGGAAAACCAATTTTACTTAACGAGAACGATTAGAAATGACAATGCAATGCAATTCTAGCTCAGGTTAATCAAGAAATTGTGGCTTTAGAGGTTCGGCTAATTACTAGAATAACCGAAATATTGGCAGTACGCACTATCCCTGATGGGATTTTCCGCAGGATATGCCATCTATTCGAAGAAATTGTAGGGGAGGTCGGAATTGCAATAGAAATCGTAGAGAAAATGAAATGGTTTCTAGTCAACGCGTTAGTCGAGCGTCATCAATACCATCAGTAGAAGAACAACCTTGTAAAGAGGCCCCTGATCATCAAAAAATTTAGAATGATGAGACGTAGCGTCGGCAGCTCAAGGTTAGTACATTGGAATGCGAGCCGAAAGGCCCCAGGTTCAAGCCTGGACTGGGGCTAACAAGATCTTTTTCATAGAAACATTTTTCTATACCGCGCTACCTCTCGGCAGTAAATGGTAAACCTACGAGAGTAAAACATTGCCTATGAAATGCTCTCAACGGAAAATCAAATCCAATTCCGTTGATAGAAGGGATTCTAATGCGACTATCGGATACAAAATTTATATCGGCTATTGACCTGAAAGATTCCTTTTGGAAAATTCCATTGTTGAATACTACTAGAAAGAAAACAGCGTTAACGGTAGCTGGTAGACCACTCTATCAGTATTCTGTTATGTCCTTTTATAACGCTCTGCAGACAATGATGCGGTTGAAGGATCTCGTGATACCCGCTGACTTAAAAGAAAGAGTATTTGTCTATTTGGATGATTTGCTTGGTTCGTTTCGCAAACACAATTCGTGCAACTTCTCGAAAAGCAAGGTGCATTCAGACAAGTGGACTTACTATCAACATAGAAAAATCTAGGTTTTGCATGAAACAGGTTAACTACATGGGGTTTTTAATAGATGACGAAGGGATTATGACTTCAAATGAAAAGGTTAAGGCAATTAAGAATTTTCGAATCCCACGTTCACCATGGGAGATACGTCATTGTCGTCGGAATTGCCAATTATTATCGTAAGTTTGTCAGGAATATCTCGACACTGACAGCGCCTATATCTGAGTTATTGAAGGGAAAAAAATTTGAGATCTCAAAAGAATCTTGTAATGCTATGAAATACTTCAAGACGACCTTTTGCACCGCCCGTTTTAGTCAATCCCGACTATTTCAAACCATTTTTTTTTACAAATTAACCAACGCTCAGGGGATGACCCCTATTCATGCAAAGCACAAAGCACATTAAACATATAAAAAAACATTATTTATAATATGTAATAAACATTTTTTTTTGTATATTTGATTATATAATATAATTTTATTAGTTTATCCATGTCTTTGCATTTCCTGTCAGAATAATAGCAACCACATGTATCTGGTCCCTCCGTTAACTCATCTGAGATAAAATATTATTAAATCCTTTTAAAAACTTTTTACTTTTATAACTTCCATAATAGTTTTCTTTTCCTATCAAATTGTAATTTAGGCGATAAATAACTTTAATTCAAATTTCGTTCCATTTATATATAATGGATATCTCTTTAAAATGAGTTAAAAAGATAATTACATTAGATAAATATACTCAATTAAAATTTTAACGAGAGTATATAAAATTTGACTCAAGAAAAAACTAAATAAAATTAAACATGTTTTAAAATGTTCAATCTTGTAAACTTATAGTATGTTGTTTAAAAATTGATCCCAATGGAGTCTTATGGCTCCATGCAAATTTAAATAAAATTGATCCCAACGGAGCCTTATGGCTCCATGCAAATTTAAATAAAAATGATCCCAATGGAATCTAATGGCCCATTCATTCATATAACCAAATTAAATGACCAAGACTTTGTAGAATAAAAATATACTACAATATCCATTATAGTAAAATTCACCTTGAATTAAATATGTGTCAATGCATTAATGCAGAAGTGCATTTACCTGTTTACAACAAAAAAACCAGTTGGGAAGGTTAGATCACATGGGAAATTTTAAAGTAGGTGTTATTATGATAGTTAGGATTATCAAAATTATAGTCGGTCTAAGCCGACTATAAATACCCTACACATATGTGTGGTTACCATTCAAAGTGATATATAGGTCACCAGGGTATACGAATCCTGAAAATAACTACAAACATTCAATCGCTGAAGAATTTCCATTCATTTAATACCCATATTTACAAATGGGTAGGTGCACCGAATTTCGATTTTTTTTGTGAACCACAAGTCTTTTCGCCGGAAAACAATATTATCATGTATTTGAGCATGATATCAATATATATTTGACCAAAAAAGTTTACCTATGCACGTATACATGAAAATTGATCTTTATATGTACATTTTATATGAGGTATTTGAACATAAGTGGTCGGATCATAGGTCACAATGGACCGATCTCGCCAATTCGCACATACAGCGTAGGTATATTACTAATCTAAGTTATAAGTTTCATTTATCTAGCTCTTCAATTTTAAAAGTAGTAGGGATTTCAACAGACAGACGGACAGACAGACGGACAGACGGACATCGCTAAATCGACTCAGGAGGTCATGCTGATCAAGAATATATATACTTTTCCATACCGGAGATGTTTCCTTCTGGGTGTTACAAACGGCGTACCAAACTGAATATACCCTTTCACTCTTAGTGTAGGGTATAAATACCCACCAAAAATATATGTCTAATAATAACATTCATTCATATAGCCATGTTTTAAATTACAATCTTCGTTCCTCAACAAAGTTTCAAATTGAACCCTTTGTTCCTCAACTCTCTTGTTGATCATGCAAAATAAATCATAAAGTATAAAACTGAAATTTTAATTGCTTCTGTAACATATACAACAATAAAATTATTACGTACATATATGTACGTTTATATATATTGCCATTAAAAATGCTTACTCCGAAATAATTATCCCAACAACAATATTAATTTCAAATTTACTCTTTACGACTGCATGCCTTAATAACATACATATAATATATATGTATGTATCAACATTAACAACACATATGTTAAAATGTCATCCCAATGCCTGCATGCCATTATAATATATATAGTATACATATAATACACCCGAAATTACACTAACAACTACTCTGTTACAAAATGATCCTTATTGAAAACAATAACAAGACCTCTGTTAAAAAATTATCCGAACTGAAATACACTAACAACTACTCTGTTAAAAAATGAATGCCTTATGGGTCCATGGAGCCCATTGAGCCAGAACTGGCGCAAACGTACTTCTGTTCATGTTAAAAAATACTTCTTATGAAAACAATTAGAACGCTTTTGATAAAATATTATCCACCCATGTTAAAAAATACTCCGTATGAAAATAATTAGAACGCTTTTGATAAAATATGATCCACACATCTTAAAAAATACTCCCTATGAAAACAATTAGAACGGTTTGGATAAAAAAATGATCCCAACTGAAATACACTAACAACACCTCTGTTATAAAATGATCCTCATGGCTCCATGGAGCACCTTTGAGCCAGAACCGGCGCAAACATACTACTCACACCTTGTGGAACGCCTGCTGGCTTGTATTTAAATTAAACAATAGAACTACATCTTATCGAGATGCTGTGCAGCTGCCGTAAAAAAAAATTAAATTAGAGTAGTTCTTTACTTGATTCAACCGGTCAAAGATTTTTAGTACAGAATATTCCGTTTGGGATATATGTTGTTGTAAATCATTGGCTCGGGAAAAATATAAGTTTTGCTGGACCTCATCCTTAGCAACAAAACAGACCTAACCCTGTTAATGATTGAAATTATACGTTTTTGAATAATACCTACAAACATTTTTGGTAATAATTTTCATCCTCAATTACACCCTGCATTAAGCTAGCAATTCTATGTATCATAATCCACGAGTAACGACGAAATCTAGTAGAAACTAGTAGAATAACAAACTAGTACACCGATACCGCTTGAGAACTCAGCAGGAGACAGTTTTTTTTGGGTTTTCGGAATTCTGAATCATCAAGTGTTGCTAATTTTGATGTAGAGGTGGTCAAGAAAACAACTTTTTCTTAACGAGAACGACTAGAAATGACAATGCAATGCAATTCTAGCTCAGGTTAATCAAGAACTTGTGGCTTTAGAGGATCGGCTAATTACTAGAATAACCGAAATATTGGCAGTACGCACTATCCCTGATGGGATTTTCCGCAGGATATGCCATCTATTCGAAGAAATTGTAGGGGAGGTCGGAATTGCAATAGAAATCGTAGAGAAAATGAAATGGTTTCTAGTCAACGCGTTAGTCGAGCGTCATCAATACCATCAGTAGAAGAACAACCTTGTAAAGAGGCCCCTGATCATCAAAAAATTTAGAATGATGAGACGTAGCGTCGGCAGCTCAAGGTTAGTACATTGGAATGCGAGCCGAAAGGCCCCAGGTTCAAGCCTGGACTGGGGCTAACAAGATCTTTTTCATAGAAACATTTTTCTATACCGCGCTACCTCTCGGCAGTAAATGGTAAACCTACGAGAGTAAAACATTGCCTATGAAATGCTCTCAACGGAAAATCAAATCCAATTCCGTTGATAGAAGGGATTCTAATGCGACTATCGGATACAAAATTTATATCGGCTATTGACCTGAAAGATTCCTTTTGGAAAATTACATTGTCGAATACTACTAGAGAGAAAACAGCGTTAACGGTAGCTGGTAGACCACTCTATCAGTATTCTGTTATGTCCTTTGGGTTTTATAACGCTCTGCAGACAATGATGCGGTTGAAGGATCTCGTGATACCCGCTGACTTAAAAGAAAGAGTATTTGTCTATTTGGATGATTTGCTTGGTTCGTTTCGCAAACACAATTCGTGCAACTTCTCGAAAAGCAAGGTGCATTCAGACAAGTGGACTTACTATCAACATAGAAAAATCTAGGTTTTGCATGAAACAGGTTAACTACATGGGGTTTTTAATAGATGATGAAGGGATTAGGACTTCAAATGAAAAGGTTAAGGCAATAAAGAATTTTCGAATCCCACGTTCACCATGGGAGATACGTCATTGTCGTCGGAATTGCCAATTATTATCGTAAGTTTTTCAGGAATATCTCGACACTGACAGCGCCTATATCTGAGTTATTGAAGGGAAAAAAAATTTGAGATCTCAAAAGAATCTTGTAATGCTATGAAATACTTCAAGACGGCCTTTTGCACCGCCCGTTTTAGTCAATCCCGACTATTTCAAACCATTTTATTTTTTTTACAAATTAACCAACGCTCAGGGGATGACCCCTATTCATGCAAAGCACAAAGCACATTAAACATATAAAAAAACATTATTTATAATATGTAATAAACATTTTTTTTGTATATTTTATTATATAATATAATTTTATTAGTTTATCCATGTCTTTGCATTTCCTGTCAGAATAATAGCAACCACATGTATCTGGTCCCTCCGTTGAGTCATCTGTGGCCCATGGACACTACTAGAGAGAAAACAGCGTTAACGGTAGCTGGTAGACCACTCTATCAGTATTCTGTTATGTCCTTTGGACTTTATAACGCTCTGCAGACAATGATGCGGTTGAAGGATCTCGTGATACCCGCTGACTTAAAAGAAAGAGTATTTGTCTATTTGGATGATTTGCTTGGTTCGTTTCGCGAACACAATTCGTGCAACTTCTCGAAAAGCAAGGTTCATTCAGACAAGTGGACTTACTATCAACATAGAAAAATCTTGGTTTTGCATGAAACAGGTTAACTACATGGGGTTTTTAATAGATGACGAAGGGATTAGGACTTCAAATGAAAAGGTTAAGGCAATAAATAATTTTTGAATCCCACGTTCACCATGGGAGATACGTCATTGTCGTCGGAATTGTCAATTATTATCGTAAGTTTGTCAGGAATATCTCGACACTGACAGCGCCTATATCTGAGTTATTGAAGGGAAAAAATTTGAGATATCCTTTTGCACCGCCCGTTTTAGTCAATCCCGACTATTTCAAACCATTTTTTTTTACAAATTAACCAACGCTCAGGGGATGCCCCCTATTCATGCAAAGCACAGTGTTGATCGTAAGAAGGGATGATAGGTTAAAAGGAGGGGGGAAAGATAGAGTAGTGTCGGTGAATGTTTGTTTTGAACTTGCCAATATCAAAAATGTCGGGAAAAACGGACGCAGGGAGATTGTTCCACAAACGTATCGTGGGACTGAAGAACGAATTCTCTCCATAATGCGTGGTTCAGTTGAGAGCCGAGTGAACTACGAAGGGGTGGGCTTGGTTTGATGCCCGAGTAGAACGAGAGGGTATGGAAAGGTCGATTTTTTATTACTCGCCAAAGCTTAACAAAGCCCAATGGAATTACACGGTTACAGAGCTAGAGTGTTCTAAAAAAGTTTAGACTTTATATTGAATTGCAAACTTTTATAATTGTAACCGACCACTCGAGTTTGATATGGTTGATGAGCTAACGAGATCTATCAGGTCGCTTAGCACGATAGCTCTGACCGGCTATGATTTTGAAATAATAATAATAGTTTGGCGCTACAGTCCTGTATAGAACTTCGGCCAAGCTCTCTCACCATTTTGAGCTGTGCGTGTTATATATATTTGTACTTAAATTGGTGGGACCTACAGTTTATTGCCAAATCCGAACGGCGGGTGAGAGCTTTTCATAGGCAATGGTTTTAATCTCGTAGGTTTGCCATTTACTGACGAGAAATAGCGCGGTATAGAAACATGTTTCTATGAAAAGATGTTGTTAGCCCCAGTCCAGGCTTGAACCGGGGACCTTTCGGCTCGCAGTCCAACGCACTAACCACTGAGCTACCGCGGCTACATATTGATATAGAACACATTTTAAAATAAAACACAGAAAAGAACGCACAGTGGTCCAAAATCCCATTCTACCGAATCAAAAGTAATACCGTCTATACATAACTTACAATTAGTACTAAATATAGCTTAATATATAGTTTATACTTCAATATATTTTTTTGCAACACACATAATTCACCAAAAAAAAAATATGTTTTTTTTTTTATTAAATTAGGTTTTATTATATTTTTAGAATATTTTTAATATATATTTTTTATTATTTGAATTCACCACAAAATATTAACCAAATTCCACATACAGCATTTAGGCTCAAAAAATTCTTAAATAGTATAAAACTATCGATAACTCGGAAAACTATAGAAATATCGAAATACCGATAACATATAATTTTCTTCGCAAAAAGTTCAAAAAGAAATTTCGGTAGAGTACAATGATATGTTTTCAGTGTCCGGACAGGTACGTGTTCGCGTTGTTAGAATTTAAAAATAATTTGCTTATTTTTTTACTCTAATAAAAAATCTTAACATACTAACATACTAATACATAGCTAGTGTCCTTTTCTATTTTTAGCAACGAATATATATTTTTTTGTTATTTCGTAGCATTATATTAAAAATTAAAATATATATCAAAAAGGCAAAAAAGGCAAGCCAAATATATTTTAATCAATAGCCAAATAAGGCACCTCTAATACGTATATAGCCACGTTTCGTCAAAATGCGTAAAAATTTAGTATAAGTCTAATATATCTCAAAATAATAAAAAAACTTAAAAAAAAAATTGGAAATAAATATTATTAGCACATAAAAATATGTTATTTATTTATATATTTTTATCAGTTACCGTAACATCTTATTGTATAAAAAAAACTAATAACGGGTCTATATACATTAGACTGATTCAAATTTGTATGAAAAATCTAGAAAATCTATTTTTTGCTTCGCGTCGACTTTCTGAAACTAGAACTTCTAAAACTGAGAAAAAGCTTTTAAAACCAAAAAAAAAGTGATCCTGTGATGTTGCGCAAAGAGCTTAAAGGACATTTTTGAACTTTTAACGACTATTTTCAATAAAAATATTATTACTAAAAGTGTAAAAAGATATCACTAAATTTTCTTTCTTTATTAAATTTAAAATATCTTACGGAAATTATGGTTTTTTAAATTACAAATTTATAGTTAACCGTTACGGTTTCTTGGCTTGCCAAACACGTAAAAGGAAGACTTTTTACTATAGTAATTTTAACGGTCGAAATTTTTCTAATTTTATTCTAATGAGTTTGAGATAATATTTTTGTATTACTTCACATACAATTATATTTAAAATGATATGTCACTCTTATATTTTTATATATCGTTTTATTAGTGCATAGTAAAATTCTGCACTCCTGCCTAAAACACTCTCAACCCAAAAGTTGATGCACACCCCAAATTATTCAAGAACATGTTTCGGATATCACTCCCGAGTATTTTAAAATCTAAATAAAAGTCGTTGGCACATTTTATTAAATATCACGGTTTAATAATTTCATTTTTTTAATAACAATTTTTTTTTCTAATATTTTAAGATTTTAGTAAACCATGAATAATGAAGTTTAAACTCATCAATATTCTTATTGAACAGCGTTTTCTAAAAAAAAAATTAATTAGCTACATTCTTGAAAAGAAATCTAACTCCTGTCGTGGATATTATCGAAGATATTGATTCAGAAATAAACCCTTTATATAATTGTATTTTTTGATTTCAATCAAAATATATTATTTTTATTCTAGATGCGCATATATGCGTGCAAAAAGTGCACTTTTTGTTGGCATCGCTAAAAACTTCTTTATTTTATTTTCAAATACTTGTTAGTTTTTTATGAACTGCACATTGAAAAATCAGTTCAAATATATAAAACAATTACTTGTTTTTTAATAATAATTAAATTATTAAAGAAAAAGTGGTAATTATAACAGTGGCGACAAGAAAAATTCGTAGCAAAATGTATTGTGCAGCAGCAAGAAGCGGCACAACGACAGCAACACATCACAGAGCACCATGCGTCGTAAATGTAAAGTTCCAGAAGCACTCCAGAGGCACCACAGCAACCAAGTCAAGCTGGACAACAGGAGGCGTTGATGGACATCATCTCGAGAAGCATAACAGAATTTCGTTATGAGCCGGATTCTAACGAAATTTTTACTAATTGTCGGTACGAATACCACTTCAAGGAAGATGCTAAGACTTTGTATGACGCATCTTAAGTTCGATTGCTTTTGCGCAAATTGAGCCAGCAAGTCTACCAAAGATACGCAGACTGCGTACTTCCGAACAAGCCAAGCGAATTCAAATTCAAAGAAACTGTGGTTAAGTTGAAATTGTTGTTCGACAAACAGGAGTCCTTGTTCAGCATGCGCTACAAATGCTTGCAAAACACAAAAAGTGACGCTGAGGATTTTGTGACATTGCCGGTCGCGTAAACAAGCAAGTGGAAAATTTTGTACACGGAAAAATGACAAACAATGAATTAAAATGCTTCATTTTTGTTTTCGGATTAAAATCTTCTGCGAACGCAGATACAAAACAAATTAATTCCATTGCTTGACAACAATCTAGACACAACACTAGAGAAACTGGTATATGAAACTCAACGTTTACTATCGTTGAAAAGCGACGTAAATCTTGTTGAGCCACAAGCATCAGCAGTCAACTCTTCAAAATACAACAAACAAAGGCAACAGTATCAGCAACCAGGTGCTGTACAACAACATGCAAAGCAAAAGGATTATCAACATCATCAGAATTATCAACAACAAACTGAAAAACTGAAAAACTGAAAAGGCAGTGTGGCGAAATGCATCTTGTTAAAAATTGCAACTTCACACATCATCGATGTGCGGCAAGACAGGACACAAAGATGGATATTGTTCATGTTTTTATCGGAAGCATAATCAGGATGACGCTCACAACAAAAGTTCCAAGCAAACAACCCGAAGTACAACAACAGCAGCAATAAAAAAACCAATTTTCGCACAAACGCTGTGAATACACACACACATAGCGTAAACGTCGTACACAATCACTCAATGCAGCGAAAATTTGTCAACATTTTTATTTGTGGAAAGCAGCTTGAACTTCAGTTTGACACAGCAGCGGATATTACGATCATCTCAAAGAAGAACTGGATCAACATTGGCAGTCCAAATTTACATCCATGTCAACGACACGCATCAGTAATCGAATTCCGCTTATAAGCGAGCTCACTACAAACATTCAACACAACGGTGTGACTCGCGAAGCAACAATCTGTGTCTCGAATCTTTGAAATCTGAATATTTTCGGGATCGATTTAATTGAGGCGTTTGAATTATGGTCTGAGCCAATAAATACTAAGTAATCCAAAAACAATTTCCAGAAGTGTTTCAAACGAAAACAGGACACTTCTCTGAGTTTAGAAATTAAAGCAAACTCAACGCCAGTTTTTAAAATTTTTGCAAGAATTTCAAATTGGAAAATATTCAGCAAAATAGATCGCTCTGATGCATATCTTCAATTTGAAGTTACAGACGTTTCCGAGAAAGTGCTCATCATAAACACACGGGACTTTTCTTGTTTAATAGATTACCTCCAAAAAGCTATGGAAACTATTCTCGCAGGACTTGATGGTGTAATCACTGTGACGGTACCATTTCTTGCGAAATGGCAGCGCTCAATAATGCATATCAAATATAATATTTATAATAATAATAACGAATAACACGACGGCAGTGTTAAACGCCGTACGACGCTAAACAACGCCACAACTTTAAACGCAGCCGCAATCATGAACAAACACCAATCATGGAAAACGCAGCCAACTTCAACGCTCGCTGGTCACTACGGTGAAGAAGAAGAGACGAGTATAAAACCGAGCGCGCAAGGCAAATCGGTCTTATTTGCTGCTGACCGACAAACCGACTGGTACTAGACAGTGGTAGTTGATTTGTATGACTGCCGAAAGTGCCTTGAAACTTTGGAACCCTACAAATCAATTCGCTGTGACACAACAATTTCACTCGCTTAGACATGTGCCTTAAAACTGCAGAGTGACTGTGATTGTTAGTCAAGGGAATCGTTGACGCCCTGGTATGGGCACCTCGCTGCCGCCTAAGAATGCTTCTTTGTGTTTTTTTCTCTAAATTATATTGTACATTTCAATTATAATAAAACGTGAAATATAAATTGAATTAATAAAACTACATTGGAATAAAAACATAAAAATTCAAAACCGAATCGCCTTTACTTAAACACGGGGAACCGGCAATAAATACGCTTGAGCCCGCTGAGCGTACCCCAGCTATAGACCGGAAATTTTTAAGCACATCGAAGTCGGTTGGCCAACATCTGCAAAACACACTGATGCGGACATTAAGCTGTTTTATAATCGGAAGGATTCTCTTAATGTTGTGAACGGATGCATCATGTCAGCGGATACGCTAGTGATTCCAAAACAGTATCAACGACGAATCATTAAGCAGCTACATCGAGGTCATCAGGGCATCGAACGCATTAAGTCAATCGCAAGATCTTATGTGTACTGGCCACGCATCGACGACGACATTAAAAATTTTGTGAAATAATGTCAAAATTGTGATGCCGTCGCGAAATCACCAACGACGACAACTTTAAGTTCATGGTCAACTCCACAAGCAGCGCTGGATCGAATTCACATTGACATCGGCTATATTCAAAATGGCTAGAGGTGGCGCAAACAACATCAATATCATCAACTGAAATGATAAATCATGTACATGAATTCATTAGTAGGTACGGACAGCCGAAAACTATTGTCTCCGATAATGGTACGCAATTTGTAAGCGTAGCTTTTAAACAATTCTGTGAGGAGAGAGGAATCCAGCAAATACAAACTCCGCCGTATCACCCCAGTCAAATGAGCAGGCTGAACGCTACGTCAATACTGTAAAGCAAGCATTGGCAAAAGCTTACGACGAACACGCACCAGATGATAAGATGAATTTATTAATTTTTCTATTATAATATCGTGCGACGCCAAATCCAAATTCTCCTAACGGGATGTCTCCGTCTGAAGTATTCATTGACAGGAAACTAGGTACACCGTTGGTTTTCTAAAACATCCTACACAGACAAAACGTGAGAAAAATGTTAAAATGGAGCAAACGTTCAACAAAAAATATGGAGCATTGCCACGAAGTTTCCAGGCGGGCGACAATGTATTTGTAAAAGTATTTAAACATAACAAAATGTCGTGGTGTCCTGACGAAGTCATTGAGAAGGTTGGATCGGTAGTATACAACGTGCTCATACAGTCGAACAGACGTAAGATTTAATACGATGTCACAATAATCAGATGAATCCAAGATTTACGAAAAATTACGATTCCAACGATGCGGATGAAACCGAGTTCATTCCACCAACCACGCCTACTATCAGTGAAGATCCGAAGCCGCGAAGATCAGCACGAGCCCGCTAGACATTTCGTTTCTTCATTAACAAAAGGGAATGTTGGCATCGCCAAAAACTTATTTATTTTATTTATTTTAATACTTGTTAGTTTTTTATGAACGTCTAAACATTGATAAATCAGTTCACATCGTTCTAGTTATTTGTAATTTTCTGATTTTCGTTTTTGTTGAAGAAACATTATTTTATATAAAACAATTATTTGTCTTTAATAATAATTAAATTACCAAAGAAAAAGTGGTAATTATAACACATTTACTATTTACTAATAATACGATATCTAAAATATAAGGGTGATATATCATTTTAAAGATAATTGTATGTGCGATAATAAAAAATTATTATCCCAAACTCGTTAGAATAAAATTAGAAAATTTTCGACCATTAAAATTACTATAGTAAAAAAGTCTACATTTTACGTGTTTTTGGCAAGCCATGAAACTGTAACGGCTAACTAAAAATTTATAATTTAAAAATCATAATTTCAGTAAGAGATTTTAAATTAAATAAAAAAAAAGAAAATTGAGTGATATCTTTTTACACTTGGAGTAATAATAATTATTGAAAATAGTTGTTAAATGTTAAAAATGTCCTTTAAGCTCTTTGCGCAACATCACAGGATCACTTTATTTTGGGTTTTAAAAGCTTCTTCTCAGTTTTAGAAGACATATTTTCAGAAAGTCAACGCGGAGTGAAACATTTTAAGATTTTTGGTTTTTGAATCGGTCTAATATACATAGTAGGAATTAATAAAATTTAAATGACAACATTTCTCAATTGCTAGAGATTTTGTCTTTTTCTTACACCATATATTATTTATGTACAAAATATATTTTTTTCATCTTAATTAAAGTACAAACTATAAGAAAATCCACTTACATTGTTTTTATCTATAAGAAATTTTTCATTTTGATTTCTGGACCAGTGTGCGCGGCGGTGTGAGAGCTTTTCATAGCCAATGTTCACTCTCGTAGGTTTACCATTGACTGCCATGAGGTAGCGTCGCATAGAAAAATGTTTTCTATGAAAAAGATGTTGACAGCCACAGGGATCGAACCGTGAACCTTTCGTCTCGTAGTCCAATGCACCAGTGACTTTTTAGACTCGTAATTCAACGTACTAACTAGACGAGCCACTGACGCTATAAGCAGAATTACAAAAGAGATTATCAATGCGGCCCAAAATCAGCCACAAGCGTCCCATGGCGGGGTCGCCAAAAAAAAAATATTACTGCGCGAGTATATTGGTAGGTGCAAAATATGTAAAGCTACGAAGGCGCCAAACTACATAACTCGACCATTTATAGGAAGCTAATTTTTGATAGAGAAACCGTTTCAGAAGTTGTAGACTTATTGAGACCCAACCGTCGTTAAAGATTAGGAAATACTACAATGTTCGTTTATCTGGATCACTTTAGCAAATTTGTGTTTATTGAGCATCTTCGTAAAGATAATCTTCTTCGAGTATTATTAAATTAATTGAAAATAATATATTTTCGGTGTTTAGGGTACCTGAACTCATTCATAGTGAAAACGGTCGTCAGTTCATTTGCAGCCATGACTAAAGCATATGCTATTAAACTCATTTTCACTGGCACATATTCTCCTAAAAGCAACACGTGAATCGATCTATCCTTGCTGCACTACAGTCGTATATTAAACCGGATCAAACCATATGGGATGAACATTTATCAGCAATTTGTCTTTCTCTACGAAGTTCAATACATTCCGCGATCGGAATGTCACCGTATTATACTCTTTTTGGGAGGAATATTGTAAGGCATATCCGTTGCTTCGGAAGCTTCAGGTGATAAACGATGGGGAGATAGAAATCTTCAATATGTCTGATGAAATGAAACTGGTAGATAATTCAATATTGCAGAATCTTGTGAAAGCCTATGACAAAAGCGCGATGAATTACAGTCTACGAAGACGACAAATTTTGTTCGAACCTGGTCAGCTAATTTTTTAAAAAATCTCCAGCTATGAGACTTTACAAAGTCTTATAATGCCAAGCTGGCACTGAAATATTTGAAAGCAAGGATACATTCAAAGGTAGGAAATAACTTGTACAGGTTAGAAAATATGTAGGGAAAAGAAATCAGAATATATGTAATTCCACATCATTTTTTATATTTTTTTCTTCGATTTTCGTGAAATTTAGTTTATGGCTTTGAATATACAAACAAAAAAATATAAGTTGATTTTTTTTTTCGAAATGCGAAAATTTCAAAAAAATTATGATGCTTCAAAAAAACCCAACTTTTTCTTATAGAGGTGGTAACTTTGAAAGCAAAATTAGTTTTATTATTTCTTAATATATTGTCTTAAATTTGCACAGTTGTTTTTTGATATAAGGGAGAAATAATTTTTTGTATATAACATATTTTTATCATATTTCTTATAGAGGTGGTAACTTCGAAAGCCATTATCTAGTTCAATAATGTTGATAAATGGATATTTTTGGTGTCTATTATACTAAGAATTTAATGTAGTTTTTGATTCTGGTACACATTATTTTTTTTATAATTCGACTTATAATTATTAAATTATTGTAAAGTTTTCGAACTCGAATTTCGGCAAAAACGGCTATTTTGATTTGGCTCAATTATTTTCCAAAATTAGTTCTATTATTTCTAAATATTTTGTCTGAAATTTGGAGAGGTGTTTTTTGATATAAGGGAGAAATAATTTTTTGTATATAACATATTTTTATCAATGACAAAATTTTAAAAGTGCTATTAACGTAAAGAATTTTTTGAACTCTTTAAACTTTATTCAAAATTACGTGTGAACATTCTAATAGATAACTTAAATCAATTTGTTAAATTTAATTTTAGTTATTGATCCATATTTTTTTTTATAGATTTTTGTCATGAACTTGTTAGTTAAGTTTTCAAACTTTCGATTGAGCAAAATATTTTTTCGAAATTACCTCGATCAATGTTTTAATGGTTTTTGGTGAAATTATGGAGGTGTTTTGTGATTTAATAGAGATATATTTTTTAAAGTCTTTCTCAAAACACATAATTTTAATTAACTTTAAAATGAACATATACACAAAGTAACGAAGTAATATTTACTAAATTTCAGTTAAGAAGTTAAAGCATGTTTGATTTTAATAGTGATTTGATTTTAATTTTAACACAGTGTGCGTGTTATATTTATACTTAAAGTGGGGGACCTACAGTTTATGAAGCATACCCTGTATGGAAAAGTATATATATATTCTTGATCAGCAAGACCTCCTGAATCGTCAATCTGTCTTCTGTCTATTGAAAACACGATTACACAAAAACTAGTAGAGCTGAAAACTCATAATTTAGATTACTATATAAGTAATCGGTATAGACTATAACTATAATAATTCTTACTAACATCATCACACCAACTATCACAATTTCCCTACTACAAAATTTTCCATGGGACATAACTTTCTTACTGTTTTTTTTATTTATTTTTAATTTTGTGTCTTTATGCTGTAGTTTATCAACCAGGCTATTTTTGGAAACAGCAGCTATTTCAAAACAATTCAATACAATTCTAGCCTCAGCTTTTTTACTTTATCAACCAGGCTGTTTTTGCTTTTCATTCCAGACATGAACCATACATTTCTGTAATTTTCGAAATGTTTTTTGTATTAAAATTCAAATTTGCTCGGTGAAAAACAATAACAATTCATAAATTTTGAATTTTTTTTAATTTTGACAGCGAGTTTTTCAGGCTAAAAGGCTTAGACGACAACCGAGCAGTTTGAAATTTTTAGCTTGGGCTAAAATTCAAATTTTATACTGGTTGATAACATAGAAAAATAAAAAATAGCCAGATATTTTGGAAAACAGCCGCTGTTTTCAAAATAGCCTGGTTGATAAACTACAGCATTAGTATAAAGAAAACGATGTTACTTTCTTAAAATCAATATTCAGAATATTTTATTTTATTTTTTGACAGAATTCTCGAAACTACTGTCTTATAACTCGGACATCTTGACATTAGATTGATCATAACTTATTATATAACTATACTTTAAATAATTCTTATGCTATCGTACGTACTATCTTAAAGATATTTTTTTTTTAAATAATATGATTAATTAATATTTACAATGAACTTTTTTTTACATTAATTAAATATATTACAAAAGGAATTAAAAAAAAACTATACCGTCAACTGGGGTGACTTTGACCGGAAAACTGTATATGTTGATTTTGCAATGCTTATAATTCGCTATTTTGTAATGGAATTAATATTTCATTATTTTATAAAATATTGTAAGTATTTCCTCTTGCAGCATCAGCAATCAAAATTTCAAGGTGTAATAGCAGTAAATATAAAAAAAAATAAAAATAAAATGGTTCAAAGTCATCTCGCTGATGAGGTGGCTCAAACATGTTAATCACCAATTTTATCAATGTTTTTATGGAACTATAAGATGACCATGATACTATATCATCATAAATGTTTTACTGAAAATCCAGATCACTTGAAACCCGTATATTTCGAATAATGGTAATAAGGATTAATATGAAAAAGGTAAACAACATTTTTTTTTTCAATAGAACAAGCTTATTTAATGGATCTAAAATATACAGATAACACAAAATAATGAAATCAACTAAAATAGTCAACTGATATGTAATATCAATTACAAATAATAAATTATAATTATTTTATAATAAACACACCTCTTTTAGTAAATAATCTATTTTTTTAAATATTTCTAAATAAATAATGGCCACTTCAAACTTGAACCCGCCTTAGTCTTGCAATTAACTCAACTCCATTATTATCAATTCATATTATTATGTCAATATCTGACATTAAATAAAAAACCAATTATTTTAAAAATGGGAAAATATAGTGTATATTTTAAAAGAATGGAACAAATAACCAATAATTTCACATGAGTTAACCCAAAGGTTCGTCTTTTAGTAAATTATTTATTTTTTTTAAATATTTCTAAATAAATAATGGCCACTTCCAATTTGAACCCGCCTTAGTCTTGAAATTAACTCAACTCCATTATTATTAATTTATATTATTATGTCAATATCTGACATTAAATAAAAAACCAATTAATATTCAAACACGTTTATTTTAAAAATGGGAAAATATAGTGTATATTTTAAAAGAATGGAACAAATAAACCTATAATTTCACATGAGTTAATATAATATTTGGGTTCGATTTATTTTATGTGGGTTTTAACCGGGTCAAAGTCACCCCCATGTATAGTTTGGGGCGACTTTAACGTCGACCAAAGTCACGCCAAAAACTTTAATTTTAAGAACGATTAAATAAAATAAATAATTAAAAATAGTAATGGACTAAAATGGCAATACATATATGGTTTATTAGAATGAAAATATATTAATTTCTAACATAAACAATGTAACGTATTGATTGTTCGTAAATAAATGTTGAAATATGAATGTTTAAATTACGTTTAATTACGCAGATATAAAATGTATCAAAGAAAATTATTGTAAAAGAATTGAAATATGTAAGTCACTTGGATGCTGAGAAAACTTGATTGTAAACATTATTTTTTGTTTGGCAAAAGTCACCTCCGGAAGTTTAAAGTCACCCCTGTTGACGGTATACAAGTGATGAAACAAATCAAGGTGAAGATTATATTGACATATTCCAGAAACTCTAAACTATTTTTTTTTTACTTTGACCCCCCGCAGAAATGTTTTCAAAATCTAAAGGTAAATTGTAACAGTTTAGTAAGTGTTAGACATGTTCAATCAAATTCAATGCTAGTTTTGCTTAATTTCCCATACAAAATACGAAACCTGATTCTGGTGTAGACAATTTTGTATTTCGTATGGGAAATTAAGCAAAACTAACATTAAATTTGATTGCACATATTTAACACTATATTAACGCTATCATCCTAAAACTATTACCGAATATATAATAACTGTATACACTTCAAAATAATAAAAATTATTTGGAAATATATACATTATAAGGGTAGATATAACGGTTTTATTACAAGTCCTTTTAAAAATTTTATCTTTTCTGAAATAATGTTGTCCTGCATTTATAGTTCGACGGGCAAAAAATAAGAAAGGTTAAAAAATGTTGGAAACTAATTAATATTTCAAATAGCATACTTAAATTTTTACGTTGGGCTTTGAAAACTTTTCTACAGGTGTGCAAAATCAAAATAAAATTATAAAATACGAAATTTTGATGAAACATGGTGATAATTAATATGTCATTTTGCACACATATGTAAAGTAAATATATAAGTGTTTGGTATCATTGAAAAGAAGAGATTTCAAGGAATCTATGCGGCAAATATAAAGACAATCTGTATATAGTTTCTGAATACTTTTTTTTTTTTTTGAAAAAGAAGAAAAAAAAAAAACTTAAAATTTGACTGAATATAACAGAGACGCTACAAAAGTAGAGCGACAGGGACAGCAAACGACGCCATATTTCTTTCCGCTCTTTCTCTTCAGTAAGGTTTGCCATTTCATGATGGAAAGATATACGAGCCAACAACGAGTCGAAATTATTAAAATTTACTACCGAAATTCGGAGTCAGTGGCCTCAACGTTAAGAGCGCTACGTCCAATTTATGGTCGTCATAATCGTCCTAGCAGATCAAGAATTGAGCGTCTAGTGGAAAAATTTGAATCCACAGGCACAGTACAAAATGTTCCCGTGCCAGTGAGACAAGGAAGTGCCCGTAGTGTCGAGAATATTGCTACCGCTGAGGCTTCTGTTGAAGAAAGCACAAATGTGCCTCTCACACGTCGTTCTCAAGCGTTGGGCATCTCTGTGACGTCCTTGTGGCGAATTTTGCGAAAAGATCTTGGCCTACATCCTAACAAAATCAAATTGACGCAAGAACTGAAGCCGCTTGACCACCAGAAGCGTCGTATGTTCGTGAATTGGGCTGAGCAACAACTTGAAAATGATTCGGATTTTCATCGAAAAATCATCTTCAGCGATGAGGCTCATTTCTGGCTGAATGGCTTCGTCAATAAACAAAATATGCGTTATTGGTCAGACAGCAATCCACACGTACTTCATGAGTCATCATTGCATCCCGAAAAAATTACGGTTTGGTGCGGTTTATGGGCCGGCGGCGTCATTGGGCCGTACTTCTTCCGTGATGATCAAAACCGGCACGTTACTGTGAATAGGAATCGCTACCGTTCAATGATAACCAAATATTTTTGGCCCCAATTGGATCATATGGACTTGGAGGACATGTGGTTCCAACAGGACGGCGCCACAAGCCACACAGCGAATGCCACAATCAATTTATTGGAAACCAAGTTTGGAGAACGTGTTATCTCACGAAACTGTACACGATGTCCAGTCGATTGACCGCCTCGGTCATGCGATTTGACGCCGTTAGACTATTTCATGTGGGGCTACGTCAAGTCTATGGTCTATGCCAACAAGCCAGCGACGATTGATGAACTTCGTATGAATATCGAACGTGAAATTGCAGCAGTATCGGCCGATTTATGCTTGAAAACCGTCGAAAATTGGGTTCAGCGTCTGGACTTCTGCAACCGTGCCAGTGGTGGCCATGCAAAAGAAATCGAGTTCAATACATAACGGCATCGAACGTAATTCTACAGGAATAAAGAATTTCATTGATATTTAAAAATACTTTTGTAGCGCTCTTATTGAAAAACCCTTTATCTAAATAAGTATTAACCTTATCATCATGAAACTTTTACTTAATATACAATAGTTTTATTTACTTATGTTTTATTAAAACATTTTTAGGAATATATATTATATAGATATAACGGTTTTAACCTAGCCCATTAAAAAATTATTATATTTTGAAAAATGCTGCCATGCACATATACTTCGCCCGCAAAAAAAAAATTAAAAAATGGATAATAAAAAAAATTTCGACTTTACAATTTTATATTTACTAAACCACTTGAGATATTTAGTTTATAATTTAGTTTTTCAATTCAGTTTATAATTTATGTGTTAATTGTTTATAAAAGTCCCATACTAATATTTTGATTTCATGATAAAATGTACAATCTATGTATAAAAGTAAAGTAAAGTAAAGTCTTCAAAAATTAAAAAAAAAAATCATGTTCTAGTCTATATCTTTAAAACTAATCAAGTTATTTTCTCATGTAAGCACATTTTCTTTAGATTTCAATGTAAGCTTTTCATAAACAAAAGAATTTTAAAAATCCGATAACTTTTGGATTTTTTACAATTTTTGAAAAAAATTTCATGAAAAAAATCTCAACTTTACTGATTTTTCAATTTTAAAACTTAAGTTCTCTCAAGTTCTCTCTGTACAACACTTTTAAAATTTTTAAAATCGGTGGTGTGGTTCCGAAAATACTGAATTTCACCCGATTTAAGAGCATATGGAAGCTGAGTCAACAGCAATTCTCAAAATTTCTTTTGGTAGAACTTTAAAAATTTGAAATTGCCCCTTATATTTCGCAAATCTTCGATTTCCTTGTCTAATGTTTGCCCAGAATTCATTTTCGTCGTAGTAGTTGCAGCAACATTGGGTAAATCGCAATCAGGAAAGTTGATTTCGGAATTCACATTTTGTTGCCTCAATGAGTCATTTTGAGGAATGTATTTGAGTATGGAACACTTCGTATTTTGTCAAAATGATTATTATTAAGCATGCCTCGATTCATCTGAAATTTTAATTGACACTTACGAATTCGCCGTAAATTTGAAAGCTTTCGAAAACTTAACAAACGCTGATAATAGGCAGCTGTTTTTGAATATGAAGTAAATTGCCAGAATGAGCTGGCATGTGTCTCAATGAACTGAAATGTAGCGAACAAAGCTAAAACGCGCTCGTCTAAAAGGCACACGATTCGAGTTTTCGCAAACACCTTGAAAATTGACGCAAAGCCGCTGTTGCTGAATGAACTGAAAGTTTGTTTGTATCTGTATGCGCTGAAATCTGTTTGCGCCGGAATATGTATGCGCCGGAATTTTCGTGAATGCGTCGGAAAGCTTCAAAATCTTTCTGAATGTGCTGGAATAAATTCTGCATGCACCGAAATCTGCATGCGTCGGAATCTTTGTGCGTCGGAATATCAATATTCAGAATATTTTATTTTTTGACATAATTCTCGAAACTACTGTCTTATATGGGCCATTCCTCACCAAATCGACCAAAAGAAGTCAAATTTTAGATTTTATCTTTTCGAGTGAAAATTTAGGATTTTTTCAGAATTTTAAAAAGGGTCCTTTTTAAGGACCACAATTTTGAAGTGCAAAGATAATGGCCACGGGCCACATGTTAATGTTTAAAAGTTACAACTTAATTTTTCTAAAAGCTTGTTCTATTAGCTTTAAAACGAGTAATAAACGGAGTTTTTGAACAACCATACAAAAGAGATTTTGGCCCTTTTTCCAACTTTGTATCTGTATCTCAGAAGTAGTGGTCGGAAAAATAAAAAAAAAATGGTTAGTGCATGTCTCAATATCCTTTATCAATTCCCAAAATTTCATTGAAATCGAAGAAGGTGAGTTCCGACCGCTGGTCGATTTGGTGTGGAATGGCCCATATACCAAAATATTTTCTTATATCCATATTTAAGGGGGGGTTGTACAAACTGTAGCTTGCACAAAGTGAGTAAGGGGGTGCGATCAAGAAAAGGTTAGGAAGTCAAGAAGTGTTAGACATTAGAAAATTAATTTTAAATTAATATGTTAAATATAATTTATGATATAAATTTTAAAAATATGTGTCTTTTACAGACAATTTGAACAAAACAATTTATTGAACTCGTTCGTCAAATAAAATTAAATAAAAACAAAATTATTATATACTGATTTATATTTTAAAAGATTTCTGAAAGTGTCATTTGTAAAATGTACATATTTTACATAAAATAAAGCATTATAATTACAATGTAAAGAATTTACATAAAGTAAGGTATATAGATACATTTTTCTATGTTACATTTTTTCTTTTGCACTCCTTATATAGTGAAACTAATATAAGCTTCGGATGGCTGTAAAAATGTCCAAACGGTTTTTTGATAACTAATATTTAGTCTATAGAGAACAATTTTTACAGATAGGATAACTAATTCGAATTTTGGTTTTTTAGACCACTCTACTATGCATTTTATGAATAGGTGACATTCCATTAATATTGATTAATATGTAAAAACAAATTAAACTAAAGTAATAAAATATAAAATGTACTAACCTTTTTTCAATCTCTTCTAAATCTTGATTAACTTTCTTTATTCGTTTCTCAGTTGATATTAACTCATTTTTACAATTCAGCAATTTTCTTTTTCTATCTTCCACAGATATTTCTTGGAGAGCTTGTATTAACTCATCTCTACGCCTGAAAAGATTGTTAGTAAGAAGATTGTCTAATTTATTTTTCACTACTTCCAACTGCATTCTTTGGGTAAATGCTTCTTTATTTTCTTGATTAAGTCTTCTAATATCATCATTTAGTTGATCTATTTCTGCCTGATCTTGTGCTGAAAGTGTAGACATTAATTCTTGATTGAGTTCGGCTTCTAAACCAGTTTTTGTGCCATTCATAGATACTAAACTAGCTTTACATTGCGCAGCAGATCTTTCTTTTGGAGCCCGATATTTTTCTATTCTCACTAATTCCTCTTTCATTAACCGAATTTCTCCTTGCACTTTTTCAAAAAAATCCTTTGATTTTCCTTGTTTAGTCTCAGTTTTTTGCATTTCCGATACTACGCCATTAATATTATTTTCTGTTTGTTTTAATTCGTTTCTAAGTTTAATAAGTTCTTTGTCGAAGTCTCTTATTTGTTGAGAGTATTCAGTGCGTTTTTTTTGCATTTCTAATCGAGATCGAGATGTGTTAAAATACCCACCAGTCAGGGAACCTTTAGACGATACCTGATCACCATCTAGTGTTACACAATCTAGACCAGTGCTTTTGGCAAGTTCGGTGGCTCTTTCTAAATTTCTACAAATTAACGTTTTTCCAAAGATATATCTTAAAGCCTTGTCATGTTGTTCATCATATTTTAGTTTAGAAATCATCGGTATGGAGTCTGGGTCATCTGGATAATCGTGAATTTTCACTTGAAGTCTATTCAGTGGCATAAATGTAACTTCTCCAGGAAGTTTTAATTTATTCATCTCTTTAAGTATCTGAGTACCTACGCGATCGGATTCAACTATATGATGAAATAATCTGTTACCAGCTGTCACTTCTACAGCAGTGTAAATAGTTTTATCACAGCTAAAATTTTCAATTACTGGACCATAGTAGGATCTAGCAATGTCGGAATACTGACCCCCTCTTTCTAAAAAAGAATCTAGTACTTTTCTAACGGAATCACGTCCATTTAAAATAGGTTTGCCAGCCATACTTCGAAGCGCTTGATCAGACCTTGAGAGTTCTTCTTTATGTGTTTGAAGTTGTTGTGTCATTTGGGTTTCCTTCCGCCAAAGTTCATTTCGAGTAGCTTGATAGTGATCCTTAGTTTTTTTTAATTCGTAATACTTTTTGTTGTGTTCATCTATTTGGCCGCGTAGATGTTCTAATTCTAATGAATGTTCTTCAATTTTGTTGCCTAGTTCCGTTTCAGAGTTTGCATCTTTGTTTAAATCTTCTAAAAGTTTATCATTATGATTTATTTTATCTTGAATTTGTTTGCTAAGAGATTTTAATTCATTTTTTATCCATTTATCTCTATCTTCACGTGACGAAAATTGTGACCCTCGACCTTGCTTAGCGTAAAGTTCTTTACGTTTTTGTTCTTTTAGAGCTAAATCTCGTGAATATTCTTCTTCTTTGCGTTTCATTGATTCATATTTGGGTTTTACATCATCAAGTTCTTTTTCTTTTTCGCTAATAGTAATTTTCAGTTTTTTTAATTCTTGATCCGCTCTTTCTTTCGACTTGTTGTCTCCTTGAACTTCATCATTAAGATCTAAAATGGTCAGATCTAGCTTGGTTTTTTCTCGTAATAGTTGCTGTTGCTCCGTTAGCAACACCGAACGATCTTCTTTTGTGGTTAAAACACCCTTTCTAGCGTCTTTTAAACCCTTCTGAATATTTTTTATTTTTTCTTGAGCTTTTTGAATTTCAGAATTATACATTTTTTTTTTATCTCCAGAATTATTTTTTTGCTGTTGTAGTTCTTCCAAAGCTTTTCTTGTTTCCTTTAATTCTGTTTCATGTATAATATATTCCAATGAGCGTCGAGCTTTATCCCATTTTTGATATTCTTTCAATTCTTCCTTTTCTTCCTCTAAGGTTTGTAATCGTTCTTCTATAATTTTGAGATACTCTGTAATTTTTTCTAATTTGCCTTCTGTTTCACGTAGTATATTCAGTGATTCCTCCTTTCGTTCATCATAAACTCGAGTTCCAGCTACCTCTCGTAATAATTTAAGACGATAAGAATCCGCAGCTGTGGCCATTTGATTAATTTTGCCTTGTTTCACAATGTAATAAGGATTAGAATTTGAAAATCCAGCGGATTCCAGTAGATTAACAACCTCTGTTCGAGGAACAACTTTTTTATTTAAAAAATATTGATCTTTCTTTGCCCCTATAACTCTGCGCAAATATATTTCGTCTTTGTCAATCTAAAAATAAATATTAATTCAATAATTAATTTTTTTCTTTGCCACGTCTCAATCTTGTATTTGCTATTTACCGCATATTTGGACATGCATACGTAAGAGCTTCCGACATAGAAATATAAAAAAAATCGATAGTAAATTATTTTCTTTCTTTCGTAATTCTACATCGGAAGCTCTTATTTACAAAGTGTAACACAATACGGAAATGGGTGCAGCAATATAACAGTATAGGGCAGGCATGTCAAACTCATTTGGCATCACGGGCCGCATTGGCAATTTAAAAGGTGAGGACGCATTTGTACCATAAGAAAAAAAATCGCTCGTTCTTTACATTTGGTTCTTCGGTTGTAAAATGAAATATAATGTTAAGATGATCAAATTTTCCATTGATCTTCGTTAAAAGCGCCGCAGTCGAAATATTTTTACAAATAATGGTGGGATTTTTGTCTATTTGAAATATATCGAAAAAATAACCGAACTTCTTTCATCCTGCCAAATACTTTTTCTGAGGTATTTACAATGGAGTATATTTCAAGCACTAGAAAAAATGTATAAAACAGACCTGACAATCATCTAAAATTGTTGCAACTATTTATGTCGGCAAGATCGTGCGATATCGAATCTTTTACCAATATCGAAGGCCAAATCGTACTAAAACTGCAAAATAGTTCAAAGCGACATAACGAAGTTTTTTTCTAAACGATAATAAAAACGATTCTGGATTAATATTGCGTCAAATAGTTCAACTATATGGAGATTTATTTGAAAAACACTGCGATATCGATGTGGAAAATATTTAAATATTCTAAAATAAATTTTAACTTTACGAAAATTACGAAATTTTAATAATTAGCAACAAGATTGGATTTTTGTTACCAAATTTTTTAGATTTTCGGTACAAACAATACTTAAACATATTAAAAAAGTTTGTTTTTAAAATTTGATATTTCAATAAATTTGAAAAGGTTTCCTTTTTGTGAATAATTGATTTAAACTGCAAGGACAATGACCATTGATTAGATGTTCAGATTTAGGACTTATGACGAAGTTTGTTTTATTATATTTAAAGCGAAGTTTGCAGTGATTATTATATACGGTCAAAGTGATTATTGATTCATTTTTTGAAACTTTGGATCACTGTATCTCTGGAGAAGGTGAGAATTAAATTGATTCCAATTCCAGCTTGTGCAAAGCAAGACTCTTGGTTAAAAACGTGTCGATATATTTAATAAAAGTCAAAATTTTTGTTTGTTGTTTTATTCTGATTGCGCCTTTATTTGACACTGGAGCTGATTTAGAAAATGGTTTGGTTAAATAGGGTCCAGTTTTTGAGATTTTTAAGTTTTAATTATTTTTCTCTCCCTTTATATAATAGTCGAACCAAAAACAATAATGTAAATTTTCTTTTCGATTTTAGACTATGCGCTACCATATATTTTTTAAAAAACAATATTACTAAATGAAAAAAAGCTAAAAATTATTGTTATGCCATTTCTGCAACGCCACGTATAATATTTAAAATGACAATTTGGAAAATAAATTAAGACTCTATATTAAAAACTCATCGAATTCTCATTAATAAATTTTGGAAAATAATGTATCTACAAAAAGTTTTTAACCAAGATTAGTAATTTAATTTCTTATATAGCATGTTAAATTGGATACATGGCGCTGCACAAAAATGCACAACAATACATAATTTTAACGCCTGAAAATAAATAATTTTAAAATTTTTCAATTCTTAAATATACATTTCTTTTAATATTATTTAAAAACTCTTCGCGGGACGAAAGATGAAAGGTTGGCGGGCCTCGTATTTGACATGCCTGGTGTAGGGCATTATTTAAATAAGTTTGTATGCATTAGATTTTCAATCTATATTTTAAAATATGTTTCAAACATTTATTCGTTATTTGAAATTTCAATCATTTATTCGAAAAAAATATTTGTGTAGCAATTCTATATTAGTTATTGTGGTTATTGTTATTATGTTTAATTTGATGTAATTAAAATGTAGATGTAATTAAAATGTAGATGTAGAGCTATTAAAAAACAATAATTTTATTCATATTGCCACTACTGCAACTACAAGTATGTTTGTTGCTCAGATGCAGTCATATAAAATTCTAATCCTTAAAGTTATGCACTCAATTTGAATATATTTTATGTGATAACTACAATTGTTTCAGCATTTCAAATAAAATATTTTTCAAACAATACACATAACTATTTTTTAAAGTATTTAAATAAGTTATGTAGGGGAGACCGGGGCTAAGTCGACATCAGGGCAAAGTCAATATTTACTTTAAAACGCGAATGTGATGTCAGATCAACTTCAAATTGATACTGTACACGTAACATTAGATGCCACTATCACCAAAGAAGAGACACATATGTGTGGTTACCATTCAAAGTGGTATATAGGTCACCAGGGTATACGAATCCTGAAAATAACTACAAACTTTCAATCGCTGAAGAATTTCCATTAATTTGATACCCATATTTACAAATAGGTAGGTGTTTTTTTTATTTTTTTATTTTTTTTTTGGAATCAGAAGTCTTTTCGCGGGAAAACATTATTTTCATGTATTTGAGCACGAAGTCAATATATATTTGACCAAAAAAGTTTACCTAAGCACGTATACAGTAAAATTCACCAGTAGATGTATGTTTTATATGAGGATTTGAACATAAGTGGTCAGTTCACAGGTCACAATGGACCATGCCCATTTTACCATTGCCCTTTACCATTGCCCATTGCACTGACAGACAGCGTAGATATATAAGTAATCTAAATTAGGAGTTTCGTTTATTTAGCTCTTTTAGTTTTTCTGTAATCAAGATGTCAACAGACAGACAGACGGACATCGCTAAATCGACTCAGGAGGTCATGCTGATCAAGAATATATATACTTGTCCATACCGGAGATGCTTCCTTCTGAGTGTTACAAACGGCGTACCAAACTGAATATACCCTTTCACTCTTAGTGTAGGGTATAAAAATGTATTTTTTGACTCGAAAAGTTACATATTGATAACGCAGTAAACTTGTACTTGCCATTAAAGTTTTGATTATTTATATATATTGTTGTTAGTTTTCTGTACTAAGGGGTTCACTTACCATGTCGTGTTGATTTTTATTATATTTTTTCATTAAATTCGCATTTTTATGCCAATAATTTTAGACAAAGTCTCGTGGGGTAAATTCGACACATAAGCTTGACCAGATTCCGCAAAAATACTATTTATGAAACATTTTGTTCTATGAGTTTTACAAAATAGTTCATTCTTGCAATAAAAGGAGACTTGTCAATCATTTGACCATGATTTAAGAAGTTATTGCAAAAAATAGATAAAATGTGAATAATATGAATAATGGTCAAACAATTTCGCGGGACCGGAATAAAACAGCACGAATAGTTTTATCTTGGAAAATATAATTCAATCAAATTGAAAGATATCAGCAAAAATGTGCATTCGCGGGAAAAGTGGGTAGTGTTGACTTTACCCCAGCCTATTTTCAGAAGCAGGTTTGAGGTTGTGTCGCATTTGCATTTGTTTCGTGGTACTAAATATTATAGATCTTTACAGCATATGGAACATTTTTAGCTAATGAATCAATCTATCCAACTGGATTATTATTATGTCATTGATATGGTGGTCAAAATTAGCATTGAAAAACAAGTGTCGACTTACCCCGGTCTCCCCTAGTATTTAAATACATTAAAATGGTATTTAAAATTTCCTTTATCACATAGGTACAATTCATGCTTGTAAATCATGCACAGATAGAAAAGATTTGTTTGAATATGTTTGAATGTAATTAAAAAGTAATACGAAATTACCATACATGTATTAGGAATGAAGTGTAATTAAATTTTAACCGAAATTGAATTTATTTTTGTTCACGTGTGAACATTATTATATTGTCCAGCAGAATCTGCCAAATTTACCATAAATATGTTACAATACCAACATAAAATTTTTATTGCATTTCAATAAACTATTTCTTGGCAATTTACTTGATTAAAATTATGCTTCGAAACGCAGAAAATGCTAATCAAATCTAAATACAACGTATGTTCGCAACGTTCGATAATTTATCGACTTACGAAGTTGGCCACGTTGTGCCGCTTTTTTTACCTACGCCATCTTTTGAACATATTCATGTTTAAAAACAAACAAAAAAGAAATTGGAATTAAATAAGCGTATTCTTGCAACATTCTTCTTGTATACGAAGTTGGCACTCGGTGAGAAAACGTGTTCGCGTCGGTAATAATTTTGTTATTTGCCAATTAAATAAATATATAAATCGTGTTATTAAAAGTACAAATAGTAAAAGAGTATAATATAGCGCAGTATATAATTTCTGAAACTATTGTGAAAAAACCACAATTAAAAATCTGTGTTTCGATTTTCAAACAGAATTTGGCATGTTTTTACAAAAGCCTCCGTGAATTCCTCGCCTACGCTGTGTTGTACTGAGACCAATTGTAACTGTACCAAATATAAAGCGAGTCTGGATCGTCTGGTTTAGCGTCTGCTGGTGCAATTGTGCATTCATTGATGCTGTCACTTGTACTTACAGTTTTAATCGAATTATTTATTTATGCATTTAAAAATTTGTATATGAATTCAATTATTATAAATTCCCACTGTGCATGTTTAAAGATTTTTAATAAAAATTAATAAAAAAACCAACATTTTATTTTTTATTTATTTTCAGAATTTTTTTCCAAAATATTTAAATATGTTTCTGTGCAAACATACTATTTTTTGAACAGAAACAACTGATATGTTTCACTGGAAACATATTTATATTCAGGTCGTTCAAAATCATGTCTTACTTTGAACATATTTATGTTTCGGTTCAAATACGTATTTTATTCGGATGTAGTAATTATTATGTTTACATTAGAACATACTCCATTTTAAGGGGCAACATTAAAATGTTTCCGGGATATTATAATGTAAGTCAGAGCTCTTTACAACACTGTTCAAGTCTCAATACAACCCTGTTTACAAATGATTTATCTGTCAATTATATATTATGTTTACATAAAATTCCAAACATACATGCCCTTTTTTTTGCAGCCTACACTAAAATTAAATCTTTGGATATCAGTTTGAAACAAACAAAAGAGAGAATATTCAGAATGTTTATTATATCTGAAATCGATTTCGTAATATTTAATTTAAACCGATATAAAAAAAATAGATTTTCCGTAAAATACCTCATCAAAAGACATTCATTGGTAGCCATTACTACAAAAATTCCATCCCCGACAATAGACACTTTCTCAAACGTACAATTTTGTTGGATGAAGAATATTTTTTAATAATTGCAGCTCCATCATTTTCTCTAATTATGCGAAGCATTTATTGATATTCGGGTATGCCTCTTACACTTAATACCGCTTCGGCACCGGTTTTATGAGTGCCAACATATATTACTTTTATATCTACACTGTCTGGTATTGAAAATAATTATAAGGAGTTCGTTACGATCTGTGATCCGATCACTTTTGGGGCATTCCACAGAAAACGTTAGCAAAGTGTGATATATTAAAGTTAAATATTTTGATTCCGTTTAATGATTTTAAGGATAAGAAATACTTCTAACTTCATATTATGTAATCAGAATTTACCAATATTCCTGGCAAATGTGTTTTTTTCTCAATTAAAGTCAAATATTTTTTTTAAATTTATTACAGTAGAAAATTGAGGCATTATATGAAACACTGTAGTTTCGTTGTTTTAAATCCGAAAGAAAATTGAATAGTACAATTTGAAAGACAATTTGTTTGCGAAAGTATGCCACACATTGCATTGGAGATAAGTGGTTCAAAGTACTGACAATTAACCAAACAGTTTTACTTTTTTGAGTTGTAACGCCCGTCACAAAAAAAAATAGTAAAAGTTTTTTTGCGAACTATTCAAATGAGAAGTTGCAAACCTACAACTGGGAAATTTTGTAAAAGTAAAGATTTTTATCGTATCTTTCCATTTATTATAGGCTTTGGTCTCATAGATATTCCAGATGGTTGCTATATCCATCAAAAATATTGTAACGCCCGTCACAATTAACAATCGTCGCAAAACAAAAAAACTGGAAAATTATATATTTGTTAATACATGCATCAATAATCAAGTATATTATTATTTAACCATAGAAAAAGTAGTAAATATTCCAAAATATTCAATAAGCAAAGATAAATAAGGGAAATTCCAAACCTTACAAAAAAAAATCATAAAAAAATCCCAAAATATCATTATTTTCGAAATGCGAAAAATATTTATGTAAGCTTGCAAAGGAAATGGACTACAAATGATCCAGACAGAGTAGTTATTTAAAAGAATGGTAATATAATACATATTTTTTTCAAAACGAAATGTTTAGTTTTCAACATAAATTATATGTGGACGGTGTGCCTTTAAATAACGGTTTACCATTCATACCACTAAAATTTGCTCTTTTTCATCAAAAAATTGCAATTCATAATTTGAATTTTTATGTATATTTGTATAGAATTCGTACAGGTAACGCCCGTCACAAAATGTGTAAGTTTTGATACTTTATAAGTAAGTGATCAAAGTAACCATTGCAGAATTTTGTTATAGAGTAAAGAACTCCAATTATTAATGAAGTATTTGAGATATATTTCATCTCCATAGTCCGATTATTTTAGCTAAAATTTAATACTTTGTGGAGTAAACTGTGTTTTTTGAAAAAGTACGTGTAACGCCCGTCATAGCATTTAACTTCAAATTTGTAGAAAGATATAGGATCTATTGCAAACGTTTTTTTATACATGCATAGAGGACCATATGATCTATCATCTGCATTTTAAAAATATATCTATCCTTTTTTATTTATCAAATGAGAAGGTTTTTGATCGTACGAATGTAACGCCCGTCACAATGGAATACCCCTTTTGTAAATGCACCTCATATAACAGTAAAATGAACGGGAAAACTCTCAATGAATATATTTTACAAGAGCTTGAGTACACAAATATAATATTACATAAACCCTCCTCTGAGGTAGTATAGACTAATTACACTGTTCTACAAATTTAGGGTTGATGAATTGTACCTAACTGGAAGTTGAGTACTCGATTTCGACATGCTGCGATGCAAACTTTATCACGAAATAAAATATGAACCTTGCCCTACGGATAATTGGTAAAAAAAAAATACGTGTCTTGATATAATTTTTCGCAAAAAATCTAAAACAAATTTGTATTACGTAAAATGTGTGTCGAGAGAGTAATTTATCACAATTCTCTAAGCTCTCTTAATTACCTTTTAAATTTTAGTTCGCAATGATTTGCTGTCAAATTTTTTAAACTTTATCTTACTGAATTTTTTCTGAATATTTTTTAATGTTTGTATATGAAATATTTCATTAAAATGGAGGGAAATACACACAGCGATATACAATGTCATACTGAAATAATGTACCGAGGTTAGGTGCAAAAACAGTTAAAATTTTTGCATGTGATGTCCGCATTATCGGGAAACATGATAAAATGCAGTATATTGGTGTATACTAGTGTATATTTAATTCGGCTGGCTTCAAAGGGTTAAACAGGAATAAAAAAAACTTTCAACGTATGCTTCTGAGCGACTGAACTGAAATTTAAAAAAAAAAATTTACAAAAATATATAAAAGTAGTTGGGAAAGTTAGATCACATGGGTAAGTTCGGTCACATGGGACGGACTTTTATAGTCGGTCGGACCCGACTATGGAATACCCTACACCTTGGTGGGGATATTAATATGGGAAATTTAATATTATTTACATATGAGAATATTATTTACATATCAGAAATTTACGTCGTATATCCTCCTTTATTCTTCCTTATTTGGCCATTACAACCCTTGATGGGTTTCGGCCGCAGTAATCACCCCTCACCAGTCGCTTCTACATTGCGCGCGCTGGCGTCAGTTTTGCACTCCAAGTTTTGTCAGGTTGTCTCGCACTTGGTCGCTCCACCGGAGATTCGGACAGAATTGAACACCTTTTTTTGCTGAAGAGCTTTCATCCATACGCTCGATATGTCCAAGCCAGCGTAGGCGCTGGATCTTAATGCGCCTGACTACGTCAATGTCGGCGTAGAGCTCATACAGCTCGTCGTTTCCATCTGATTCAGTACTCGTTTTCAACGCATATCGGGCCATAGATTTTCCGAAGAATCTTTCTCTCGAACGCTCCTAAAGCTCGCTCATCGGTGTTGGCAAGCGTCCATGCCTCAGCGCCATAGAGGAGGACTGGCATGATGAGCGACTTATAGAGCGTAATTTTTGTCCGTCGAGAGAGGGGTCTGCTCCTAAATTGCCTACTGAGCCCAAAGTAACACCTGTTGGCAAGAGTTATTCTTCGGCTAATCTCCAGGCTGACATTGTTTTCCTTGTTGATGCTGGTTCCTAGGTATACGAAGTCATTCACAACTTCGAAGTTGTGGTTGTCAATAGTGACCAATTGACCTTTGTTTGTTGACACTAGGTACTTCGTCTTGTCCTCGTTCACCGTAAGATCTATTCGACGCGATTCCCTCTCTAAACTGGAGAATGCTGCACTGACTGCTCGAACGCTCTGCCCAATGATGTCGACATCATCAGCGTACCCGAGCATCATGGAACTCTTGTTGAAGATAGTGCCATTGTGATGGAGTTGTGCAGCTCTTACAATCTTCTCCATTATTAGGTTGAAGAAGTCACACGATAGGGAATCGCCTTGTCTAAAACCTCGTTCGGTATTAAACGTATCGGTGAGGTAGTTCCCAATTCTCACTGAGCAACGTGTTTCACTCAGGGTCATCCTGCAATGCCTTATAAGTTTCGCAGGTATACCGAACTCAGACATGGTGGCGTATAGGAGACTTCTTATCGGACTCTCGAAGGCAGCTTTGTAGTCGACGAAGAGGTGGTGGGTGTCGATCTGCCTCTCTTTGGTCTTTTCCAATGCGAAAATAGGTTTTATGGTGAACTTGCCAGGTCTGAAGCCGCACTGATAAGATTCAATCAGTCTGTTGACGATGTGCTTCAGTCTTTCATATAATACGCTCGTTAGAACTTTATACGCGATGTTGAGGAGACTAGGAGTAGTTGGCGCGAATCGTCCCCTTCTTAAGGATAGGGCAGAGTATACTGAGATTCCATTCGCTAGGCATGCTTTCTTCTGACCATATTCTGCTGATGAGCTGGTGCATGCTCGTTATGAGCTCATCACCTCCGGTCTTAAACAACTTAGCAGGCAGACCATCCGATCCTGCGGCTTTGTTGTTTTTCAGCCTGTTGTTGGCTGTGCAGACCTCTTCACGGTCAGGCGGCGGTATGTCAACGCCGTCGTCAGCAACTGGGGTTGTCAAGCTGTCTTCTCTATCAGCGGAAAAGTTGTCATCATCGCCTGCTAGAAGATCAGAGAAATGCTCTCTCCATAATCTCAGTGTACCCTGGACATCTGTTGCTAGATTCCCGTCATCGTCCTGACAGGAAGAGGGTCCGGTCTTTAAACCTTCGGTCAGGCGTCTTGTCTTCTTAAAGAATTTTCGAGCCTCGTTCTGCCGCCATGCATCTCAATATCTTCACACTCGCGTCTTTCTAATTATCTTTTCTTGCGCCTAAAAAGATGTCTCTCCTCCTTCCTCTTCTCTCTGTATCACTCCTTCGCGACTAGCGTAACTACCGACTGCAGGGTGGCTCTATATGCAGCGTCTTTCTCTGCAGTGGCTGCGCGACAATCTTCGTCATACCACTTGTTCCGTAGTGGGCGTTGGAATCCAAGCACCTCTTCGGCAGCCTACGCGTTGAGCGGGAGACGTGTGTCCACTGCGCCCATATATGGCACCTTCCCTATAAAGGGTTACCATGTTCGTGCTGCGGCGAAGTCGATCAGCCTCATTCCATTGTCGGAGGTGTTTTCGTGGAGTCTGAATTATCCAACAGTTGAACCAAAGATACCCTCATGGCCCACCTTGGTATTAAAGTCGCCAATCACAATTTTGATGTCGTGACGGGGGCAGCGCTCATAGGCTTCATCGAGGCGCTCATACAAAGTCTCTTTAGTTTCATCGTCCTTCTCCTTCGTCGGAGCGTGCGCACAAATTACGCTGATATAGAAGTATTTAGCCTTGATGCGGATTGTTGCTAGTCGTTCGCATTTCCTGGATTGCGGTCAGCCTTGTATCTTTCGAGGACATCAACCAGCTGGATAGTGGCACCTTCCCTATAAAAGGTTCGGACATTCCAGGTGCATATCCGTAAGTCATGGTCCTTTATACATTTGCGTAGGTTGTCATCGTGTTTTCGGGTCGGTATCCGAGGCATGTTGTCTGTATTCGCCAAGACAATATCTTAAAATAATCAAAAGAGGTCGTAAAACAAAAACAATTAAATATACAATAGTATAATAATATTCAAACCGTTTTTCTCAGTAATTGAAGAAAATTCACTTTTATCGGTTCAGGTGCCGGTGTAGTTTTTGGGTGACATCAAAATTGTCACATTTCAGGTATTGGATATTTGGGTGTAATTTTTATTTGCGAGAGTGGGAGAACTGAAGTGACGGCACAACAACAAAATAAGTATAGAATTGCTTGAATATTTCTAGTATTTTTGCTGAAACAAATATCGTAGAATTTGAATCTTCAATTTATAATATTCTTTGATTATTTAATTCATTTTACCATTTTTATATGTAAATTCTGACAAACATCTACACATTTTCTTTTTATTTTGTCTGTTCTTATAAAGAAAGGTCCGGCAAGAACAACACTTGTTCATACCTTTGTATTAGAAACTTCTAAAATCGGCATCGAATGTTCCTCCATCTGTTCCACCATTTTTATTTAAGTTGTTTCGAATTTTATAGAAGTTCACTTAGAGCTGATTGGAATTTTCTTAAAGTTCAGCTTTAAATTGAATGGTATTTTCTTGAAGTTCACATTTAATGAGGCTATTGTATTTCTGGAAGTCGTCATCATCACCATCACCACCAGAAAACAGGATTGCAGTAACTTATCGAATAATACATTCTGAAATTCATTCGTTGAATTCTGAAATAAACTGCAAGCAGTGGTTGATTTCCGTGCTTAATTGTGTAAAAAATGGTTGAAAAGAGTCTAAAAATTCAATTGAGATTTTTTTTTTTAAACGATACATAATAGATAAAAACTGAGTAAGACCAACCACACTTCAACCAAAATAAATATTATCAATAAACTAGAAATTATTTAAATGTTCAAATTCAAATTAAAAATTATAATTTAATTTTTAAAAATACATATTAAAAATAGCATGTATTTTTATATTGATTTTTTAAATTTATAATAATATTATATATATTGCAAAAATATTATTTTTGTGGGCTCAAGGTCTTGCCAGATACAAAGTGCTATGTACTGGGGAGTTAAACAAACAACAATTGACAATAACAAAAAGTTGTTGGCTGACCGTACAGCTGTTTCGGAAGCTGTCAAGCTTCCTCATCAGCGGTCTTCTGCACAACTTCTGCATAGCAAGGCCTATAAGATCATTTTGTGCAATGAACTAAATGCGAATTTAGTACAAGCACAAAACAACCAGGCAAAACATACAAAAATTGAACCAACTTTATGCTTGTCAATTGTTGTTGTCGCATTGCAGCAAGCATCAAATAGGCTGTAGTGTCACTACAGAATCAAATACGATCACTGCACGCTTATTAAAAATTAAAATCTCACGATTTTATGATATTTTCATTGCACAAAATGATCTTATGGGCCTTGCTATGCAGAAGACCGCTGATGAGGAAGCTTGGTAGCTTCCGAAACAGCTGTACGGTCAGCCAACAACTTTTTGTTTTTGTCAATTGTTGTTTGTTTCACTCCCGAGTACATAGCACTTTGTATCTGGCAAGACCTTGAGCCCGCAAAAACAATATTTTTGCAAAAACTCTATTTTAGGTCGAAAAACCAACAACAATTTAAATTATATATATTTAAAGAATTATATATATTTAAAGAATATATATATTTAAATTAAGAAGATAAAGTTTTTTTTAATTAAAAAAATATTTTTGTTTCTGTTATAATTTATTATTAATATAATAATGTCTAATAATATTATTTTCATATCGTCGTTGTAGAACGAAAAGTCACCAAATACATTTGCAAAATATCAAATATTCATTTACAAAAATCTTTATAAATGTGTCAATTTTTAATCAATGATCTAAATCTATTAGTTGATTTTTCAACTTTAAAAATGTGTCAATTAAAAGAATATATATATTTAAAGAAAGACATTAAAAAGATAAAGTTTTTTTTTTAATTAAAAAAATATTTTTGATTGTGTTATAGTTTATTATTAATATAATAATGTTTAATAATATTATTTACATATCGTCGTTGTAGAACGAAAATGCACCAAATACATTTGCAAAATATCAAATATTCATTTACAAAAATGTAAATTTTTAATCAATGATCTAAATCTATTAGTTGATTTTTCACCTTTAAAAATGTGTCAATTACTTTATATAATATTTATCAACAAACTTGAAAATTGAGATTTTTCATAAAAATATATTTGGTGACTAACGACGATATTATTATGTTTTTAATATAATTAAATATAATTAATAATAATAATTAAATATAATTAATAATAATAATTACAATTCATATAGAACAATCACATTTTTATACCATAGAAAAACCGCAGAAAATAATTTATTATTTTCTCAAGCATTGACAAAACAAAAAATGTTAAAACATTTTTTGTGGACAGAGGGATAGGGGGAGAGAGGGATAGGGATGACAAAGGGATAGAGGGGTGGACGGAGATAAGTCAACAAACTGTCGTCAACTACGACAAACCGCAAAATTATTTTCCCATACATTGCAAAAAAAACAAAACGTTAGCAAACTGTCGTCAACTACAACAAACGCAAAACTGCACGACGCACGCGCCAAAACCATACGCACAAAACCACACAACTCACGCGCCAAAACCACACGCATAAAACCACACAACGCACGCGCCAAACAACAAAACCACACGAGGCACGCGACTGCTCTGCTGCTGCTCTGCCGCTGCTCAGTTGACCCAGAACACACTTATCGTACCTACTAACATGGTTCCACCATATGTTGAAATTTTGTTTTCTCAATGATTAATGATTAATCAATAAAACTGAAGTGGAATTGTATTTTTAAATTAACTCGTGGCATAAATTTCCGATCATACCTATGTTCAGCCATATTCAGATGGAATTGTAGATGTGCTTTAGAAAAAAATACTTTTTTCGGGCCAGTCACTTTTTTTTCGAAAGTTCCATGTGTCCTTTTTTGTTGGTGATGCGGGCACATTCACAAGTCATATCTTAAAATCTGTATAAAAATCTCTATTAATCTCTCTAAAAATACAAGCCGCGGCTTACACGTTGAAAAGAAGGCGAAATTTTAGTGGTTGTCCCAAAAGTTGTATTAGACCTCCACCTCTGTCCAAATTTCGTTTGGGATATGGCACACTTATGCGACATATATATTTTTTGTATTCGGGTATTGAAAGCGATGGTATTAAAATTGTGGTGATATCTTGCAAGCCGTAGCAATAGTGATGATTAGAACGACACTAAACGCGTATCAGCAGTATTTTTGATGTTTTTCTTATGTAGCAAATCAACGTAGCAACTTATGAACTCATAAATAGTTGGGATCATGGTTGAAGTCGCCATTAACTTTTTTTTTGAAAACTGTTTGAAAGACTCAACATTTGTTTACGAAAAATTTAAAACATAACATCAATGCTTTGTTTACAAATTCATAAAAAAATTGAAACTCAAAATGTTTAAACAAATAAATTACAACACTTTGACCATTTTCAAGCTGTCTATTGGCTCTAGATGAAAGCCACTGTGTATAACAAAAGTGAAAAAGTGAATTTGTGGTGTTAAATTTGAATAAATTAGCCAATTTAATGTGCAAAAAAACATAACCTTGAAATAAAGTTTAAAATGACAATTAATTGTTGTATTTTTAAATTTTCTTATTGATATTCTCAGCATAGTGTATGCCAACTAACTGTCTAGATGAACTAACCTGTATATACTTCAAACATGGTTGAGATTAATTAAATATAGAAATCAACAAATCATTTTTATTCATTGCTTTATGTCAATATCATGAATGTTAAAAGTATTCTGGATTTGCTCATATATATCCATTGTATGGGAATTAATCATTTATAAAGTTGCATGGTTTCAGAGTCGTATTTAAGTTTCCTCGCAAGGACACAATCTTAAACGTAAGTAAAACGTCAATATTAATTATAATATACATCTTTTGAGATATAAGTGAATGGAATATTTGTCAAAAATACAAAACATTATTTTATATTCTATGACTATCAATAAGTATAAAGAAAATTTGCAAAGCTCAACATTTTTTAAAATGCCATTGTCCAAGTTAACACCTTAACTTGAGCGTCAACTGCAGAATTGCAGTTACACGCGTATCCGGCAATCGTGGGATTGCTTACGCAGCAACACGTGCAACCAGAACGATGACCGGGTCCCAACATGCGCAATCAGAACAATAACCTGAGCCCATCGTGGGATTGCCGATGCAGCAGTTTCATTTAAGTTTCATTAAGGTATCGAGTAAGACAATATTGATTGTTAGTTTTTAGACAAGTTTGGATATAAAATTAACACGGTCATGTTCGGTATAATTAAAACAAGTTGGTTTTTATTGAAACAAGACCAGGAGCCGCCGTTGAGGCTGCTGGCAAATTGTATTTATTGAGATACCCAATAAGGGTTTAGTTAACTGGCGCCCGAGCAGGGAACATAAATGTTCAAAAGATTGTCCTTCGTTATAATCCATTGGATCCTAGTGAATTCCCGCGCGGGAGAAAATATATAGGCATCCGAATACCAAGTTAAGTCAATTAAGACTCATAGTTCTTATTTTTATCACTAGAATCCTTAGTTAATTCCCCCGTTCCCATGAGAACACGGAGGGAGAACGAAACGGGACTTCTAAAAAGATAGTGAAGACAATCGTGCCTCAGTAGGTTGTCTGTAATCAGAAACACGGACGACTAAACAAGACAACGCGATCCTTCCATGGCCGGTCGCCTTGTAGCGTTTTCCATAAATGCAAAAATATAAAAAATCCGGCTCTCTCCTTTTTCAGTATTTTGCAGTGACATTAAAGAACAAAAATATAATAAACAATATTTTGCAATGACATTAAAAAACAAAAAATATAATAAACCATATTTTGCAGTGACACTAAAAAAATAAAAAATATAATGAAAATATCAGTGTAAATTAATTTTTTTATAAAAAATTAAATAAAATAAAAAAAGAAAAGATAGAATATTATTAACAAAACTGATTTAAAAGAGAAAAAATGTTTATATAAATTAAAAAAAAATAAAAAATTTATAAAAATTGCAGCAAAAGGCTGAAGCATACATTCGTAAAAAATAAAAAATATGTGTGCAGCAAAAAGTTGAAATATTGTAAAATATATCTTAAAAAAAAAAAATTGCAACAAAAAGCTGAAACATATATTCGTAAAAAATAAAAAATTGTTTGCATCAAAAAGCTGAAATATTAAGAAATATATCTTATAAAAAAATTGCAGCAAAAAGCTGAAGCATATATTCGTAAAAAATAAAAAATTGTTTGCAGCAAAAAGCTGAAGTATTGTGAAACAAAAAAATTTGCAGCAAAAAGCTGAAGCATATATGTGTAAAAAATAAAATCTAACAGCAAAAAGCTGAAATCTACATTGTAAAAAATAAAGACAAATTAATTGCGAAGGAAATGTGTGGCCTTGTGCGATCCATTTTAGAAAAAATACATAAAAATATAAGAACAAATACAATGGAAGGAATACAAACTTCCCTTAAAAAATTTACATAAGCGGTGAACGCTATTGTTGATCAATTAAGATCATTTGAAGGAAGGATAGGTAGGATAGAAGAAGCTAGTGCGGCAAATGGCCATATTTCGGGGATGCTTAGGGGAATGGAAGCACGTATCAGTAATATTGAACGTCCCTCAGAAGAAAACAATGTGGAAGAAAGGGTAGAATATTTTGTCGCTGCACTATGCGGATAAAAGGAACGTGCACACGTTAGAGCACCATCTCGCTCAATTGTCGCAAAAAAGATCAAATCTGGACGAATTTTACGCAACAATAAACCATCAATTTTCATTACTTATCAATAAAATAAAAACGGAATCATATTCCCAGGAAACGATCAGTGCCTTAGTGGAGGCGTACCGTAATCGTTGATGTCTTTGTTCGAGGATTAAATGGCGAACTTGCAAAATGTTAATTATCCAGAAACCAAAAACTCTTCCTGAAGAATACTCAGCGTGTCTAGAGATTTAGAATCTAACGCTTAGAAACAATAGCATACACTCTAATACTACAAATAGAGTAATAGTGCCATTTAACCAAATGCAAACGTCATGCAATGAATCAAGATCACCCCCGTTACCTCAAAGAAATTTCAAACAATACCCAAACAACAGATTCAATTCGGGACAATTTAATTATAATCAGTCACCACCAAGACCTTTAAGACCCATATAAATCGTCCCCGAAACAATTCATTCCAACGCACATGGTCATTTACTAACCAGCCTCAAAAACAACAGAGGTTGTATAACATAGGAACCTGGTTGTATAACATATAACCAGCAGGAATTCGAAGGTTATGAGGAGCGAGATAACCACAATGATGAAGTTAATTTTATTACGGAATTTATAAGATTTTATAAGCCCGTCCGTGGTAAGCAGCTACACCCCTCTGACAAAACACTTCAATGTACATTAGGCCGGGTCGAAAAAAAATGTTTGAAAGTCCGCCCCTAAAATGAAAGTTTACCTTGTAAAAGTGTCAGAAATATTTTTATATTTTTTTTTCGACCTCGTCATATCTTCTTTATTTGATGTCCGATCATCAAGTTTTATATATTGTTAATATATTTGTCCTTTAGGTTTAATTGACCACCGAATTCAACTTCAATAAGTGATGTTATTTTTTTCAGACTTCTACCCCACTAAATTCAATTTTTTTTGTCATATTAATGGTCTCGTAAAATTATGAAACTTTACCGTTGAAAGTTTCAGATTGCTTCATAAACAAAAAAGTTACAAATATAGTGTTTAAGTAAAAACGATTTTGGCGGTTTTTAAAAGATTTTGAGTTTTTTTTTTTTTTTTTTCGATTTTTTCTCGATGTAAGCTTTAAGTTTAGGACAGAACAAAAAATAAAATTATATATATTATTTTTCAAAAACGTCTTAACTTAAAAACGAGTTTTTTGTAACTTTTTTGTTTATGAAGCTAACTAAATACTTTCAACAGCAAAATTTAATAATTTTTGGCGATCTTTAATTATATGAGAAAAAAATTGCATTTAGGGGGGTAGAAGTCTGATGTCACTCATCGACGACACCCTTAAAAACCTTGAAGCAATAATTGACAGGAAAAATTACATTTTGAATTTGAAGCCAAATGTAAACATTCCCTTAAAATCCAAAATATCAGAAGAAATTAACTCAACAATAGTAGGTTCTATATCGGAACAGACAAAAAAAAATGGTCTACTTCTTAAAAATTATAAGACTCTCTTTGGGCCGATTACTGGTGATGAGCTTGTTAGAATGACTGTTAGAGATGAAATAAAAACAATCACAGAAGAACCCATTTATAGCATATGCTATCCATACCCAGCTTGCATGAGAAGTGAGGTAGAGGTCAACGAGTTACTGGTAGAAGGAACAATTCGTCCTCCAAGAGTCCTTATAGTTCACCCATCTGGGTTGTACTGAAGAAACCTAAGCCCACAGGCGAAAAACAGTATCGAATGGTTGTTGATTACAAACGACTTAATCATGTCACAATCCCAGATACATATCCAATTCCTGATATAACTTCTACGATTGCTAGTCTCGATAAGGCAAAATACAACCCTTGATCTAACTGCAGGCTTTCACCAGGCCCCAATGAAAGAAAGAGATATACCAAAAACAGCATTTTCCAAAATGAATGGAAAATATGAATTTCTAAGACAACCCTTTGGCTTAAGAAATGCTCCTGCAATTTTCCAAAGGATGACAGATGATGTTCTCAAAGAATATATAGGAAAAATCAGTTACGTTTATATTGATGACATTATTGTGTTCGGGAACTCTGAGATGGATCACCTTAAAAATATTGAAATTGTATTTTCTCGGTTAAAACACGCAAATTTTAAAAGTAAATCTTGATAAAACGCATTTGATGAAAACCGAAGTGAAATTTTTAGGATATGTAGTAACTACTGATGGTATCCAACCAGACCAAAAAATGGTTACTTCTATTCAGCAAGTTCTACCGCCAAAAAATCTAAAAGACTTGAAGAGCTTTCTAGGATTAACATCATAATATAGGAAGTTCATCCGTGAATATGCAAAACTTGCCAAACCATTACCTAACCTGACAAGGGGTGAAAATGCACAGGTCAAAGCGAATCAGTCTAAACGTATTCCTATTGAGTTAAATGCTCAAGCGCTACAAGCATTTGAAGATTTAAAAACGCTAATGTAGCCGCGGTAGCTCAGTGGTTAGTGCGTTGGACTGCGAGCCGAAAGGTCCCCGGTTCAAGCCTGGACTGGGGCTAACAACATCTTTTCATAGAAACATTTTTCTATACCGCGCTACCTCTCGTCAGTAAATGGCAAACCTACGAGAGTAAAACCATTGCCTATGAAAAGCTCTCATCCGCCGTTCGGATTCGGCAATAAACTGTAGGTCCCACCACTTTGAGTACAAATATAGCACGCACAGCTCAAAATGGTGAGAGAGCTCGGCCGAAGTTCTGTACAGGACTGTAGCGCCAAACTATTAATAACATCTTCAGAAGTACTGAGGGATTACTATGTATCGCGATTCGAAAGTCAATGTGATACGAAAGTCAATTTAATTCGAAGAACAAAGCGTTTCGAAAGCAAATTCATACAATCTAACGGAATTGAAAAGGTAGCCGTGTTGTCACTTTGTGAATTTGAATACGAAAGTTCAAAATTTGAATGCGAAAGTCACACTACCAAAATACCATTTATTAGAATGCGAGTAACATTATTTTCGAATCGCATTACAGAGTAACCATTTAACTTAACCACAGATGCCTCCGATTTTGCGATCGGCGCTGTTTTATCTCAGAGTGATTGCTGGTAAAGATATCGCATATGTCTCTAGATCCTTAAACAAAACTGAAGAGTTATGCTACCAATGGAAAAGAAATGCTAGCTATTGTGTGGGCACTTGATAATCCTCTGGCGTTTGCCTTAGGCAACCGGAATTATAACGCGAAACTAAAACGCTGGAAAGCTCGCTTAGAAGAATACAACTACGAGCTGTTTTACCAACCAGGAAAAGCAAACTTTGTGGCAGACGCGCTTTCGAGTCTACCAACTGGACTTAATCATTTGATTAGTTCAAATAATTCTGTCACAGACACGGCAAGTGAAGGTCGAAGCGAAATCTCAGAGGAAGTCGGATATCGGTACTGCGCACAGCGCAGGTCAAGATAATACCGTATTGATTCCTCACGTTGAATCCCCTTTTAACGTTTTTAGATGTCAAATTGTTTAAAAAAAAAAGGAATGACTTGACTTCACAAATTTGCCCACACGAGAAACGGAAATTTGACATTATAGAACGTGAACACAAAAGAGCTCATAGGGGAAACATAAATCAAATCCTAGAAAGTTACTATTTTCCGAGCATGATTAGGCTATTCGCCCCGAAATTCAACTCACCCCCATCCCAAAATATCTTTGCCAAATACTACACATGGATATTATGGAAATTTAAAATGAAAAATTTATTAGCTGCATTGATAAGTTTTCAAAGTTTGCCAAATTTTTTCTCATTAAAGACAGATCGGTTTTGCTTATTAGAGAAAAACTAGTTAAAATTCTTCACTATTTTACTGTACCGCAAGTGTTGGTCACAGATAATGAAAAAAGCTTTATTAGTCCTATAGTCTCCAGTTTTATTAAAGCATTAGGTATTAGACTATACTTAAACCCAACGCAACGTAGTGAAGTAAATGGACAGGTAGAGAGACTTCCCTCCACCATTTTGGAAAATTATCGATGTCTAAGAATAAAGTATTCTGATTTAAAAGACAAAGAATTAGTTAATGTAGCAGTTGATAGGAGCAGTTAGAACTGCTATCTGATAGATAGCAGTTTTATCCACTCAGTTATACAGAAAAAAACCCAGCGACATATTCTTTAACAGGAGCCAGCGAATAAATTATCAGAATTTGGTGAACATTCGTTCAAAAATTAACACAAATCTGAGTTCACTCATAAAAAATATGAGAATCCAGAATAATAGGAGAAACAAAAGAAGATCAGGACCGAAAACATACAAAAAAAGGCGACATGATAATCGTAGCACTATAAAGAATAAAAGGGAAGAGAAAACCACTCTATAAAAAAGAGATAGTGGAAAATAATAGGGTGACTGTAATAACGGCTAGTGGCAGGAGGATACACAAGGCCCACATAAAAAATATAATTCCACAAAGCGATTAATAATTTGTCTTCTTTTATAAAACACATGCAAAAAGATAAATTAGTACCCAGCGTACCAAACGATATCGAAACAAATTCGAAACGATATCGTTTGAACGAACGTTGTTATCATTTTCGACTATCGTTAACGATTCGGGAATTATAGCGTTCTCGATAAAAATGGCTCTATCGTTAACGATATAGATATTGTATGAATTCTCAATATCGAAACGAATTCGAAAATTGATTCAATCTCGATATTGAAACGAATTCGAAAAATTATTCAATTTCGATATCGAAACGAATTTGAAAAGCATATTCAATTTCGATATTATTTAAATTAATTTGTCTTGAAATAATCTTTCATGGATCTTTGCACCAAGCATTCCTTAGCATTCACAACATTAAAATTGTTTACCTAGTTTGGGATTCAAAATTTGTTTATTGATCCAGCAAAAAAATATTTCATACTTACTAAATTTTAAAAGTTTCTAACAGTTGCGTAATTTCTTCCAATTTTAAAATTTATTAAATTGTTTCATTGAACACCTTTTGTTGACAAATAATTCAATACTGATTCCAGAGAAATTTAACGATATCGTTACGAATTCGAAACGCTATCGAAATTATATACAATCGACACTATTCATTGGGTAAAAACTAAAATTTTGTTTTCTCGATTTTTGTTTCGATTGTATAAAATTTCGATAACGTTTCGAATTCGTAACGATATCGTTAAATTTCTATAGAATCTGTATTGAATTATTTGTCAAAAAAAGCTGTTCAATGAAAAAATTTAATAAATTTTAAAATTGGAAGAAAATTGTTAGAAACTTTTAAAATTTAGTAAGTATGCAATATTTTGTTGTTGGAACGATAAACTAATTTTTAATCCCAAACTAGGTAAACAATTTTAATGTTGTGGATGCTATAGAATGCTTGGTCCACAGCTCTATGAAAGATAATTTCAAGGCAAATTAATTTAAATAGTATCGAAATTGAATAAGCTTTTCGAATTCGTTTCGATTTCGAAATTGAATAATTTTTCGAATTCGTCTAGATATCGAAATTGAATCAATTTTCGAATTCGTTTCGATATCGAGAATTCATACAATATCGATATCGTTAACGATAGAGCAATTTTTTTCGAGAACGCTATCATTCTCGAATCGTTAACGATTGTCGAAAACGATAACAATTTTCATTCAAACGATATCGTTTCGATATCGTTTGGTATGCTGAGATATTTATAATGATTTTTTTATAATGATTTTTTTGTTCATCTTGCAGCAATCTGAATAATGCATGTATAAAATTTATATTTTAACATTCATTAAAATTATATATTACGTTATTTTTAAGTAACTTCAAATTTATTGTATACTAAAATTAAAAAAAAAGAGGGGAAAGGAAATTATTAATCAATTTTATTACAGATTATTTTTATTTTTATCTGTTGCATCTGGCTTTAACATTTTCAAATACAAGGCTCCCATCGTATCCATAAGAGACGGCAACGGTTGGGTCGTGAGTGGAAAATTCCACTTGGTACATGTCATTGATCTGGAGCGATATGAGAACTTATTGGCAGATTGGTAACGCTAACTAAGGGAAATGTCGAGGATAGAGAGATGGCGCTGATTCTGGAGTTCCATTTAACACAAATGGCTGATCGCATCAACGAACTACGAGGTGAAAATACAAGGAAACCACGTTCTATAAACTGTTTAGGATCTGCCTGGAAATGGCTCGCAGGAACTCGCCACTGACTTAAATATGATTTTAAAAATCCAGGACAAAATCATCACTAACAATAATCATCAGTACAAAGTTAATGAAGAAATTTTTAGTGCAACATACAGAAGATTTCGACAGGGATTAATGGTGTAGCTATTAATCCCCCACGTGGTGTGGGGGCTTAAGTTACAATGACTCAATAAGGCTAAGCTGACGGAAACTTTTTAAAGTTTCTGGTAGGGTCACCCTTGTCAGACAGGCTTGTGATGAGTTATAAACTAAATACTACCATAGTCTTTTTATTGGTGGGGTGGCAGACTCTAAAGAAACCCTACACCACCGCGATGGGTCAACATAAAGATATAACTACTCCAGGTGGTCCCACAAAAGTGGCCTGGAGGCCTCAATCCACGCAAACAACCCTGGTACGATGAACCTTTCTGATCCTGTAGCAGGGGGTTCAACGTGCCCCTCCATCTCCCAAATTTACGAGACAGCTAGGAATCTAAGCTAAGAATCTAAGCACAACGTGTCTTACCAGCATCTAATCCTAGAGAGACCGACGCCCAACTGGAAGCTAAACTTCCATTGGAGACCGGACCCGGATCTCTGAATACAGAGGTCAGGTTGTCCGATGCCCAGGTGAGTAGGAGAAGGAAGAATAAAGCGAAAGATCGCAAAGAGGCTGAAAAGGCTAAAGGCGACGCTGGAGTTTTCTCTTCCCCAGCTACCACAGCAAAAAGCGATAGATCGGTGGAGGTTACTCCGACTGAAGCCGGACCATCCGCTGCTGCTGTGGTGGCTGTCAATGCACCTGAGAAGCACAATGGTAAGAAGTTTAAAACCTTCACTAATACTGCGAAACCCCGTAACTCCCAGGACTCGACAGTTTCCAGCTTCATGTTTCGGATCGGCTGCGGATGAACTGCCTTCAACATCCACTGGCAGATGTAGGCAAGCAGTATCATATCGTGATGCTGCTTGCAAAGCTCTTCCGGTTGCGATTATTGGCAAACTGGGGAAGGAGCAAAAGATGAATGATGCAGAAGTAAAACACTGCACCGATCATCTTTGGCGGCTTGTCAGCACCGGCGGTGTCAGTGCAAACGCAAAAAGCTATGAAACGAGTGATGGCATCATGAAGGTGCTATGCTCGTCTCAAGCCAATTTCGATTGGATTGCCACAGCCGTTGCTAAAATCCCCCATTTGGGCAAATCGCGATTCGTTGTTTTCAGCAGAGTCGAACCCAAACGCAGGCGAGCAATATGCTGGATACCTGGTCCTATCAGGAAAACAGCGGAAGTGTTTGCCTGCCTACGTGCTCAGAACCAGGGCATCGAAACGAACGGATGGAAAATCTATAGCCATAAACCAGAGCGAGGTCCGGAGGACAAGGAGGGCTCAACCCTGGTTGTTGGCTTAGACCAGAAGTCATTAGATGTCATGCTATCTAAGTACGACAGTCATCTAAACTTATTCTTTGGACGGATCAAATTCCGAATCAATTCCATATGAATAGGCACATGATGAGAAACGAGTTAATTACCCTGTCATGATATTTACTCAGATCAATCTGCAACATTCTAAAGCGGCTACCGCTTTAATAGGTAAGCCGCTCTCCATGTTGCATACATTACCTCACATCACAACCATTCAAGAACCATGGGTGTATAAAAAACCCATCTGTGGTCTTAGTGAACTACGTAGTGAAACCATACTATACGATGAGCAAGCCGCAAGGCCTAGAAGCTGTCTTATAGTATCGAAACACTTTGCTGTCACCAAGTTAACCCAATTCTGTGGGCAGGACCTGGTGGCAGCCAAAGTGAGCTATGAAAGCGATAGACTTGTCTAACTTTAGACTGAGAGAGTCAATGTTAAACTGGAAGGTTCTTAAAGAAGATTCTTTTTCGGACCACAGGTATATCGAGTTTCTTACTGACCGAGAGGTGCTGCCATCTATGACGGTAAGAAACCCTAGAAAAACGAACTGGGCACGCTTCAGACATGAACTTGAGAATTCCCTCAATATTCCTGTCAGAATTCGTACCAAAGAAAGTATTGAGACGTCCGTTCAAGTTATGAACGATGTCATAAAATCTAGTTTTGTACGAACATGTCCGGTACGAAAAACGTTATTGGTGGAACGCTTGTCTTGAAAGCTTGCGCAAGGATTCCAGAAAGCTTCGAAATAAAAAGGACCAATTTAGACTATGACTGGTTTCTTATCGAGCTAAGCAGAAAGAGTATAAAAAACTAATTCGTAAATCTAAAAGTGTTTCTTATAAAGACTTCTGCAGTAGCATCGAATCCTGCAGTGAGACTAGCAGTTTGGAAAAGTTTTTTAAAAGAGACCGAACTGCTAGACTGGGTTCACTGCGGAGACCTGATCCACATAGGGCCACTTTGTAATCCCAGCACTGGGGACTGCAATGATAACTCTAATGTGACAAAACATGACTCGCAGGTTGCCAGATTGGTTGTGTACGATGAAGCTATATAATACGCAGTGGCCTCTTTTGATGGCTTCAAGTCACCTGGACCGGATGGCATCTACCCAGTCATGCTACAGTAAAGTATAACCCAACTGTTACCATGCCTAAAGAAGATCTTTAGAGCAAGTCTCGCATGGGCATTCATTCCGACATCCTGGCGTTTAGTTAAAGTAGACTTCATTCCTAAAGTTGGAAGAGAAGACTATTCCATATCCAAGAGCTTCAGACCCATTAGTATGATGTCCTTCTTACTAAGTGTCTAGAAAGACTAGTTGAGCTGCACATCAGAAAAACATTATTGTCAAGGTACCCACTAACATCAAGACAACATGCCTACCAACGTGGTAAATCCTGTGAAACAGCATTGACACATCTGGTTGGCCGGATCGAGCATGCTTTTCAGAGGAAGATGTACGTCATGGGCATGGAATAGATGAAACATTGGTCAAATGGCTAAGGTCAACGCTAATGTTTAGGACCATCACCTCTGAGGCGGAGTGCGGTCAGTATATTATGGCAGGGGTGAATAGAGGTTGTCCTTAAGGAGGCGTTCTCTCCCCCCTGCTCTGGTGTATGCTGGTTGACTCTCTGCTCAACGATCTTGATGGACCAGGTGTCTATTCCCAGGTCTATGCAGACGATGTTCCATTTTTTCCACAGGCTTTTCCTTCAATGAGGTCTGTGTTAAAACACAAAACTCATTGAATCGAATTGAATCGAATTGACAGCTGGTGTACTGCAAACGGACTTTCCGTCAACCCTCACAAAACAGGAATTGTTCTCTTCACTTACTTACTTAAATGGCCCTTACAACCGTTGAACGGTTTTGGCCGCTGAGATAAAGCCACGCCAGTCGCTTCTGCTTTGCGCGCACTGACGCCAGTTAGAAATACCAAGCGTTGCCAGGTTGTCCTCAACTTGGTCTTTCCAACGCAGATTTGGACGCCCTCCTCTACGCTGTCCACCTTCGAGCCTCGATTCAAGCACCTTCTTAGCTGGAGTGTTTTCATCCATTCGTTCGACATGGCCTAGCCAGCGAAGCCGCTGGCTCTTGATGCGCTTGACTATGTCAATGTCGTCGAATAACTCATACAGCTCGTGGTTCATCCTGATTCGATACTCGTTAGCAAAGTAGATAGAGCCAAAGATTTTACGGAGAATCTTTCTCTCGAACGCTCCCAGTACTCTCTCATCGGTGGAGGCCAGCGTCCTTGTTTCCGCACCATAAAGTAGGACGGGCATGATGAGTGACTTGTTGAGCGTTATTTTTGTCCGGCGAGAGAGGGCTCTACTTTTCAATTGCCTACTGAGCCCAAAGTAGCACCTGTTGGCAAGAGTTATTCTCCGTTGATGCTGGATCCCAAATGGATCGCAATGTCGAACTTGTGGGTGTCAAAATCAGCTTTTTGTCCAAGACGTACGGACTCCTTTCTGCTTGTTGACACAAGGAACTTCGTCTTGTCCTCGTTCACCACAAGACCCATTCGACGAGATTCTTTCTCCAATTTGGAGAATGCTGAACTGACTGCTCGTGTGCTCCGGCCAATGATATCAATATCATCGGCATATGCGAGCAGCATGACATTTTTGTTGAGGATAGTGCCGCTTTGATGGAGTTCGGCAGCTCGAACTATTTTCTCCATCAATAAATTAAAAAAGTCGCACGATAAGGTGTCACCCTGCATGAAACCTCGCTCGGTATGAAATGGCTCGGAGAGGTCTGTAGCGTGGTCTGTAGGGTGGTAGGTGTCGATCTGTTTTTCTAGGCTCTTTTCCTGGATTAGTAATGTGAATGTGAAAATCTGGTCTATGGTGGACTTTCCAGGTCTGAAGCCGCACTGATAAGGTCCAATCAGTCTGTTGACGATGGGCTTCAGTCTTTCACATAATACGCTCGATAGAACCTTATAAGCGATATTGAGTAGGCTAATCCCACGGTAGTTGGCGCAGATAGTGGGATCCACTTTCTTAAGGATTGGGCAGATTATACTGAGGTTCCAGTCACTTGGCATGCTTTCATCCGCTCGTGCATACTCTCTATTAGCTCTTCGCCTCCGGTCTTAAACAATTCAGCAGGCAGGCCATCAGCACCTGCGGCTTTGTTGTTTTTCATCCGAGCGATGGCTGTTCTGACCTCGTCATGGTCGGGTGGCGGAATCTCAACGTCGTCATAAAGTACTGGGGCCGGGTTTACTTCTCTATCGGTGGAATTGCGGTCATCATCACCGGTCAGCAGATTAGAGAAGTGATCTCTCCATATCTTCAGTGTGCTCTGGATATCGGTGACTAGATTCCCGTTTTCATCTTTACAAGAAGAGGCTCCGGATTTTGAACCTCCGACTAGGCGTCTTATTTTCTCGAAAAATTTTCGAGCCTCATTCCTGTCCCCATGCATCTCAATCTCCTCACACCCACGTCTTTCTGACTCGCTTTTTTTACGCCTGAAAAGACGTCTCTCTTCCCTTCTCTTCTCTTTGTATCGCTCCTTCGCAGCTCGCGGAGCTACTGACTGCAGGGTGGATTTGTACGCAGCGTCTTTCTCTGCAGTGACTGCGCGACACTCTTGGGCATACCACTGATTCCTCTGGGGGCGTTGGAATCCAAGCACATCTTCGGCAGCCGTACGCATAGAGCAGGATTCATGGTTCCAGCAGGTGTGAAAGTCGAGTGAAAAAGGCTTGCGTTGTCTGTTGTGATTGCAGCTTTCCGACGTCTAGCTTTCTCTGCGTTTGGTTCCGTACGTTCTTCGCAGCGCTTAAGCGCGTGCGAACCTTGGCTGCTACAAGGTAATGATCCGAGTCCATATTGGCACCTCGGATAGTGTGTACATCCATCACGCTCGAAGCGTGTCTTCCGTCAATCACAACGTTATCAATTTCGTTTCGCGTTTTTTGATCGGGCGACAACCATGTGGCCTTGTGGATATAGAAATGTTCGAATCTAGCGCTACTAACTACCATGTTTCGTGCTGCGGCGAAGTTGATTAGCCTCGTTCCGTTATCGGAAGTGTTGACATGGAGGTTAAATTTTCCGATTGTGGGACAATAGATGGCTTCTCTGCCCACCTTGGCGTTAAAATCGCCTAGCACGATTTTGATATCATGGCGGGGGCAACGCTCGTATGCGTTGTCTAGGCGCTCGTAGAAGCGCTCTTTTGCCTCTCATTTTTCTCGTTCGTCGGAGCGTGTGCACAAATTAGGCTAATGTTGAAATATTTTGCCTTGATGCGAATTGTTGCCAGTCTTTCGTCCACGGGCGTGTACCTAGAGACAAGGTGGCGGAGTCTCTTGCCGACCACAAATCCACATCCAAATTCGTGTCTCTCCGCATGGCAGCTGTAGTAGATATCACAGGACGCTTGTTTCGAGCAGCCCTGTCCCGTCCATCGCATTTCCTGAATAGCGGTGATGTCAGCCTTATATTGTTCGAGGACATCTTCCAGCTGGATAGAGGCACCTTCCCTATAAAGGGTCCGGACATTTCAGTTGCATAACCGTAAATCATGGTCCTTATAACGTTTGCGTGGGTCGTCATCGTGTTAATCGGTCGTTATCCGAGGCTTCTTCTCTGTTTTCATTCGGCGCATGAGTTTTTTCAGTGGGGGGCCCAAGCCCAACCCACGAACCCTCTCTCTGAGGGAGATGTTCATCACTCACTTTAGCCCACTTCTACATCGGGTGGTGTAGAGCGTCGTTTCCAGGGGCTTTCGCGCGGAGGACTTCCACCGAATTGGAAGCGTCGCCATTTGACAATTTGTCAAATGGTGACCAATGAGTTGACTTGAGACGACACCGTTCTCTTCACTAGGAAAAGAATAATGTCAGGATTATCTCTACCAGTACTCGGCGATAGTCCCCATGTCTTCCCAAAAATTCCTCTGCATTGCCAGAGGCACTATTCCTCTGTCTAACGAAGTAAAATATCTGGGCTTAACTCTAGATAGTAAACTACTTTGGACAAAACATGTTGAAAATAAAATTTCGAGAGCATTGAATGCCTTCTGGCAATGTAGAGGAATTTTTGGGAAGACATGGGGACTATCGCCGAGCAAAACCTTTTGGATTTACACGGCAATGATAAGACCGAAGATATCATATCGGTAGTCTGGTGGAACAAGCTGTCGCGAAAGTTCGTGACAACTAGTCTTGCCAAGATTCAGAGAACCGTGTGTCTGGGTGTTACGGGTGCCTTTCCCACTACACCTGGTCCAGCACTGAATGCAATCTTAAACCTACCACCACTTGACATCTTCATCAGAGGCGAAGCCATGAAAGGCTGCTGGAGACTAAAACGAGGTGGCTTCTGGTTTAATGTTCCCTGGAATATCTCTGACATTGCACTTGACACTCCATTAGACACCTGTCTACTGGAGATGCCCTCTTATGCAATGATAACAGAAATATTACCAAGACGAAATTTTGAGGTCTGCCAACCTGACATTCAAAACTGACTAACGCCTGACTGTGAGCCAGGTAGAGGGTCACACCGCATTTTCACAGACGGCTCCAGAACCGATCAGGGATCTGGTGCTGGAGTGTTTGTGGAACCGGATGACCGCAGACTTCACTTCGCCTTAGGCGACAATGCCTCGGTATTTCAAGCCGAAGTCTATGCTATACTTATGGCTATGGACTACATTGCGGATAATAGATGGCAGAACAGGGCTATATCAGTTTGCAGCGATAGTCAGCCTGCTCTTATGGCTTTGAACAACCCGGTCATCACATCCAAAATTGTACGTCAATGCAGATCACGTCTCAATTGTGTTGGTAAATACAATACACTGAAACTGATTTGGGTGCTGTGTCATAAAGGAGTTTCGGGCAATGAAACAACTAGCACGTGCTGGATCTGAGGATTAAACATTTGGACCAGAACCTGTGCTTGGACTACCTGCATCTACGGGAAAATTCGTCATCAGTTCTTGGGTCGCCTCTGCACACAAGAGCAGATGGCTGAATGAGACGAAATGCAGATTCTCCAAGCTCATGACACCGACGATAACCAAAAGATCGGCCTCGTTTCTACTTTCCTTAAGTAGAAAGGAGTGCAGAAAACTGACGGGACTTCCAACGGGACACAACGCATGTGAAAAACACATGGCCGAAAGCGTCATATGTTCTGCCTGCTACGAAGAAACTGGCACCACAGAGCACTATCTCTGTGACTGTCCAGCATTTTCTAGAATTAGAAGGCAGATCTTTGGCACAGACGTGATGAGAGAGGATCAGCTTCACTCTTTATCACACAATAGCCTTCTTAGATTCAATAATGAATCTAAGAAGTATCATTAACTGTGTCACAGCACAATGGATATAACCCTGTCTGAGTGCTGTGGCTCTATTTTTTATCCCACATTATAAAAAAAAAAGTTGGGGACTTGTCGAAAACAATTATTGAGAATAAGGAAAATTTAAAAAATTTCGACAGCGCTTGACGAAATGTTTATTGGGTATTTACTAATATTTCTTCATTTCCTTTTTTTCATCTCATTGAAACGTACGACTGTCGCGAACGCCTTCATAGAAATGCACATATAAAACCACGATATTCTTATAAAGAAGGTCTCCCAATAATTTCTAAGAACATACTAAGCTACAACTGTGTGCGAGTGGGAGCAGGTGGCCTACTTACAGCTGTTTCGCAATCATTTAATACTTTGTTTGCTTTTGAAAGGAACTGTAATCTTTACTCTTCAGCCCAAATGTAAATGTATTTTGATGACTTTGGTATTTTAATGCCAGCCGTATATAGTATTTTTTAAAGGTATTAACCATGCGACATGCGTCGTCTTTTGTAAACCAAAAATATATGACAACTTTTGTAAATTTTTGAGGAAAAATAATACAAATAAGGAATAATAATAGTTTGCGAGCTACAGTCCTGGAAAACTTGGGCCGAGCTTTCTCATTTGAGCTGTGCATGTTGTATTTGTACTCAAAGCAGAAGGCCTATTCTGGTTTGATGAGAAATATAAAATGAGAATGAAAATGAAACAAAAAATATTTTTTACATTATTATCTGAATATGAAAATATTTTTTATCTCATTTTATATTTCTCATCAAACCAGAATAGGGCCCCAGGACTGGAAAAAATTCTGATTTAACAAAAAAAAAAAGTTAAGACACACGGGTAAGTTCGGTCACATGAGACGAACTTTTATAGTCGGTCGAGCCCGACTATGGAATACCCTACACTCTTGGTGAATATATTAGTGGTATAATTTGGTGAGATAATTTTTAATAATTTACGACTAAATTTTCCACTACAAAAAATCGGTAAATAATGCAAAAAATCAAATGTGGGCGGCTAACGTCTATTTTTGGACCACATATTTTTAGGTGAATTCTAACGTTTTAAGTTTTATAACTATATCTTAAATATTTTTCGAGTTATTAGATCCTAAAGAATTATTTAAAAGTGACTTGTATGGGAAGTGAGCGTGTTCGTTAACCAATTTGGCTCATTTCCAAACTCAGAACCACTTTTTGCCTAAAACATATTGAAACAAAATTGCATCGCATTTTGACCTGTATTTCTCAAGTTATCTTGTAGTCGGACAGACAGAAAGACGGACATGGCTAAACGGACTCGGTAGTGATGCTGATCAAGAATATATACACTTTTACATATCGGACACGCCTCCTAAGGGGCGTTACAATATATGCACAAAGTTAATATACCCTGTACCTCATAGGTGTACGGCAGGCAAGTCAAACACGCGGCCCGCCAACCTTTCATCTGCGGCCCGCGAAGACTTTTTAAATATCATTAATATATTTAATAATATTAAATATTTATTTTATTTTCAGGCGTTAAAATGATTATTATGTATTGTTGTGCATTTTTTTGCAGCGCCATGTATCCAATTTAACATGCCATATATGAAATTAAATTACTAATCTTGGGTAAAAACTTATTAATTTATTAAAAAAATCAATATTTTTGTAGGTACATTATTTTCTAAAATTTAATAAAGATATATTAATAAGTTTTTGATATAGAGTCTTAATTTATTTTCCTAATTGTCATTTTAAATATTATACATGGCGTTGCAGAAATGGCATAACAATAATTTTTACATTTTTTTCATCAAGTAATACTGTTTTTTATTCATAAAATTTTAAATTTATTGTAAAGTTTTGAATTTTCGTTAGATATATTTCGTCGGAATATATAAAAAAAGTATATGGTGGCGCATAGTTTTGTAAGTCTAACACCGAAAAGAAAATTATATTATTGTTTTTGATTTAACTATTAAAAATAAAAGGAGAGAAAAATATTTAAAACTTAAAAATTTTAAAAACTGGACCCTATTTAACAAAACCATTTTCAGAATTAGCTCCAGAATCAAATAAAGCCGCAATCAGACATTGGACTTTTATTAAAAAAAAACGACAAGTTTTTAACCAAGAAACTTGCTTTGCACAAACTTGAATTGGAATCATTTTAATTTTTTTTTTTTTTGTCATTTTTTTGTATTAGAGAGATTCCACACCAAAACTACCCATGTATCTTCTCCAAAAATACATTGGTTCAAAGTAGAGCTCTCGATTTCATACGAGTATTTTCGAGTAGCACGGGTACTCGGGCGCTCAAAGGCCCGGGTAATACCCGGGTAGTTCAAATACTCGAAAAACCCGGGTATTAAATGTTCGAGCTACCCGGGTAGTTCGCAAAACCCGGGTACGAACGAACGAGCTACTCGAAGCTCGAACAACGATCGAGCAATCGAGCTACTCGAACAACGAACGAGCAATCGAGCTACTCGAAAAAACGAGCTACTCGATGAGCTCGAAGAAACGAACGAACAAATTACCCGAGTAGCTCGAACATTTAATACCCGGGTTTTTCGAGTATTTGAACTACCCGAGTATTAGCCGGGTAGCTCGAAAAACCCGGGTAGCGCGGGTACCCGGGCACCCGGGTAATCGAGAGCTCTGGTTCAAAGTTTCAAAAATGAATCAATAATAACTTTTTGTAGAAAAAAACTCTTGACCGTAGAATGCAGCAAACCTCGCTTTAAGAAAATAAAACCAACTTCGTCATAAGTCCTAAATCTGAACATCTAATCAATGGTCACTGTCATTGTAATTTTAACTAATTGTGCATAAAAAGGAAACCTTTTCAAATTTATTCAAATATCAAATTTATATACGGAATTTTAAAAAACAAACTTTTTCAGTAGTTTAAGTATTGTTTGTATCGAAAAATCTAAAAAAATTGGTTACCAGTCTGACATGTGAATTATGCCTTGAAGTTTTCTCGAACAAACTTGGATAACAAAAATCCAATCTGTTTGCTAATTTTTAAAATTTTGTAATTTTCGTAGAGTAAAATTTTATGTTAGGATAATTTAAACATTTTCCACATCGATATCGCAATGCTTTTCAAATAAATATCGATATATTTTAACTATTTAATGCAATATTAATTCAGAATCGTTTTTATTATCGTTTCGAAAAAAAAAACTGCGATATGTCTCTTTGAACTATTTTTGCAGTTTTAGTACGATTTGGCCTTCGACATTGGTACAAGATCTAATTCCATATCGTACAGTTTTGTCGACATAAAAATTGCAACAATTTTGGATGATTGCCCGGTGTCTGTTTTATAAAATTGTCTCTAGTGTTTGAAATATAGGTACTCCACTATAAATACCTCAGACAAAATATATGGCAGGATTAATGAAGTTCGGATATTTTTTCAATTATTTCAAACAGACAAAAATCGCACCATTATTTACAAAAAATTTCGGCTGCGGCGTTTTTAACGAAGATCAATGGAAAATTTGATAATCTTAACATTGTATTTTTTAACAAATGTAAAAAACGACCGATTTTTTTTTTCTTATGGTACACATGTTTTTTTTTATTTTTGCATTTTTTATAAATAACATAATTGCAATAGAATTTATCGGTTTTTAAAGTTATTACTTCCCACCCAGGAAATGCTAAGTAACCTTTGGTTGAAACATACTTTTTGGAAAAAATTTAACTTCTTGGATCTGTAAGTGGATCAAATATGAATATTCAAGACGTTTTACTCTATATAGTCATATTCCCGAGAAAATGAAACGGCTTAAGTGCCTGATCAAATGTATTCTGAATGTCTTTTTTATAACAGGACAACTCTTCAGAACCTAATAGATTCAGTCAATGTCTATAGCTTTGAAAATTGGCATAGAATCGGCTCGAATAAAATCCATAGTTTCGGTGACAAATTCAGCTATATCAATAAATTATTTGAACCTAAGGCCTATTTTGACAATATGTTGTTGACCGCTGAAAGTATTTTTTGCTGACCACTAAATAATCGATACCTTCCACGAAGAACATCTTAACCTACATTTTAGGAATTTTTGTTTTATTGCAGTTTTGGAAACCTTAATTTTATTTTTAATTTTATTATGTACTTCAAATTCCTTTTTCCATGCAAATAAAATATTGACTACTGGATAGTCTCAATTTTTATTAATAAACAAAATTCTCCTATACGTGTTATTTCCCTGTTATTGTTTACCCAAATTCGAAATACCAAACCGTTTGTGTATAAGACCTTCCTACCTTAGCATCGTAAGTAGTACAATTAAAAAAAATTTCGAAATAAATTGGGACAGGCAAAACGTAAATACATTTTTTTCAAATACTTCTGGGCTAAAGTCACTTTACCGGCCCAAGAGAAATTAAAAAAAAGCAAAAAAAAAAAGGCCGCTCGGACTTCTGGTTACCTTGAAAAATCAAAAACCGGTGTACCTACTTAAAATTGCATATCGGTACTTAAATGAAAGGTAATTTTCTCACGATTACAAATCTGTAGTTATTTTTCATATCTGTTATCTTTCATAGATCCCACTGGACTAATTTAGCCAAGTGTTTGTAATAATTGAAGTATATATGCATTACCTTAAGAGTTGTATCTTTATTATTATTTAATGGCGCTTTTACAAATAAAAAATAAAAAGGAATTGAAGAAATTTATACCGTCGTTGTAGAACTAAAAGTCACCAAATACATTTTGATGAAAATCTTAAATTTTTACTTTGCTTGTAATTATTACGAAAAGTAATTGATATATTTTTAAAATTGAAATACCAATTGATAGATTCACATTTTCTTATCATTTGGTACAAATATTGAGTTCATCGATCAAAAAATTGAAAGATATATAAAGATTTTTGGGAATGAACAATTGGCATTTTGAAAATGTGGTTGGTGACTTTTCATTCTACAACGACGATATATTGTTACGAAAATTCAGTCTACGGAAAACTGTCCTACAAGTTCGTATCTCTGGATTGTGTACAAAATAAAAACACTCTTATGTTTGGTTTAAATTATAACAAATAACTTTATTAATTCACTTTAATAAACAAGTTTACTAATAACAAATTCTAACAATTGCTGCATGTCCACTATTTAATTTGACATTGATCACACACGAGATGCACTCGACCACTTTCCAATCACTACTGAAGTGCAGTGCCTCAGATGCGGCTCACTTATATACTGCAGGCATCAGTTCGACACGTTTCGACAAGCTTCGACTTATTTCGAGAACCTTCTACTCGTTTCGTGAATGACGCATGCTATTGGCATCTCATTCGCACTCATGTTCTAATGCGCTGATCTTCCATCTCTTTCTCGCACACTGCCTCAGTGCGCTGAATGATCTTCCGTCTCTTTCTAACACATTGCTTAGTGCGCTGAATTGTCTTGCGTCTCATTTATTATTGTTGATTGCTTGCACTGTGGGGCAAATTACCTCTTTTCCTAACAATATGTATAACATCTTGTTTTTTTGTTCAATATATTTTTTCATACACTGCGCGCCAGTTTTTTAAAGTCAAATTTTTTCTCATATCACGCTCTATTCATAATGCATCAACATTTGTTGTATGCAGTTCGATAGATTGATTTGTTACGCGTCTGCCCCCATCTAAAAAATTAAAATCCGAAATGCATGTGAATTTTGAGATTACTTTAATTAAAAATTTACAAAAATACAGTAAAATTTTGCTCTACTTGAATAAGGCCAGTTCAAATTAATTTTGAAAAACACAGTAAACCATGGATTTTTAACTTAAGTACAACACATTTAAGAGTGGATATTTTTATTATTATTTTCAGAGTCCATTCTTCAAATTAACTTAAAAGTAGTCCACGTCACTAATTTAAGGAGTACCTCAATCAATATATTTTTTAATCAAGGATACTGAAATCCTGCCTGCATTAATTTTATAAACATAGTATTATTTGTCACCAGCTTCACTATTATTGTTAACTGACCATTATCAAGCATTTTGTCTTGCGTTTAACACACTCTAGAAAGGTTTTCTAATGAAAAAAAAGTTAAATTTGTTTATCTCTTGTTTATATTATCATTGCAATTCTTATCCATGATGCCCATTACGTTTTTATTTTATGTTGGACATCAATTCTATTGATCCAACATTTCATTTTAACTGTGGAAATGACAGTGGTTGCATTCAAATTCAAGGGATTTAGATATTTATAAATTTGTTCAAAGCCACATTTAAGTCTATACTAATTCGACAAGAGATTATGAGGTTTTGATGTTCATCTGCGTAATGTTACTTTATTTTTTTTTTAAGTATAAGAAACCAAATAATGTTTTTGATAGAAGATTAATTTTTACCAAAAAACGCTGTGATGAAGCAAAATAATACTAAATTTTCTGTTGAATTAATTTTCATTTTAGTGATTTAGAAAGGCCCTTGTTGAAAAGTCTACAAAAACAAAATTATTGAATCAAAACTAACCCAACATTGTCCTTGAAATTCCCTACAATTAAATTACAACATTTATCCAATATATGCATAAAAACAAGAATTAAGTTATAAAGTCAACTTTTTTAAAATTAGAAATCCTTAAAAGAGTTTGATAAACAGTACAGAAAATGATAATTAATGGTCAGTTAACAATATTAGTGATGCTGATGATAAATAATGCCACTTTTTTTAAATAATTGCTGTCAGGATTTTAGTATCATTGATTAAATAATATTTTGATTGAGGTATTCTCTAAAGTTTTTCGGATTATATTTTTTGGGATCGGGGCAGACGCGTAATAAAGCAATCTATCGAACTGCATACAACAAATTTCGATGCATTATGAATAGGGCGAGATATGATCCAAAATTTTACATTATAAAACTGGCCTTACTCAAGTAACGCGGAGAGTATATTTATTACGAAATTAAACATTTTTTTTATTTTATTTCTTTTTCTATTAATAATTTTTGTAAAAAATATAAAAAAAAATAAATAAATAATATTAAACATAAAAATCTTAAGGTTATACATGCATATATACTTGAATTATTACATACAAGTGGGTCATAAAATATAAAATTATCTTTTATTTGAGTACCCATATGTACTTGTAAGTAATGTGTACCAGTTTTTTTATTTTTCAAGGTCACCAGGGGTCCGAGCGGCCTTTTTTTTGTTGTTGTTGTATTTTTTTTTTGTAAAAATAGAGGGGTATTATTTTTTTTTAACTTGGGCTGGAAAAGTGAACTTCTCCCTACTTCTGAATGTAATGGATATTTTGGTAATTGGGCCACACCATTATTATTGTCGGTTCATTTAAAGGATACTTTACGAAAAAATCAATAAATTATGGACTACTCCATTTTGAGACATTTTTCTCCTCCTGTGAAATTTGATTTTTGTTGTTTAAGATCTTTTGCCTGTAAGGTATCGAAATGGTAGGTACTATATTTCCATTCGTTGTACATGTTGCCAATATAGCCCATAATATAAACGAAAAAAGGAATATTCAATTTTACCGATAGACTGAAAATCAGTCTTGCAAATTATATATGTCTTTCGTTTGGAGTTACCTCCAATATGACAATTATAAATTTTTTTTTTTTTCAGATAGTTGCGTTTGGCGATAGCTCAAGTTAGTGCGTTGAACTGCGAGCCGAAAGGTTCCAGGTTCAAACCTAGACTGAGGTACCATAGAAACAATATTCGTTGCCGCTACCTCTCGGCAGTAAATGGCAAACCAACGAGAGTAAAACATTTGAGTACAAACATAACACGCACAGCTCAAGTGGTGAAAGAGCTCGGACTAAGTTCTTATAGGAATGTAGCACAAACTATTATTACTAATTACGCTAGTCAAAACAAAAACTACACTGGGCTTCTTATGATTGTAATGTTTTAGAAAACTAATAATAACGAATATGAGTGTTATTTTTTGTTAGAAGACATTCAGATACGCCAGCTGATAGAATTTATGAACTGGAAGGAACACAACAGAAAAATCAAGTTAATTACCACACTTCAAATCTACGAGAAGTAAAGTAAGGAGTTGTCTATCAACCAGTGACTGCAAAAAACCGGAATCGGACCTGAGTATTTTTTGATACCGGAATCGATTCGCAATCGCTATATTAGAAATCTTAGAACCATCACCGATATTCTTAAGACTTTCAGTCCCTGCTTGCAACACGCCTATCTAAAAATACCATCATGAACTAGCTGCAAAAATGACGTATCATAACTGTGTATTATAATAATAATAATAATAGTTTGGCGCTACAGTCCTGTACAGAACTTCGGCCGAGCTCTCTCACCATTTTGAGCTGTGCGTGTTATATTTGTACTCAAAGTGGTGGGACCTACAGTTTATTTCCGAATCCGAACGGCGGGTGAGAGCTTTTCATAGGCAATGGTTTTACTCTCGTAGGTTTGCCATTTACTGACGAGAGGTAGCGCGGTATAGAAAAATGTTTCTATGAAAAGATGTTGTTAGCCCCAGTCCAGGCTTGAACCGGGGACCTTTCGACTCGCAGTCCAACGCACTAACCACTGAGCTACCGCGGCTACATAACTGTGTATTACATGTATTAAATGTATAAATAAATGTTGGTCAATAATATTATTGAAGGCACAGAAACTGATGAAGAAATATCATTATGGGACGTAGATAATATACGACAATGAACTTACGGGGACTCGGTTATCAGAATTATCAAAAATAATCTCAACATATGCAGAAATCACGCGAGCACCTGTTCCCTCATGAAGAAGAGCCTGTCTTTGTTCCGGGCGTAAATGCGTAAACTCATCGCTAAGTACAAATTGTATAGCTGAAAAACAATACTATTAAGTTATACTCAAATAATATAATACTGTTTAATATACCATAAAAGAAGTTACTTTTTCCAGACCCATTACGACCTACAACGACATTGTGTCGTTTATCAAATGGTTCCACAACAGTTTGATCTTTATAACTTTTAAAACCTTGTATTATAATCTGAAACAAGTAACACTATACAAAAAACAGATAAATAAAACCTATATTTACCTGTTTTATATGCATTTTTATATAAAACGTATATAATTTAAATATATATAATATAAAACGTATATAATTTATATATATAATAATAATTCATTAAAACATTGTATCCAGTGATGTAAATCATTGATGATTTTTTCAGTACAATTGTACTGTCAAAAGTACGTAAGTACTTATCTGGCAGTATCGCCAGATATGTAGCAAAAAAAATGCCGTCCCAATAAGCAATCCCAGCAAGACATGCCTTACCAAAACTCCAACTCAAAGACAATATTATATTTTGTCAGTCATATATAAATAATTTGAAATACATCCTTCCCAATAAGCAATGAGTTTAATGTTCGATAAATTTGCAGAATTTTGTTAACAACCAGTGTGGATGTAATGTCATGATCACGCCGAAGAAATGAATGTTATTCCAACGTTTCTTTTCGAAGTTAAAAAAACTTGACACGAAATTCACTACACAAAATAACTCAGTGGCAACCCAGTGACGTGATAAATTAATTGTCAACTAGAAAATTTTCATTTTTTTTTCACCACTACATATGCGCCACTGTATTCGCACAATCTGTGAGATCATTATTTTACGCTTGAATTAGCAAAGAGACAAATCAATTAATATATAAGTGCAGGTCCATACACGAAAGTCATCTCGAGAATTCTACTGCACGGAAAATGCACGATGAGCTGATATACAATGTAAGTGGTCAAGGTTTACGAATACGTTTATGATATATTAATATTATTTCATTCATACGCAGACAACATCGATATTTTACACGAACCTGGCAAAGTTATACATCGCAGTGGAGCAATTGGATGGTTTGATCTTCGCGGCACGTCGTGGATTTTACAAGAAGTCCCTGTACACTGCCACCGGTGCAGGTGCTGTTGCAGCTGTAGAACATACTTTAATTCCTTTTAATATATAGTATTATAACTTATGCATTTTCTTTTATTTTATATTTAAACCTTTAATTAGGGATATATATGCGCTTGAATTCAAGTGTAATTTGAAGGCCGAATCACATTTTATTTATAGTTTACAATTAAGTTAAACCTCGAATGTATACTGAATGTCGGAAATCAAGTTTAGGTAAAGGCTAGATTCAATTGGATAAAAAGCTACCAGTTTTGCTGGAGAACGCTATGGTTTTCAAGCTTACAATTACTAAAAGTTGAACGCTTTTCTCCAGTGAAAGCTTCGATATCCATGTTCAATATACATTCAATAATCACTTAATATCCAGCTTTTTGGTTTATTGGGCTGCAGTATCAATGATAGATATATGACCCGTAATTTTACTAGTAATGAAAACTAATATTTTTTGCGCGTCGGTTTGCCACCATTTTTTATTTGTAGGTTATTTATTACTTTTGCAACAGTAGCCGCTACAGCAGGAGTTGAAAAAAGATGTTTCGTAAGTTATAGACAATTGATAAACACTAAAAGAAAGTATATTGAAAAGAGTATTTGTATATATTGCTTATTTATCTATTCATATTATAGATATCATCAAAGTGGAAGGGTCATCTGTATTAAACAAATGCATGAAAGGAAGCAAAACAACGGTAAACAAAAGTCGTTTTAATAGACAATTTTGTAATGCAAACATGTTGAATGTAATGCGCATTCTATTCAACGCAATAAAAATGAAAACTATATAATTTTGAGTTTTTTAGTGTTATTTGGTCTAATTTTGGTTAGTTTACTACACGCATAGAAATATATTGTTACAAAACACAATATGTTATTGTTATTACAAAATTTTATTTTTTACAATTTTATTGTGAACACTTTGTAATTTTTTAACAATAATAAAATCAATTTGGTTCGAAAATCATATTGTTGTTTTGACAATTGTATATTTCAGTGGAATAATTTTTTTGCCACTGGCTTGGCTGTCAAGAAAATATATTATTTCAAACAACATTTTCCAGCGAATCGCCATATAGGGTAAGATAAAATATTTTTCATATTATATCTGCAATATTAAACATATTTTTTTATTTTAGCAAGCGTCAGATATAATATTCAACCGCTTCATATTGCTGAAACAATGGTAATACGGCGTATGACCCACACACCGGCAAGGCGTGCACTATATTGACCTGCATCAAAGAATTTTACATTGGAGGTGCCTTCGATGATCGCGGCATTGGCATATTTCGTGGCTTTACCTCGAGACACAGCACTATGAAGCCAATCATCTTGGATGAGGCGAGTTCCATCGAAAAATACACAGATTACGTGGGCGTAATCTGCGATGCAATAGCGATGCAATTCAAATCATCGAATTAGAGCAGTTAGTAAAAACTATAGGGCACAGCAAGTAGAGCGTTTACACGTGCGTGAAAGCTTCAAGCAGTCATATATTGGTAGGAGTTGAATTTTAATTGTTAATATGATTAATTTTACCAAGTTTCTTTTAGAAATCCCAACCATTCAATATTTCGCTGGATATTTTAACCGATCTACATTTGTTTGTTTACTTAACTGAGAATTGTCTGCATTAACATCAATTTTAAAACTAATGTTTTAATCAATTTATCGATGGGCTATTGTGTGAATGTGAAAATGCACACACCGACTATCCGAATTATCATAGAATGCAGAAAAGCCATCGATTTTTTATTATGTACATTTAGAAGCTTTATTTATAGTCGTAGTATAAAACACATTATAAAAACTATTTAATAAACAAAACGTACACAAAATAATTTTTTGATTCTAGTCAAAAATTTTACTTGAGAAATTGATTTGAATGGTATTGTTTTGAAAAACCACAATATTATTTTGAAATTCACATTTTTATTATCAAAATGACAATGGAATTGTTTTTTAATTATGGCAATACTAATTGTAACAATTCACAATACAATATTCATTTAACATTCAATAATTTTATTGTTATATCCGACAATAATTTCACAATTTCTATAATGGGATCTATTTTTAACATGCAGATTGTTATTTTATTGTCGGATATAACAATATATTTCTATGCATGTAACCATCCCTAACCTCAAAATTAAAACAGTTTATGTTACGTAAAATATTTTGTAAATTTACAAGTAATTTAATCGTCACTTATTACCAAAAGAACAGTGATAAACATATATTCAATTGTATCTCATTTCAGATGAGTGAGAAAGAGATAAAAATTCACACGCACACAAAAGTTTCGGTCAATTTTGTCCCGACGCTCTTAACAATGTTATAGAAACTTTTACTGAAACTTTCAGTTTTGATACTTGTAATATTACTGCTCACTTACTGCTGACTGATAAACCCAGAAAAAAATCATGGTAAATTGATAGTATTTTAATAGAAAAACAATAATTTATACCATTAAAATTGGTCAATAGGATGCGTCCCATTAGTTCAGTAATATTGAAACTGTTAATACAATGTGTGGTTGTACCATACATTTTATAATGTGATATTTAAATTACAATAAGAAAAACCTATACAAATTTAATGATACGTATTATTAACTTTATGGTATAGTCGAATTACATTTTCCTAATAATTTATTAAAACAAAAATGTATTTTAGTTAATTTATTGTATATATTATATTGATATTCACTTTTACAACACACACATAAAAAAACACTTCTTGCTGCAAAAGGTTATAACACATTTAATGTTTGCTTTGGTTTCCAATAATTGATTGTAGTACTTGAGTCTGCAGTTATTTTTGAGTCCGTTGCCATATTAGAAGTTCGATGTATTATTTATTTTCTGTAATAAATAAAAATATAAATATAAATAAATATGTAAATATAATTTATTTACATTAAATACATTGAGTCCTTACCAATGTCGCGTTTAATAATGTGGAATATTACAAAAAACTACATGCGACCATTTTGAGTAAACACGCAGAATGACGTACAAAACGAACATGTTTGTATTCGTTTTTGTGTTTTTTTTACACCACGTTTATTATTATAGGAGGAAACCATTAAAACAACAAAAATAATAATATTGAAATATTTAAATTTATGGTACTGAATTTTTCAAATACTATTGAATTAATTAGAAAACTTTTGATTTAAAAAGAAAAAACTATTAATACATGAACCGTAAGATCAATGGTCGTACCATAAAGTACTTAATGGTACACTTTCTTCTGAGTGTATTGTTCTTGCTGGGATGGCTGCATTTAGCGACCTCAGCAGTAGCGAAACTGCTCAGTAACTAATCGCTCAATGTTACTGAATGCACCGCTATAACATCTGTCAATTTACAAATTAATTTATTATTAATATTTTATTAAAGTTACATATAACTCTTTAATTGAGTAAAAACATATTTTTAATTTAAATTCCATTTTTGTTTATAAATATTTGAGTTAAAATGTCATCGATAACAAAAGTAGCGCAAATGTAGCGTAAACATTTCATGCTGGAAAAAATGGCGACCTCTCACTAAACATGTTGATTGTAGCATATCATTCAAGCTCAAATTTCTCAACGGCTCCACAACTGCTGATGTCACTGAATGCAGCCAATGAGTTTAAGGTTCGATAAATTTAGAGAATTTTCTTTTACAACCAGTGTGGATGTAGTGTCATGACCAAGCCAAATAAATGAATGTTATTCCAACGTTAGTTTTCGAAGTTAAATACCTAGAGACGAAATTCACTACACAAAATTACTCAGTGGCAACCCAGTGACGTGATAAATTAAATGTCAACTAGAAAATTTTAATTTTTTCCCCCACTGCATTCGCACAATAAGTTGTTTTTCGCTTGAATAGGCAAACAGACAAATCAATTAATATATAACTGCAGGTCCAAACACGAAAGTCATCCCGAGAATTGTACTGCATGGAAAATACACGAGGAACTGTTATACAATGTAAGTGGCCAAGGTTTACGAATACGTTTATTAAATATTAATATATTTTCATTCATACGCAGACACCATTGATATTTTGCGCGAACCTGATTAGGTTGTACCAACCTCTTAGTCAGCACGAATTAGATTGTGATAACCTCTTAGTCAGCAAGGATGAGGTTGTGCCAACCTCCTATTCAGCTAGCATGAGGTTGTTTAAACCTCCAAGTCAGCAAGCATGTCGAAACCTCCAATTGAAATTTTATTTTGATAATATTTTTTATATAGATAACTTATTTATGTAAAGTTTTCTATATGTATTTTTGATGCGTAAATATGTCATGCACACAATTTCAAAAAATATATCTATTAATTCCTGTTCCCTAAAAAATGAAATCAGTATGAAGACACATTTAATATTTTATTTCACCATAATTATTCAAAATGAAAACTATTTATAATGCCACATATGGTCACATATTTTTATTATATTTCACTAGCTAAACAGCAATTTGTATTGACTTCATTAATTAATTAATTAATATTGATATATTTATTTCGCATTTTTAACTAATTAATGAATTTCCTATTGTTTGCCACTTCTAAAAATTTTTTACGATTATTTATTACTTCATGTATCTATAATTTTTGGCAAGAAACTGGCAACCGAACTGCTGATAGACATGAGGTTGCCGTTTGTCATTTATTTTGTTGATACAATAACGTACTTAGTTGCCGTAACAAATGCACAAACGTCAAATTTTGGCAGAATGAAATATGCAATCATGAGATTACGACAACCGAACATACAGTTGCGCGAACTAATATTTCGGTTTGAGTAAGAAATGGTACGTTCATTTTAATGACATGAGGTCACAACAAATGTCCCAAGCAACAATTCCTACCAGTTTCCTACCAGTATCTAGCCAGTATAACTATTCACTTGTCTAGATTCTGGCAAGTAAACTTACCAGTTACTCGCAAGCGATGTCACGCACTCTCCTACCAAAAACTATCCAGTAAAACTCTTCGGTTTCTGGTAGATAAACTAGCCAGTAACTGGCCACAAAATGGCCTGAAACTGGTCAAAAACTTGCCAGAAACTGGCCAAATTTGCCAGTAACTGGCAAAAACTGGCCACAAACTGTCCAAAAACTTGCCAAATACTGGCCAAAAACTTGCCAAATACTATCCAAAAACTTGCCAGAAACTGGCCAAAAACTTGCCACAAACTGGCTGGAAACTGGACAATAAAAATAAATGTAAAATTTTAGTTTCTATTGATTTAAAAGAAGAAATTCTACATAAATAAAAATATAAAACATGAATTACAAAACACAAAAACGCGGCTCCGACGGTGTTTTCGTGAATAGCTTTGCGTTCTAATGCAAACACGAACGTCCCGCGATTCTTGTCACACACAGACGCTATTCGACACTGAAATTAGGTAGCATCCGCTGGCTTGAAATGTTGCGTTCATAAACATAATATCTGCTACACTTGACCAAGGAGAGTCTGCAACGAAAATTTTAAAAATGTAATATACATATATTACATATTAACGCTACAAACCTTGCATTGAATTGAAAAGAAATTTGAAACTAATTATGTTGTTAATATAATTTCATAAAGTGAAATTTGTTGTTTGTTAATCCAAAGCTGCTATGTTTTGTTTCATCATATTTTTGGAAATACAGTTTACTCTTCAAATCCCTACTAGTTTTGACTAGTTTTACTGGTAGGGATTTACTCTTCAAATCCCTACCAGCAACCGACCAGTTCTACAGGTGGGAGAGCAGTTTTTGACTAGTTTTACTGGTTGGGATTACTCTTCAAGTACCAGTAACCTACCAGTTTTTGACTAGTTTTACTGGTGGGTGACCAGTTTTTAACAAGTTTTACTGGTAGGGATTACTCTTCAAATCCTTACCAGTAACCGACCAGTTTTTGACCAGTTTTACTTGTGGGAGACCAGTTTTTGACCAGTATTTGACAAGTTTTACTGGTAGGGATTACTCTTCAAATCCCTACCCAAGTAACAATTCCTACCAGTTTCCTACCAGTATCTAGCCAGTATAACTATTCACTTGTCTAATTTCTGGCAAGTAAACTTACCAGTTACTCGCAAGCGAAGTCACGCACTTTCGTACCAGAAACTAGCCAGTAAAACTCTTCGGTTTCTGGTCGGTAAACTAGCCAGTAACTGGTCAAAAACTGGTCAAAAACTGGCCAAAAACTGGTCAAAAACTGGTTAGAAACCTACCAGTTACTCGCAAGCGATGTCACGCACTTTCCTACCAGAAACTAGCCAGTAATACTCTTCGGTTTCTGGACAGTAAACTAGCCAGTAACTGGCCACAAACTCACCAGAAACTGGTCAAAAAGTTGCCAGAAACTGACCAAAAACTTGCCAGAAACTGACCAATAACTAGTCATAAAGTGTCCAAAAACTGGCCAAAAACTTGCCAGAAACTGGCAATAAACTTGCCAAAACAGGTTGGAAAAAAATACAATAAAAATAAATGTTTAATTTTAGTTTCTATTGATTTAAAGGAAAAAATTCAACATAAATAAAAATATAAAATATGAACACAAAAACGCGGCTGCGACGGACGTTTCGCGATTCTTGCCACACACAGACGCTATTCGACACTGAAATTTGGTACTATTCGCTGGCTTGAGAAATGTTGCGTTCATAAACATTATATCAGCAACACTTGACCCAGGAGAGTCTGCAACGAAAATATGAAAAATATAATATATATATTATAATTTAACACTGCAAACCTTACATTGAATTGAAAAGAAATTTGAAGCTAATTTTGTTTTTCAAATATTTTCACAAAGTGAAATTTGTTTGAAAAGCCAAAGCTGCTATGTTTTGTTTTATCATATATTTGGAAATACAGTTTACTCTTCAAATCCCTACCAGTTTTGACAAGTTTTACTGGTAGGGATCTACTCTTCAAATCCCTACCAGTACCGACCAGTTTTTGACTAATTTTACTGGTAGGAGACCAGTTTTTGACAAGTTTCACTTGTAGGGATCTACTCTTCAAATCCCTACCAGTAACCGACCAGTTTTTGACTAGTTTTACTGGTAGGAGACCAGCTTTTGGCCAGTTTTTGACACGTTTTACTGGTAGGGATCTACTCTTCCAATCCCTACCAGTAACCGATCAGTTTTTGACTAGTTTTACTGATAGGGATATATTCTTCAAATCCCTATAAGTAACCTACCAGTTTTTGACTAGTTTTTACTGCCGAATAAATACTGTTCAAAATCCTACCAGAAACTTAGCAGTATTTGAGCTGCCTAGTAAATCGTTGCTCGGGGTATTTCGGTTTCAACACTGAAACGTTGCTTCAATTAACCTCATGCCAAAAGAAGATTTTTCTGTGTGTAATGTAGGACATACTTTAATTCCTTTTCATATATTGTATTATAACTTATATTCATTTTCTTTTATTTTATTTTTAAACCTTTAATTAGGGAAATATGTGCGCTTGAATTCAAATGTAATTTGAAGGTCGATTTCAGGTTCAAAATTAAGTTAAACATCAAGTGAAGAACCACATTTTATTTAGAGCTTAAATTAAGTTAAACCTCGAATGTATATTGAATTTCGGAATTCAAGTTTAGGTAAATATTAGATTCAATTGGACAAAAAGCTATGGTTTTCAAGCTTACTATTACAAAAAGTTGAACGCTTTTCTCCAGTGAAAGCTTCGACATCTATATTCAATATACATTCGATAATCACTTAATATCCAGTTTTTGGTTTATTGAGATTTGGTAATTTTTCATCGTTTTTGGGAATTGGTAATTACCACACGCAAAAATTACCACATGTCATATTTTTCTCTCATTTGGGAAAAAAATTACCTCATGTAAGATTTGTCTGTCATGTAAAATAAAAATTATCACAAATGGTATTTTTCTGCCATGTGCGAAAAAACTTTCCCCGCAACACATTTTATAACACGTAAAAAAAGAGCACCCAGACTGTTTTCAAATTCTACCTGAAAATTCACAAAATAAACAACAACTATATAAAAATATTAAGTTATTAATAAGTTAAAAAACAAATACAAAAATTGTTTTATTAAATCACATTAACCCATAAAACACTGAACTACGTTTTAAGCCTTTAATGCCTTTAGATCAGGCATGTCAAACACGCGGCCCGCCAACCTTTCAGATGTATATATATATATATATATAAATTATATGGTAGCGCATAGTCTTATACGTCTTGTTCGACTATTAAAAATAAAAGGAGAGAAAAATAATTAGAACTTAAAAATCCAAAAAACTGGACCATATTTAACAAAACCATTCTCGGAATCAGCTCCAGTATCAAATAAAGGCGCAATTCGAATATAAAAAGAAACACAAATTTGGACTTTTAATAAAAAATTATACAGTGGTCCAAAGTTGTAGAAAAATAACTCTGGACTGCAAACCTCGTTTTAAGGATAATGAAACAAACTTCGTCATGACTCCAAAATCCGAAAATCTAATCAATGGTCATTGTCCTTGCAATTAAAATTAATTGTTCATAAAAATGAAACCTTTTCAATTTTATTCAAATATCAAATTTATATACGGTATTTTAAAAAACAAACTTTTTTAATAAACAGGGACGCTACAAAAGTAGAGCAACAGGGACAGCAAACGACGCCATATTTCTTGCCGCTCCTTTGACATTTCTCTTCAGTAAGGTTTGCCATCGTTGTCATCTCAAGTCAACTCACTGGTCACCAGAATTGACAAATTGTCAAATGGTGACACCTCCACTTCGGTGGAAGTCCTCCTCGTGGAAGTCCCTGGAAACGGCGCTCTACACCACCCGGTGTAGAAGTCGGCTAAAGTGAGTGGCGAGCATCTCCCTCAGAGTGAGGGTTCGTGCGTTGGGTTTGGGTCCCACCACGGAAAAAACCTATGCGCCCAATGAAAACAAAAAAGAAGCCTCGGATAACGACCGATTGCAACGATGACGACCCACGCAAACGTTTTAAGGACCATGATTTACGGATATGCACCTGGAATGTCCGGACCCTTTATAGGGAAGGTGCCTCTATCCAGCTGGCAGATGTCCTCGAAAAATATAAGGCTGACACCACCGCTATCCAGGAGATGCGATGGACGGGACAGGGCTGTTCGAAACAAGCGTCCTGTGATATCTACTACAGCTGCCATGCGGAGAGACACGAATTTGGATGTGGATTTGTGGTCGGCAAGAGACTCCGCCACCTTGTCTCTAGGTACACGCCCGTGGACGAAAGACTGGCAACAATTCGCATCAAGGCAAAATATTTCAACATTAGCCTAATTTGTGCACACGCTCCGACGAACGAGAAAAATGAGAGGCAAAAGAGCGCTTCTACGAGCGCCTAGACAACGCATACGAGCGCTGCCCCCGCCACGATATCAAAATCGTGCTAGGCGATTTTAACGCCAAGGTGGGCAGAGAAGCCATCTATTGTCCCACAATCGGAAAATTTAGCCTCCATGCCAACACTTCCGATAACGGAACGAGGCTAATCGACTTCGCCGCAGCACGAAACATGGTAGTTAGTAGCACTAGATTCGAACATTTCGATATCCACAAGGCCACATGGTTGTCGCCGATCAAAAAACTCGAAATCAAATTGATCACGTTGTGATTGACGGAAGGCACGCTTCAAGCGTGATGGACGTACGCACTATCCGAGGTGCCAATATGGACTCGGATCATTACCTTGTAGCAGCCAAGGTCCGCACACGCTTAAGCGCTGCGAAGAACGTACGGAACCAAACGCAGAGAAAGCTAGACGTCGGAAAGCTGCAATCACAACAGACAACGCAAGCCTTTTCCACTCGACTCTCACACCTGCTTAGACAAAGCACTCCTCCTCTCGATGACATAAGCGCGCAGTGGAATCATATCTCCTGCTCTATGCGTACGGCTGCCGAAGAGGTTCTTGGATTCCAACGCCCCCTGAGGAATCAGTGGTATGACCAAGAGTGTCGCGCGGCCACTGCAGAGAAAGACGCTGCGTACAAATTCACCCTGCAGTCAGTAGCTACGCGAGCTGCGAAGGAGCGATACAAAGAGAAGAGGAGGGAAGAGAGACGTCTTTTCAGGCGTAAAAAAAGCGAGGCAGAAAGACGTGAGTGTGAGGAGATTGAGATACATGGGGACAGGAATGAGGCTCGAAAATTCTTCGAGAAAATAAGACGCCTAGCCGGAGGTTCGAAATCCGGAGCCTCTTCCTGTAAAGATGAGGACGGAAATCTAGTGACAGATATCCAGAGCACACTGAAAATATGGAGGGATCACTTCTCTAAACTGCTGACCGGTGATGATGACCTCAATTCCACCGATAGAGAAGCAAACCCGGCAACCCCAGTACTTGATGACGACGTTGAGATTCCACCACCCGACCATGACGAGGTCAGAACAGCCATTGCTCGGCTGAAAAACAACAAAGCCGCAGGTGCTGATGGCCTGCATGCTGAATTGTTTAAGACCGGAGGCGAAGAGCTAATAGAGAGCATGCACGAGCTCGTAAGCAGAATATGGTCGGATGAAAGCATGCCAAGTGACTGGAACCTCAGTGTACTCTACCCAATCCTTAAGAAAGGGGATCCCACTATCTGCGCCAACTACCGTGGGATCAGCCTACTCAATATCGCATACAAGGTTCTATCGAGCGTATTATGTAAAAGACTGAAGCCCATCGTCAACAGACTGATTGGACCTTATCAGTGCGGCTTCAGACCTGGAAAGTCCACCATAGACCAGATTTTCACATTGCGCCTAATCTAGGAAAAGACCCTAGAAAAACAGATCGACACCAACCACCTATTAGTCGACTATAAAGCCGCCTTCGACACTCCGATAAGGGAACGATTATACGCCGCAATGTCTGAGTTCGGTATACCTGCGAAACTTATAAGGCTTTGCAGGATGACCCTGAGCAACACACGTTGCTCAGTGAGAATAGGAAAATACCTCTCCGAGCCATTTCATACCGAACGAGGTTTCAGACAGGGTGACTCCCTATCGTGCGACTTTTTTAACTTATTGATGGAGAAAATAGTTCGAGCTGCCGTACTCCGTCAAAGCGGCACTATCCTCAACAAAAGTGTCATGCTGCTCGCATATGCCGACGATATTGATATCATTGGCAGGAGCACACGAGCAGTCAGCGCAGCATTCTCCAGATTGGAGAAAGAGTCGCGTCGAATGGGTCTAGCGGTGAACGAGGACAAGACGAAGTTCCTTGTGTCAACAAGCAAAAAAAAGTCCGTGCGTCTTGGACAAAAAGCTGATTTTGACACCCACAAGTTCGACATTGTGAAGGACTTCGTCTATCTGGGATCCAGCGTAAACAGCAACAACGACGTCAGCCTGGAGATCAAACGGAGAATAACTCTTGCCAACAGGTGCTACTTTGGGCTCAGTAGGCAATTGAGAAGCAGAGCCCTCTCTCGCCGGACAAAAATAACGCTCTACAAGTCACTCATCATGCCCGTCCTACTTTATGGTGCAGAAACATGGACGCTGGCCACCACCGATGAGAGAGTACTGGGAGCGTTCGAGAGAAAGATTCTCCGTAAAATCTTTGGCCTTATCTGCTTTGCTAACGAGTATCGAATCAGGATGAACCACGAGCTGTATGAGTTATTCGACGACATTGACATAGTCAAGCGCATCGAGATCCAGCGGCTGCGCTGGCTAGGTCATGTCGAACGAATGGATGAAAACACTCCAGCCAAGAAGGTGCTTGAAACGAAACTCGAAGGTGGACAGCGTAGAAGAGGGCGTCCAAATCTGCGTTGGAAAGACCAAGTTGAGGACAACCTAGCAACGCTTGGTATTTCTAACTGGCGTCAGCGCGCGCAAAGCAGATCCGACTGGCGCGACTTCATCTCAGCGGCCAAAACCGATCCACGGTTGTAAGGGCCATTTAAGTAAGTAAGTAAGGTTTGCCATTTCATACCACTGAAGCCGCTTGACCACCAGAAGCGTCGTATGTTCGTGAATTGGACTGGGCCGTACTTCTTCCGTGATGATCAAGACCGGCACGTTACTGTGAATGGGAATCGCTACCGTTCAATTATAACCGAATATTTTTGGCCCCAATTGGATGATATGTACTTGAAGGACATGTGGTTCCAACAGGACGGCGCCACAAGCCACACAGCGAATGCCACAATCAATTTATTGGAAACCAAGTTTGAGAACGTGTTACCTCACGAAATGGTCCAGTCGATTGACCGCCTCGGTCGTGCGATTTGACGCCGTTAGACTATTTCCTGTTTCCAAACGACGATTGAAGCGACGATTGAAGAACTTCGTACGAATATCGAACGTGAAATTGCAGCAGTATCGGCCGATTTATGCTTGAAAACTGTCGAAAATTGGTTTCAGCGTCTAGACTTCTGCAAGCGTGCCCGTGGCCATGCAAAAGAAATCGAGTTCCATACATAATGGCATCGAACGTACTTTTACAGGAATAAAGAATTTCATTGATATCCAATGTAGCGCCTCCGATGCGCCACCCTTTATGTTTAAGTATGTTTGTAAAGAAAATCAAAAAACAATGGTCATGTGATTTATGCCTCGAAGTTTTCTCGAACTAACTTGAATAACAAAAAACAATCTTTTTGCTAATAAAAAAAATTTCACGTTAATATCAAAATGTTTTTCAAACAAATCTCGATATTTTTGAACTATTTAATGCAATATTAATCCAGAATCGTTTTTATTATCGGTTCGAAAAAAAATAGCGATTTGTCGCTTTGAACTATTTTTGCTGTTTTAGTAAGATTTGGCCTTCGGTATTGGTACAATGTCTAATTCGATATCGTACGATTTTGCCGACATAAAAAGTTGAAACAATTTTGGTTGAGTGTCAGGTGGGTCTGTTTTAAAAATGTTTGTCTAGTGTTTAAAATATACTCCATAGACAAAATATAGTCCTCAGACAAAATTTTTGGCAGGATCAAAGAAGCTCGGACATTTTTTCGATATATTTCAAGCAGACAAAAATCGTACCATTTTTTGAAAAAAAATACCCCGGCGGCGCTTTTAACGAAGATTAATGGAAAATTTGATCATCTTAACATTATATTTTATTTTACAACCGAAAAACCAAATATAAAAAACGAGCGATTTTTTTTCTTATGGTACACATCCCGCCTCATCTTTTGAATTGCCAATGCGGCTCGTGATGCCATGGAGTTTGACATGCCTGTTTTAGATTTAAAAATATCTGAATTTATTTATTTTTATTAGAATTCAAAGATATTGCGAGTTTCTGTATTTCACATTTTATTTGCTAGTAGCTGGACCCGTGCACAACTCGTGCCAAGATTTTGTGAATTCAAAGATATGGAGCAATTTTATTAATTTAAAAAACCTTTTTATTATTTATATAAGGTGCTCGTGTTTAGCTGTTGAAGTTTTTTTTTTTTGGTTTCATAATTGTAGTAACCAAATAATAATTCTCCGCCGTAACAACTTTTCTCAAAGACAATTCCTTCTCAGCCTGCGCTTCCCCTTAGAATTCTTCCCCGTAGAACATTTCGCCGTAGAATTCTTCGCAGTAGAAATATTCCCCGAGAAATTCTTCCACATAGAACGCTTTCCCGTTGAATTCGTCCCGGTATAATTCTTTCCGTAGAATTCATCCCGGTAGAATTGTTCCTTGTAGAATTATTTACCGTAGAATTCTTCCCCGTAGAACATTTCGCCGTAGAATTCTTCCCAGTAGAAATATTGCCCGAAAAATTCTTTCCCATAGAACGATGATTAGCAAATGGTTTTTAACATTAAAATTGATGGAAATGCGGAACATTTTGACAATTCGGAGCATTTGTTTCAACTTTTGAGTAAAGTCGATTTTTATTAATATGGCCAAATAACGCAATGGTCGAAATCACCATTTTATAAAAAAAAATATTCGACAAAAACAACAATGTTCGAAAATTTTCGAAAAAAAATGTTGAAGACATTTTTTTTTTGGAGGACAAAAAGAACGTAATGGTCGAAATCACCATTTGAAAAAAAAAAAATAAAATAATCGACAAAAACAACAATGTTCAAAAAATTTCGAAAAAAAAAATTGTTAAACAAAATTTTGGACGACAATGGTCAAAATCACAATGCAATGGTCAAAATCACCATTTTCCAAAAAAAAAAATATTCGCCAAAAACAATGTCGAAAAAGCATTATTTTTGCTTTTGATTTTGTTTTTGATTTTTTTTTTGTTTTTTTTTCTTTAATTTTTTTGTTTTTCCTTTTTTTTTTTTATGTTATTGCTTTTGTTTTTGTATTTTTGCTTTTGTTTTGTGCTTTTGTGTTTTTGCTGTTAATTTTTTTTTGTATTTGAGTTTTTTGTTTCATGTTCGTAGCTGGTGAAAGTGCCGAGTTATATGGTTTTAAAAGTTTAGGTTGTATGGGAGGTGCCATGCTTCTTTGTCCAATCCCGCCATACCGCATCTGAGGTAAAAATTTCAAGAACATCGGATCAGCCGTTTAAGCGAAGAAGTGGAACAAACAAACAAACAAAAGGACAAACCAACAAAGAGATTTATTATATTAATAGGATAGCTATTTTCCTAAGTTTCATGAAAATATATAAAAAATGATGTAATTAAATTATTTATAGATATTTCGTCATTTTTCATTAATATGTTGATTTTATTTATATAATTCTTAATTAATATAATTCTTAATTATTTTGATGTAAAACGTGATAATGTGGTGTATTTTGTGGTAATATATTGTACTAGCTGCACCCGTGCACGACTCGTGCCAAGATATGGAGCGATTTTATTAATATAAAAAACATTTTTATTATTAATATCAGGGGCTTGTGCTTCGCTGTGGAAGTTTTTATGGGTTTTATAAGGGCCTGTGCAAATCGGTAACTTTTTACTCGAAAAATTATATTTTGACAAGTAAATATAAAATTCTAAAGCTTTTGAGGTGAATATGTATTGTCAAATTTTCACTAGCCCAAGGGGCTACATAAAATTTGGACAGCCATAAAATCAATATTGAAGTTTATAAAATTTGAAAACAAAACAATTTGTGCTGAAACAATTGAAAATAATGTCTTTCTTTAAGAATTTCTTCAGAAATTATAAATTTCATATTGTTTAACGCTAATAAGTATTTGTTCGATATAGAGAGTTCAAGAACTGTTCGAGCAGCAGTGTCAAAACAAAGAAGTATATCGGACAAGTACGGGTACTTTCCAACCAACTCGGCCCACATATTGCGAACCACCACACATAATGCACGTTTTCACATTGCACAAGGGCTCGTGAAGGAGTGCACAGCTGCATCTCGACCTTTTGAATTTCGTAGACCACACGAGTGCAGGTGTCAAAAAGATCACATTTCCGAGTTCTGAGAAAATGGTCTTAGCTGTAAAAATACATAAACAAATGTGGGAATACAAAAACAAATGTAAGAGTTTTCAATGAAATGTTCGGGCGGGCATTTTAAATTTTTGGTCCAGACTGCCGTAAAATCTTCAGTACACTACCAAACTTGGGCTTTGAATAAACTGTTAAGCACAATTGTATTGTTCACCGACAGTTTACGCATTAAAAAAAGTTATATTTTTTATGTTTCAGTCACGGGTGTTCGAATCGCGATCTTTCGCATAGTAGTTCTACGCACTAACTAAACCATTAAAATTATTTTAATCAATTATTTCTCAAATTCAAACACTTTCCAAATAATTTTCCAATGGTTGTCAAAATTTTGTTCTGTCAAAATTCCATTTCATTTGGCACAGCATAAATGGAAATATACAGACAAAATTTCTATTCAACTTATTTTCATCGAGTAAAAAGTTACCGATTGGCACAGGCCCTAAATGTAGTAACCAAATAATAATTCTCCTCCAAAATAACTTTTCTCAAAGCCAAATCTTTCTCAGACTGCACATATCCGTAGAATTCATCCCAGTAGAATATTTCGACGTAGAATTCTTCCCAGTAGAAATCTTCGCCGTAAAATATTTCTCCATAGAACGCTTTACCGTAGAATTCTTCCCGTAGAATTCATCCCGGTAGAATTCTTCCCGGTAGAATTCTTCCCCGTAGAGTTTTTACCCGTGGAAATTTTAGTGGGGTGAGTTTAGTTGAGGTGAATTTGGTGTGGTGAGTTTTAGTGTGGTGAGTTTTAGTGTTGTGAGTTTTAGTTTGGTGAATTTTTAGTGTGGTGAATTTTTGTGGTGAGTTTTAGTGTGGTGAATTTAATTGAAGTAAATTTTAGTGTAGTGAGTTTTAGTGTGGTGAATTTTAGTGTGGTGAATTTTATTGTGGTGAGTTTTAGTGTGGTGAGTTTTTGCGTGGTGAGTTTGTTTTTCTTTGTCTTTCCCCATTTGTTTTTCCTTTTGTTTGGATTTTAGTTTTATGTTATTGCTTTTGTTTATGTATTTTTCTTTTGTTTTGTGCTTTTGTTTTTTTGATTTTAATTTTTTTTTGTATTTGAGTTTTTTTGTTTAATGTTCGTAGCTGGTAAAAGTGCCGAGTTATATCGTATTGAAAGTTTAGGTTGTATGGGAGGTGCCACGCGTCTTTGTCCAATCTCACCCATATATAGCCTATCATTCCTTCCAGACCATACCGCATCTGTGTTTCCTTCAAGAAAATCGGATAAGTCGTTTAGACGGAGATGCGGAACAAACCAACAAACCGACAAACAGACAAACCAACAAACATTCAGATTTATTATATTAATATTAAATAGATTAAAGATTAAATAGATTAAATAGTAGCCGCGGTAGCTCAGTGGTTAGTGCGTTGGACTGCGAGCCGAAAGGTCCCCGGTTCAAGCCTGGACTGGGGCTAACAACATCTTTTCATAGAAACATTTTTCTATACCGCGCTACCTCTCGTCAGTAAATGGCAAACCTACGAGAGTAAAACTATTGCCTATGAAAAGCTCTCACCCGCCGTTCGGATTCGGCAATAAACTGTAGGTCCCACCAATTTGAGTACAAATATAACACGCACAGCTCAAAATGGTGAGAGAGCTCGGCCGAAGTTCTATACAGGACTGTAGCGCCAAACTATTATTATTATATTAAATAGAATAGGATTTTTTGATAATAAGTACTAGACATCTGCACAAATTATTTTGAAGTTTCTTCTGCAAATATGCAATACTGCACTCTACAGTTTTGAATTCATTTCGCAAATCACAATCGACAGTATTATAGTGAAGTCTCTTTGAGCGACTTCACTACAGTATTTGTTTCATTGGTGTCAAGCACTGTCAAAACATCAAAACATTCAAAACATTCAATGTTTTGAAAAACAAACCAAACGACAATCCTGCGCTGAACATGGAACGAATACTGTGGGTGCAGCGAGTGAGCGCAACTAGTAACGAGTGAAAAGACGAACATTGAAAACAACAACAAATCTGCCGCTCGTTCGACGAAGGTAATATTGTTGTTGCTATTTATGTATTAATAAAAAATATAACAAAACAATTTTTTCAAAAAAATAAAATTGTTAAATAAATTCTGTATGACAAAACAACGCTATGGTCAAAAAGCAATATATAAATTTTTTTTTTCTAATTAAATAATGTGAAAAATTAAATAATGAATAAATGTTTTTCGATAAATCAAAAACTTAATATAAAATATTATATGATTTTCTTATACCTTTTGTTTTTTTCTATATTTCAATATTAACGAAAATTCCTTAGAGTAAGAATTATAAAAAAAAAATTAAAAATGCACTAAGTGCTCGGTGTCATAAGAAGTTCATTTCAGTATTTAAATTTTTATTACACATCATCATAGACCTCCTCACTTCAGTTTTGTTTTGTTTTGACAGTACTTGGTTTTTTGTTGTTGTGAGCAAGACATTCATTGATTTTCAAACATAGAGTTGACGACAGTAAATGTTTTGAAACGAAGTGAATGTCTTGAAGTGGGTTTCAAATGCACTTGTGCAGATGTCTAATAAGTACTATTTTTTGGTACTGAAGTATTTTGTGGTAATTTTAGGGAATTTGTGGTAAATGTAGTATTTTGTGATAAATATAGGATTTTTTGGTAATTTGAGGGAAATTGTGGTAAATATCCTCTGTGGTAATTTGTGAGAATTTGCTGTGGTAAAATGAGAATTCTTGTGGTAATTTCATCTGGCGACACTGCTTCCCAGACTATTTTAGTACAATTCCATTTTAATAAATTCCAAAACAATAAATTTACTGATCACAAAGTTATTGGTGCATAACTATAGACAATTTTAACCTACAAGTTAATTTAATGTGTCGCATTTAACAAATATTTTTATATGAAAACTTTTACAAAATTTATTATTAAATTTCAGCTATGGATTAATTTTAATTATGATTACGGGTGGAATATATAGAAGCAGTTATTGAAACCGTTTTCGATATAATATTAAAACAGTTTCAATTTCAAACCGATACTGTAACCAAACGTTATCGAACCGGTAAATGAGATTACCCTATTCATCAATAAAAAATCAAAATTTTTGTTTTAAACCCATTTTCTGAATTCTGGCACACATACTACCTGAGTGGAAATTTAGTTCAGGATGCGATCATTGTCTGATCAGGCACACTGATTTCAAATCAGGCAACACCAGTGCCTTTTTGTAAACACGTTGATATGACATACACAAAATCAAATAAAAAGAAAATAAAATTAAACAAACTTTTTGTCTTGAAGAAACAAACGAAATTAATTTTTAATTTTAGGTGGGTAAGTTTTCAATAAGTTATTGTCATTATATTGTTTTTATTATTTTGCTTGCAGATTACCACCTAAAAATTCAATGAACTTGCATAAAAACTAAATGAAAAAAAAAAATCGCGATACCATCTATCGAAAAAAACAATATTGATCTGTGCGTTTTATCCCGACGACATTTTAGGCAGACTCGCAAAATGCTAAGATATTTAGCTTACTTTTGACTTATTTCGGAGCACTGAGTTTTTCACTTGGACTACATTCACTTGGACTACTTGCAGTTCATACGAAAACAACAAAAACACAATAAAATGTATATTAATTTTTTAATAAATAACGCAATGTACGAAAATATTTAATATTTACTATTAAGATTCATTAATTTAAGCATGTACAAAATGTATTATTTCCTTGTACATAATACAATATATTTATAATGTGCGGTATTAATTTTCTAAATCCATAATTAAAAGTTTTAATTATGTACGTAATTAATAACACAACAAACATGTTTGGCGCCAAACATGATTGATTCAAATATGTTTGTCATTGATATTTTTCTCTGTGTAGATCAGGATTTTTTATAAAGGGATCAGGGATCAGGTAGACTTACAAGAATTTGAAATAAGGATTACCCTGTTCCTGATCAGGGTCGTCTAGCTGATTACGAACATATCAGATGGTCTTTGGTTGGGATGTCTTATCGTATTCTGATCAGGGACGGATGCGATATAAGGCTAACCTTAACCAATTTCCACTCGAGTATTGGTTATGGCGCAATCACTCCTACATTCGGCGAAACCATTTAGAATGGTTAAAAATAGCGCTGACCAAAATTTAGTTAAATTTGCTATCCCAATTGTTGATATATTGTGGTTTTTAATTTTTGGGTTATATAGGAGGTGCCACGCCCAGTCACCAATAGCATATACTGTGCCCAGGCCCAACATACATATTGTTCCAAAAGTTTATTCATTTTGGTTCAGCCGTTTTGACGTCTATTCGGAATTTAAAAATTATGTATTCGACAAAAACAACAATGTTCGAAAAATTTCGAAAAAAAAAAATTTGTTAAAAAAAAATTTGAATGACAATAATGGGTAATATTAATAAAAAAAGTATTTACTCTTTAGCAAACTTAAATTTTTTTTTTGATTTCAGATTTTTTAATGTAAATGGTCAGTTCAACGTTTTTATTAACACCTACCAATTTAAAATTTTGTATTTTCCATGATTAGCAAATGGTTTTTAACATTAAAATTGATGGAAATGCGGAACATTTTGACAATTCGGAACATTTGCTTCAACTTTTGAGTAAAGTCGATTTTTATTAATATGGCCAAATAACGCAATGGTCGAAATAACCATTTATAAAAAAAATATTCGACAAAAACAACAAAGTTCGAAAATTTTCGAAAAAAAAATGTTGAACAGATTTTTTTTTTGAGGATAAAGAGAACGTAATGGTCGAAATCACCATTTGAAAAAAAAAAAATAATCGACAAAAACAACAATGTTCAAAAAATTTCGAAAAAAAAAATTGTTAAACAAAATTTTGGACGACAATGGGCAAAATCACAATGCAATGGTCAAAATCACCATATTTTTGTTTTTGATTTTTTTTTGTTTTTTTTTTTCTTTCATTTTTTGTTTTTCCTTTAGTTTGGATTTTTGTTTTATGTTATTGCTTTTGTTTTTGTATTTTTGCTTTTGTTTTGTGCTTTGTGGTGAAAGTGCCGAGTTATATCGTTTTAAAAGTTTAGGTTGTATGGGAGGTGCCATGCTTCTTTGTCCAATCCCGCCATACCGCATCGGATCAGCCGTTTAAGCGAAGAAGTGGAACAAACAAAAGGGCAAACCAACAAAGAGATTTATTATATTAATAGGATAGCTATTTTCCTAAGTTTCATGAAAATATATAAAAAATGATGTAATTAAATTATTTATAGATATTTCGTCATTTTTCATTAATATGTTGCTTTTATTTACATAATTCTTAATTAATATAATTCTTAATTATTTTGATGTAAAACGTGATAATGTGGAGTATTTTGTGGTAATATAATATATATAGCTGGACCCGTGCACGACTCGTGCCAAGATATGGAGCGATTTTATTAATATAAAAAACATTTTTATTATTAATATCAGGGGCTTGTGCTTCGCTGTGGAAGTTTTTATGGGTTTTATAAGGGCCTGTGCCAATCGGTAACTTTTTGCTCGAAAAATTAAATTTTGACAAGTAAATATAAAATTCTGAAGCTTTTGAGGTGAATATGTATTGTCAAATTTTCACTAGCCCAAGGGTCTACATAAAATTTTGACAACCATAAAATAAATATTGAAGTTTATAAAATTTGAAAACAAAACAATTTGTGCTGAAACAATTGAAAATAATGTCTTTCTTCAAGAATTTCTTCAGAAATTATAAATTTCATATTGTTTAACGCTAATAAGTATTTGTTCGATATAGAGAGTTCAAGAACTGTTCGAGCAGCAGTGTCAAAACAAAGAAGTATATCGGACAAGTACGGGTACTTTCCAACCAACTCGGCCCACATATTGCGAACCACCACACATAATGCACGTTTTCACATTGCACAAGGGCTCGTGAAGGAGTGCACAGCTGCATCTCGACCTTTTAAATTTCGTAGACCACACGAGTGCAGGTGTCAAAAAGATCACATTTCCGAGTTCTGAGAAAATGGTCTTAGCTGTAAAAATACATAAACAAATGTGGGAATACAAAAACAAATGTAAGGGTTTTCAATGAAATGTTCGGGCGGGCATTTTAAATTTTTGGTCCAGACTGCCGTAAAATCTTCAGTACACTACCAAACTTGGGCTTTGAATAAACTGTTAAGCACAATTGTATTGTTCACCGACAGTTTACGCATTAAAAAAAGTTATATTTTTTATGTTTCAGTCACGGGTGTTCGAATCGCGATCTTTCGCATAGTAGTTCTACGCACTAACTAAACCATTAAAATTATTTTAATCAATTATTTCTCAAATTCAAACACTTTCCAAATAATTTTCCAATGGTTGTCAAAATTTTGTTCTGTCAAAATTCCATTTCATTTGGCACAGCATAAATGGAAATATACAGACAAAATTTTTATTCAACTTATTTTCATCGAGTAAAAAGTTACCGATTGGCACAGGCCCTAAATGTAGTAACCAAATAATAATTCTCCTCCAAAATAACTTTTCTCAAAGCCAAATCTTTCTCAGACTGCACATATCCGTAGAATTCATCCCAGTAGAATATTACGCCGTAGAATTCTTCCCAGTAGACATCTTCGCCGTAAAATATTTCTCCATAGAACGCTTTTCCGCAGAATTCTTCCCGGTAGAATTCTTCCCGGAGAATTCTTCCCGTAGAATTCATCCCGGTAGAATTCTTCCCGGTAGAATTCTTCACCGTAGAGTTTTTCCCAGTGGAAATTTTAGTGGGGTGAGTTTAGTTGTGGTGAATTTGGTGTGGTGAGTTTTAGTGTGGTGAGTTTTAGTGTTGTGAATTTTAGTGTGGTGAATTTTTAGTGTGCTGATTTTTAGTGAGGGGAATTTTATTGTGGTGAATTTTATTGTGGTGAGTTCTAGTGTGGTGAGATTTTAGTGTGGTGAATTTTATTGTGGTGAGTTTTAGTGTGGTGAGTTTTTACGTGGTGAATTTTATTGTGGTGAGTTTTAGTGTAGTGAATTTCAGTGTGGTGAATTTTATTGTGGTGGGTTTTAGTGTGGTGTATTTTTATGTGGTGAATTTTATTGTTGTGAGTTTTAGTGTAGTGAATTTCAGTGTGATGAGTTTTAGTGTGGTGAACTTTAGTGTGGTGAATTTTTGTGGTGAGTTTTAGTGTGGTGAATTTAATTGAAGTAAATTTTAGTGTAGTGAGTTTTAGTGTGGTGAATTTTAGTGTGGTGAATTTTATTGTGGTGAGTTTTAGTGTGGTGAGTTGTTGCGTGGTGAGTTTGTTTTTCTTTGTCTTTCTTCTTTTGTTTTTCCTTTAGTTTGGATTTTAGTTTTATGTTATTGCTTTTGTTTATGTATTTTTCTTTTGTTTTGTGCTTTTGTTTTTTTGATTTTAATTTTTTTTTGTATTTGAGTTTTTTTGTTTAATGTTCGTAGCTGGTAAAAGTGCCACGCGTCTTTGTCCAATCCCACCCATATATAGCCTATCATTCCTTCCAGACCATACCGCATCTGTGTTTCCTTCAAGAAAATCGGATAAGTCGTTTAGACGGAGATGCGGAACAAACCAACAAACATTCAGATTTATTATATTAATATTAATAGGATAGGATTTTTTGATAATAAGTACTAGACATCTGCACAAATGGTTTTGAAGTTTCTTCTGCAAATATGCAATACTGCACTCTACAGTTTTGAATTCATTTCGCAAATCACAATCGACAGTATTATAGTGAAGTCTCTTTGAGCGACTTCACTACAGTATTTGTTTCATTGGTGTCAAGCACTGTCAAAACATCAAAACATTCAAAACATTCAATGTTTTGAAAAACAAACCAAACGACAATCCTGCGCTGAACATGGAACGAATACTGTGGGTGCAGCGAGTGAGCGCAACTAGTAACGAGTGAAAAGACGAAAATTGAAAACAACAACAAATCTGCCGCTCGTTCGACGAAGGTAATATTGTTGTTGCTATTTATGTATTAATAAAAAATATAACAAAACAATTTTTTCAAAAAAATAAAATTGTTAAATAAATTCTGTACGACCAAACAACGCTATGGTCAAAAAGCAATATATTAAATTTTTTTTTTCTAATTAAATAATGTGAAAAATTAAATAATGAATAAATGTTTTTCGATAAATCAAAAACTTAATATAAAATATTATATGATTTTCTTATACCTTTTGTTTTTTTCTATATTTCAATATTAATGAAAATTCCTTAGAGTAAGAATTATAAAAAAAAAATTAAAAATGCACTAAGTGCTCGGTGTCATAAGAAGTTCATTTCAGTATTTAAATTTTTATTACACATCATCATAGACCTCCTCACTTCAGTTTTGTTTTGTTTTGACAGTACTTGGTTTTTTGTTGTTGTGAGCAAGACATTCATTGATTTTCAAACATAGAGTTGACGACAGTAAATGTTTTGAAACGAAGTGAATGTCTTGAAGTGGGTTTCAAATGCACTTGTGCAGATGTCTAATAAGTACTATTTTTTGGTACTGAAGTATTTTGTGGTAATTTTAGGGAATTTGTGGTAAATGTAGTATTTTGTGATAAATATAGGATTTTTTGGTAATTTGAGGGAAATTGTGGTAAATATCCTCTGTGGTAATTTGTGAGAATTTGCTGTGGTAAAATGAGAATTCTTGTGGTAATTTCATCTGGCGACACTGCTTCCCAGACTATTTTAGTACAATTCCATTTTAATAAATTCCAAAACAATAAATTTACTGATCACAAAGTTATTGGTGCATAACTATAGACAATTTTAACCTACAAGTTAATTTAATGTGTCGCATTTAACAAATATTTTTATATGAAAACTTTTACAAAATTTATTATTAAATTTCAGCTATGGATTAATTTTAATTATGATTACGGGTGGAATATATAGAAGCAGTTATTGAAACCGTTTTCGATATAATATTAAAACAGTTTCAATTTCAAACCGATACTGTAACCAAACGTTATCAAACCGGTATATGAGATTACCCTATTCATCAATAAAAAATCAAAATTTTTATTTTAAACCCATTTTCTGAATTCTGGCACACATACTACCTGAGTGGAAATTTAGTTCAGGATGCGATCATTGTCTGATCAGGCACACTGATTTCAAATCAGACAACACCAGTGCCTTTTTGTAAACACGTTGATATGACATACACAAAATCAAATAAAAAGAAAATAAAATTAAACAAACTTTTTGTCTTGAAGAAACAAACGAAATTAATTTTTAATTTTAGGTGGGTAAGTTGTCAATAAGTTATTGTCATTATATTGTTTTTATTATTTTGCTTGCAGATTACCACCTAAAAATTCAATGAACTTGCATAAAAACTAAATGAAAAAAAAAAATCGCGATACCATCTATCGAAAAAAACAATATTGATCTGTGCGTTTTATCCCGTCGACATTTTAGGCAGACTCGCAAAATGCTAAGATATTTAGCTTACTTTTGACTTATTTCGGAGCACTGAGTTTTTCACTTGGACTACATTCACTTGGACTACTTGCAGTTCATACGAAAACAACAAAAACACAATAAAATGTATATTAATTTTTTAATAAATAACGCAATGTACGAAAATATTTAATATTTACTATTAAGATACATTAATTTAAGCATGTACAAAATGTATTATTTCCTTGTACATAATACAATATATTTATAATGTGCGGTATTCATTTTCTAAATCCATAATTAAAAGTTTTAATTATGTACGTAATTAATAACACAACAAACATGTTTGGCGCCAAACATGATTGATTTAAATATGTTTGTCATTGATATTTTTCTCTGTGTAGATCAGGATTTTTTATAAAGGATGGATCAGGTAGACTTACAAGAATTTGAAATAAGGATTACCCTGTTCCTGATCAGGGTCGTCTAGCTGATTACGAACATATCAGATGGTCTTTGGTTGGGATGTCTTATCGTATTCTGATCAGGGACGGATGCGATATTAGGCTAACCTTAACCAATTTCCACTCGAGTATTGGGTATGGCCCAATCACTCCTACATTCGGCGAAACCATTTAGAATGGTTAAAAATAGCGCTGACCAAAATTTAGTTAAATTTGCTATCCCAATTGTTGATATATTGTGGTTTTTAATTTTTGGGTTATATGGGAGGTGCCACGCCCAGTCCACCAATCTTACCGAGATATAGCATATACTGTGCCCAGACCCAACATACATATTGTTCCAAAATTTTATTCAATTTGGTTCAGCCGTTTTGACGTCTATTCGGAATTTAAAAATTATATATTCGACAAAAACAACAATGTTCGAAAAATTTCGAAAAAAAAAAATTGAACGACAATAATGGGTAATATTAATAAAAAAAGTATTTACTCTTTAGCAAACTTAAAGTTTTTTTTTTGATTTCAGATTTTTTAATGTAAATGGTCAGTTCAACGTTTTTATTAACACCTACCAATTTAAAATTTTATATTTTCGATGATTAGCAAATGGTTTTTAACATTAAAATTGATGGAAATGCGGAACATTTTGACAATTCGGAACATTTGCTTCAACTTTTGAGTAAAGTCGATTTTTATTAATATGGCCAAATAACGCAATGGTCAAAATAACCATTTATAAAAAAAAATATTCGACAAAAACAACAATGTTCGAAAATTTTCGAAAAAAATTGTTGAACAAATTTTTTTTGGAGGATAAAGAGAACGTAATGGTCGAAATCACCATTTGAAAAAAAAAAAAATAATCGACAAAAAAAACAATGTTCAAAAAATTTCGAAAAAAAAAAATTGTTAAACTAAATTTTGGGCGACAATGGTCAAAATAACAATGCAATGGTCAAAATCACCATTTTCCAAAAAAAAAAAAAATATTCGCCAAAAACAATGCCGAAAAAAAAAATATTTTTGTTTTTGATTTTTTTTTGTTTTTTTTTGTTTTTTTTTCTTTCATTTTTTGTTTTTCCTTTAGTTTGGATTTTTGTTTTATGTTATTGCTTTTGTTTTTGTATTTTTGCTTTTGTTTTGTGCTTTTGTGTTTTTGCTGTTAATTTTTTTTTGTATTTGGATTTCATGTTCGTAGCTGGTGAAAGTGCCGAGTTATATCGTTTTAAAAGTTTAGGTTGTATGGGAGGTGCCATGCTTCTTTGTCCAATCCCGCCATACCGCATCGGATCAGCCGTTTAAGCGAAGAAGTGGAACAAACAAAAGGGCAAACCAACAAACCAACAAAGAGATTTATTATATTAATAGGATAGCTATTTTCCTAAGTTTCATGAAAATATATAAAAAATGATGTAATTAAATTATTTATAGATATTTCGTCATTTTTCATTAATATGTTGCTTTTATTTACATAATTCTTAATTAATATAATTCTTAATTATTTTGATGTAAAACGTGATAATGTGGAGTATTTTGTGGTAATATAATATATATAGCTGAACCCGTGCACGACTCGTGCCAAGATATGGAGCGATTTTATTAATATAAAAAACATTTTTATTATTAATATCAGGGGCTTGTGCTTCGCTGTGGAAGTTTTTATGGGTTTTATAAGGGCCTGTGCCAATCGGTAACTTTTTGCTCGAAAAATTAAATTTTGACAAGTAAATATAAAATTCTGAGGCTTTTGAGGTGAATATGTATTGTCAAATTTTCACTAGCCCAAGGGGCTACATAAAATTTTGACAGCCATAAAATAAATATTGAAGTTTATAAAACTTGAAAACAAAAAAATTTGTGCTGAAACAATTGAAAATAATGTCTTTCTTCAAAAATTTCTTCAGAAATTATAAATTTCATATTGTTTAACGCTAATAAGTATTTGTTCGATATAGAGAGTTCAAGAACTGTTCGAGCTGCAGTGTCAAAACAAAGAAGTATATCGGACAAGTACGGGTACTTTCCAACCAACTCGGCCCACATATTGCGAACCACCACACATAATGCACGTTTTCACATTGCACAAGGGCTCGTGAAGGAGTGCACAGCTGTATCTCGACCTTTTAAATTTCGTAGACCACACGAGTGCAGGTGTCAAAAAGATCACTTTTCCGAGTTCTGAGAAACTGGTCTTAGCTGTAAAAATACATAAACAAATGTGGGAATACAAAAACAAATGTAAGGGTTTTCAACGAAATGTTCGGGCGAGCATTTTAAATTTTTGGTCCAGACTGCCGTAAAATCTTCAGTACACTACCAAACTTGGGCTTTGAATAAACTGTTAAGCACAATTGTATTGTTCACCGAGAGTTTACGCATTAAAAAAAGTTATATTTTTTATGTTTCAGTCACGGGTGTTCGAATCGCGATCTTTCGCATAGTAGTTCTACGCACTAACTAACTGCATTGCATCTATGTCGCTACAATTGCGCATTTAAAACCATTAAAATTATTTTAATCAATTATTTCTCAAATTCAAACATTTTCCAAATAATTTTCCAATGGTTGTCAAAATTTTGTTCTGTCAAAATTCCATTTCATTTGGCACAGCATAAATGGAAATATACAGACAAAATTTTTATTCAACTTATTTTCATCGAGTAAAATGTTATCGATTGGCACAGGCCCTAAATGTAGTAACCAAATAATAATTCTCCTCCAAAATAACTTTTCTCAAAGCCAAATCTTTCTCAGACTGCGCATATCCGTAGAATTCATCCCAGTAGAATATTTCGCCGTAGAATTCTTCTCAATAGACATCTTCGCCGTAAAATATTTCTCCATAGAACGCTTTTCCGTAGAATTCTTCCCGGTAGAATTCTTCCCGTAGAATTCTTCCCGTAGAATTCATCCCGGTAGAATTCTATGGGGGCGATTATCACAAGGCAACGTGTCTGAGTGCTTCAACATGGCGAAGCCAGCGCAATCCTTGTCGGTGTCGTCTCAAGTCAACTCACTGGTCACCAGAATTGACAAATTGTCAAATGGTGACACCTCCACTTCGGTGGAAGTCCTCCTCGTGGAAGTCCCTGGAAACGGCGCTCTACACCACCCGGTGTAGAAGTCGGCTAAAGTGAGTGGCGAGCATCTCCCTCAGAGTGAGGGTTCGTGCGTTGGGTTTGGGTCCTACCACGGAAAAAACCTATGCGCCCAATGAAAACAAAAAAGAAGCCTCGGATAACGACCGATTACAACGATGACGACCCACGCAAACGTTTTAAGGACCATGATTTACGGATATGCACCTGGAATGTCCGGAACCTTTATAGGGAGGGTGCCTCTATCCAGCTGGCAGATGTCCTCGAAAAATATAAGGCTGACATCACCGCTATCCAGGAGATGCGATGGACGGGACAGGGCTGTTCGAAACAAGCGTCCTGTGATATCTACTACAGCTGCCATGCGGAGAGACACGAATTTGGATGTGGATTTGTGGTCGGCAAGAGACTCCGCCACCTTGTCTCTAGGTTCACGCCCGTGGACGAAAGGCTGGCAACAATCCGCATCAAGGCTAAATATTTCCATATCAGCCTAATTTGTGCACACGCTCCGACGAACGAGAAAGATGACGAGACAAAAGAGCGCTTCTACGAGCGCCTAGACAACGCATACGAGCGCTGCCCCCGCCACGATATCAAAATCGTGCTAGGCGATTTTAACGCCAAGGTGGGCAGAGAAGCCATCTATTGTCCCACAATCGGAAAATTTAGCCTCCATGCCATTACTTCCGATAACGGAACGAGGCTAATCGACTTCGCCGCAGCACGAAACATGGTAGTTAGTAGCACTAGATTCGAACATTTCGATATCCACAAGGCCACATGGTTGTCGCCCGATCAAAAAACTCGAAATCAAATTGATCACGTTGTGATTGACGGAAGGCACGCTTCAAGCGTGATGGACGTACGCACTATCCGAGGTGCCAATATGGACTCGGATCATTACCTTGTAGCAGCCAAGGTCCGCACACGCTTAAGCGCTGCGAAGAACGTACGGAACCAAACGCAGAGAAAGCTAGACGTCGGAAAGCTGCAATCACAACAGACAACGCAAGCCTTTTCCACTCGACTCTCACACCTGCTTAGACAAAGCACTCCTCCTCTCGATGATATAAGCGCGCAGTGGAATCATATCTCCTGCTCTATGCGTACGGCTGCCGAAGAGGTGCTTGGATTCCAACGCCCCCTGAGGAATCAGTGGTATGACCAAGAGTGTCGCGCGGCCACTGCAGAGAAAGACGCTGCGTACAAATTCACCCTGCAGTCAGTAGCTACGAGAGCTGCGAAGGAGCGATACAAAGAGAAGAGGAGGGAAGAGAGACGTCTTTTCAGGCGTAAAAAAAGCGAGGCAGAAAGACGTGAGTGTGAGGAGATTGAGATGCATGGGGACAGGAATGAGGCTCGAAAATTCTTCGAGAAAATAAGACGCCTAGCCGGAGGTTCGAAATCCGGAGCCTCTTCCTGTTAAGATGAGAACGGAAATCTAGTGACAGATATCCAGAGCACACTGAAAATATGGAGGGATCACTTCTCTAAACTGCTGACCGGTGATGATGACCTCAATTCCACCGATAGAGAAGCAAACCCGGCAACCCCATTACTTGATGACGACGTTGAGATTCCACCACCCGACCATGACGAGGTCAGAACAGCCATTGCTCGGCTGAAAAACAACAAAGCCGCAGGTGCTGATGGCCTGCCTGCTGAATTGTTTAAGACCGGAGGCGAAGAGCTAATAGAGAGCATGCACGAGCTCGAAAGCAGAATATGGTCGGATGAAAGCATGCCAAGTGACTGGAACCTCAGTGTACTCTGCCCAATCCTTAAGAAAGGGGATCCCACTATCTGCGCCAACTACCGTGGGATCAGCCTACTCAATATCGCATACAAGGTTCTATCGAGCGTATTATGTAAAAGACTGAAGCCCATCGTCAACAGACTGATTGGACCTTATCAGTGCGACTTCAGACCTGGAAAGTCCACCATAGACCAGATTTTCACATTGCGCCTAATCCAGGAAAAGACCCTAGAAAAACAGATCGACACCAACCACCTATTAGTCGACTATAAAGCCGCCTTCGACACGCCGATAAGGGAACGATTATACGCCGCAATGTCTGAGTTCGGTATACCTGCGAAACTTATAAGGCTTTGCAGGATGACCCTGAGCAACACACGTTGCTCAGTGAGAATAGGAAAATACCTCTCCGAGCCATTTCATACCGAACGAGGTTTCAGACAGGGTGACTCCCTATCGTGCGACTTTTTTAACTTATTGATGGAGAAAATAGTTCGAGCCGTACTCCGTCAAAGCGGCACTATCCTCAACAAAAGTGTCATGCTGCTCGCATATGCCGACGATATTGATATCATTGGAGATTAACTCTTGCCAACAGGTGCTACTTTGGGCTCAGTAGGCAGTAGGCTCAGTAGGCCGGACAAAAATAACGCTCTACAAGTCACTCATCATGCCCGTCCTACTTTATGGTGCAGAAACATGGACGCTGGCCACCACCGATGAGAGAGTACTGGGAGCGTTCGAGAGAAAGATTCTCCGTAAAATCTTTGGCCCTATCTGCTCGCCTTATTAGCCGCAACGGCATTAATTTTAGACTAATCCGTAATGTGGACATTACTATTTCTAGGTGCCATATAGGTCTCGATATGGAGGTATCGATTGGGCCAACTGGACGATATCCGTAAGTTATCATTTTTACCGAATTTTGATTAAAGAGTTTTTAAAAAAAGTATTAAATTATTGCAGGCTGCACCAGATATGCGACATCGGTGGGCACTAAGTAAGATAATTGGATTCGAGCGCCGACCGCTGTGAGACTACTGCATGTCTGACTACTGCATGTCATCTGCTCAACGATTGATACTATCGGAAAGTCGGTGATCCCTAAGTGGATAAGTTTGCATCGACGCTTTGAGCTCATCTGCAGTACGACGGATATAAAGATGCTGATCATGGCAGTCAAATTGACTTTGAAATTGTTGTCACTAGTGCGAGCTACATATTCGGATTTTTGCAACATTTAGTGGCATCCGTTATATCAATTATAATTAATTTTAAACCAGTTTTAAAATAGGAACCAAATATTGTTATTTGTAAATGTTATATTATGCACATTTATAACGCATATATATATATATATATATAATTAATAGTTTATGAATTAATTCAATAATTGTATGAATGTATATATGTATATTTGTTTATAAAATTTTTGTTGCATATATTGTACAAAAACATACAAAAACACTGTAATAAAGAAAAAACATATGAAAATGCATTTGTTGTCATCAATTTTCCTTTGGGTCTCAGATTACGTCCGACATTGCTTTGATATGTCTGTTCTAATTTCTGATCAAAATGCGTCATCAGTTTAGCTTCGCCTCGTTTTTTAGGTCCAGTGTGTTTTTCAAATCAGTTTCAAATATAAAATAAGTGCTATTTTTAGCGCTTACTCTGAATTTGAAAATGATGAATTGATTGAAATGACTGCTCTTTTTGGTAATGACATTACCAAAAAGAGCAGTGAAAATTAGGAGCAAAAATGTAGTGACGCTAAAACAGTATTTTTATTATGATTGCAATAGAAACCCTGACCAAAAATACAACATTACAACGCGCGTCCAAATCAAATAATAATATAATAGTTTGGCGCTACAGTTCTGTATAGAACTTCGGCCGAGCTCTCTCACCATTTTGAGCTGTGCGTGTTATATTTGTACTCAAAGTGGTGGGACCTACAGTTTATTTCCGAATCCGAACGGCGGGTGAGAGCTTTTCATAGGCAATGGTTTTACTCTCGTAGGTTTGCCATTTACTGACGAGAGGTAGCGCGGTATAGAAAAATGTTTCTATGAAAAGATGTTGTTAGCCCCAGTCCAGGCTTGAACCGGGGACCTTTCGGCTCGCAGTCCAACGCACTAACCACTGAGCTACCGCGGCTACAAATCAAATAGCTTACCGAAATTCATTAGTGTTTGGACTGCTGTGAATAAAAAACATTGAAATCAATTTAAGAATTAGTGTTAATAAGGATTTGAAAATAAGAAATTTTCAATTTAAGGTTAAGCTACCAGTTTTTATTGAAAAAGCTATGATTCTTAAATTTAGATTAAAGGTGTTTCAAACGTTCACTTCAACTCTACGATTTGAAAGTAATGATTGATTTCAAAGCATTCGCAAGTTAATATTAAGTGCAATGGCATATTGGGAATGGCGTACCTTTTATTCAGGGATGTCGTACGTTGGAGTACGAAAGAGTACGTAATTACGAACGAACGCAACACTGGGATATAAGTTATATTGGCTGCATTCAGCGACTTCAACAGCTGCGAGACTGCTCACTAACTAATCGCTCACTTTTATTGAATGCACCGCTACCACAGCTGTCAATTTACCGAAAGGTCCCAGGTTCAAGCCTGGACTGGGGCTAACAACATCTTTTCATAGAAACATTTTTCTATACCGCGCTACCTCTCGGCAGTAAATGGAAAACCTCCGAGAGTAAAAACATTGCCTATGAAAAGCTCTCACCCGCCGTTCGGATTCGGCAATAAACTGTAGGTCCCACCTCTTTGAGTACAAATATAACACGCACAGCTCAAAATGGTGAGAGAGCTTGGCCTAAGTTCTTATAGAACTGTAGTGCCAAACTATATATATTTGAGTTAAAATGTCATCGAATGTCATCGATAACAAAGGCAGCGCAAATGTAGCGTAAAAATTGCTTGCTGGAAAAATGGCGACCGCTCACTAAACATGTTGACAGTATCATGCCATTCAAGCACAAATTGCTCAACAGCTCCAAAACTGCTGAGGTCGCTGAATGCAGCCATTGATTTTATTTTTACGTCATTACTTCACATTTTTATAATTTCTTTTTTTTGTATATTAATAAAAAAAAAATTAAAAATTTTGAATAAAAACACAATTTGGTTACGTTTAGTACAATATTTTTACAATAAGTTATAATATTGATATTTTCAAAAATCATCCCTGATGTAAATTACTTACTTACTTAAATGGCCCGTGGGTCGGTTTTGGCCGCTGTGATGAAGCCGCGCCAGTCAGATCTGCTTTGCGCGCGCTGACGCCAGTTAGAAATACCAAGCGTTGCCAGGTTGTTCTCAACTTCCTAAGTAACAAAGCCAACCAGTAATACTTTTTTCGTACATAAACTAGTCGTTTATTAGTCAATATATAAAATTCTTTAAATATTACAAAAAATTTATTGATTACTTTGGTGTTACTTTAAAAAAACAAATTTATACAAATTAAATATATACTTATATATATATATATATATATATATATATATATATATATATATATATATATATATATATATATATATATATCTATATAAATTATACAAATATATACTAATTATATTAAGATATACAAATTATACAAATATATACAAAAAATACAAGAACAACGCAAAAAAGGCATTCTTTGCCTTACAAAAAAAAATATTCTGAAAAAATAGTCAATTTAAAGTGACTACGTTTTATTTTTTAATTTTTTGCGCATTGCCCAAAATTTGACAAAAAAATAAAACGAAAACTGTTTGAAAGAAATAGTCTTCGACTTTCCTCAATTTTCTTACACCTACCTTGATTACACCTTGTTTTAGGCAGAATTTAGATTAATTAAAAATAAAAAGATTTTTTCGCATTTTTGAAAGTTTGAAATTATCAATTAATTTGTTTCTATGAAACAAATTAAAAATTGCGGAGAATTCTATGACAAGGTTAAACCATTCTTTTTTCTAACCAGTGGATCGCTTTGAACACTTTTTCAGAAAAAAACTTGTCAATGGAAATTGTTCTTGGCCATTTAAGATTTAAGGCTCCAGTCTAGAAAGTAGCTAGTTCTAAAGACATTTTCCTAGCCAGTTTAGCACCATTATAGCCAGCATAGAAATTAGCTAGATTTCAAGTTGTTTTCATATCTAGTTTTGCCTTCTTACAGCTCCAGCAAAACCCCACCAGAAAGTAGCCAGTTATACGCAAGTTCTTCTATCCAGTGCAGCCCTGTCATTTTCTGACTAGAAACTAGACAGAAAATGGGCTTGTCTAGTATATTGTTACTTGGGTTGGTCTTTCCAACGCAGATTTGGACGCCCTCTTCTACGCTGTCCACCTTCGAGTTTCGATTCAAGCACCTTCTTGGCTGGAGTGTTTTCATCCATTCGTTCGACATGACCTAGCCAGCGAAGCCGCTGGATCTTGATGCGCTTAACTATGTCAATGTCGTCGAATAACTCATACAGCTCGTGGTTCATCCTGATTCGATACTCGTTAGCAAAGCAGATTGGGCCAAAGATTTTACGGAGAATCCTTCTCTCGAACGCTCCCAGTACTCTCTCATCGGTGGAGGAAAGCGTCCATGTTTCTGCACCATAAAGTAGGACGGGCATGATGAGTGACTTGTAGAGCGTTATTTTGTACGGCGAGAGAGGGCTCTGCTTCTCAATTGCCTACTGAGCCCAAAGTAGCACCTGTTGGCAAAAGTTATTCTCCTTTTGATCTCCAGGCTGACGTTGTTGTTGCTGTTTACGCTGGATCCCAGATAGACGAAGTCCTTCACAATGTCGAACTTTTGGGTGTCAAAATCAGCTTTTTGTCCAAGACGCACGGACTCTTTTTTGCTTGTTGACACAAGGAACTTCGTCTTGTCCTCGTTCACCGCTAGACCCTACGCGACTCTTCGATAGGGAGTCACACTGTCTGAAACCTCGTTCGGTATGAAATGACTCGGAGAGGTCTTTTCCTATTCTCACTGAGCAACGTGTGTTGGTCAGGGTCATCCTTCGAAGCCTTATAAGTTTCGCATGTATGTGGTCATCATCACCGGTCAGCAGATTAGAGAAGTGATCCCTCCATATCTTCAGTGTGCTCTGGATATCTGTCACTAGATTCCCGTTCTCATTTTAAACCACCGGCTAGGCGTCTTATTTTTTCAAAAAATTTTCGAGCCTCATTCCTGTCCCCATGCATCTGAATCTCCTCACACTCACGTCTTTCTGCCCCGCTTTTTTTACGCCTGAAAAGACGTCTCTCTTCCCACCTCTTCTCTTTATATCGCTCCTTCGCAGCTCTCGTAGCTACTGACTGCCGGGTGGATTTGTACGCAGCGTCTTTCTCTGCAGTGGCAGCGCGACACTCTGGGTCATACCACTGGTTCCTCTGGGGGCGTTGGAATCCAAGCACCTCTTCGGCAGCCGTACGCATAGAGCAGGAGATATGGTTCCACTGCGCGCTTATATCATCGCGAGGAGGAGTGCTTTGTCTAAGCAGGTGTGAGAGTCGAGTGGAAAAGGCTTGCGTTGTCTGTTGTGATTGCAGCTTTCCGACGTCTAGCTTTCTCTGCGTTTGATTCCGTACGTTCTTCGCAGCGCTTAAGCGTGTGCGGTCCTTGGCTGCTACAAGGTAATGATCCGAGTCCATATTGGCGCCTGGGATAGTGCGTACGTCCATCACGCTCGAAGAGTGCCTTCCGTCAATCACAACGTCCATTTGGTTTCGAGTTTTTTGATCCGACGACAACCATGTGGACTTGTGGATATCGAAATGTTCGAATCTAGTGCTACTAACTACTATGTTTCGTGCTGCGGCGAAGTCGATTAGCCTCGTTCCGTTATCGGAAGTGTTGGCATGGAGGCTAAATTTTCCGATTGTCGAACAATAAATGGCTTCTCTGCCCACCTTGGCGTTAAAATCGCCTAGCACGATTTTGATATCGTGGCGGGGGCAGCGCTCGTAGAAGCGCTCTTTTGTCTCGTCATCTTTCTCGTTCGTCGGAGCGTGTGCACAAATTAGGCTGATATGGAAATATTTAGCCTTGATGCGGATTGTTGCCAGCCTTTCGCATCTCCTGGATAGCGGCGATGTCAGCCTTATATTTTTCGAGGACATCTGCCAGCTGGATAGAGGCACCTTCCCTATAAAGGGTCCGGACATTCCAGGTGCATATCCGTAAATCATGGTCCTTAAAACGTTTGCGTGGGTCGTCATCGTTGTAATCGGTCGTTATCCGAGGCTTCTTTTTTGTTTTCATTGGGCGCATAGGTTTTTTCCGTGGTAGGACCCAAACCCAACGCACGAACCCTCACTCTGAGGGAGATGCTCGCCACTCACTTTAGCCGACTTCTACACCGGGTGGTGTAGAGCGCCGTTTCCAGGGACTTCGACTTCGAGGAGGACTTCCAACGAAGTGGAGGTGTCACCATTTGACAATTTGCCAATTCTGGTGACCAGTGACTTGACACGACACCGACTAGGATTGCGCTGGCTTCACCATGTTGAAGCACTCAGACACGTTCCCTTGTAATAATCGCCACCATAGTCCCTGATGTAAATACAGACCCAATAATCATTTTTGCAAAGGTTTGTAGACTCAGATTTCTGAATAAGCTTACTAATTAAAAATTTCACAACCATTTCGTAAATGTTTTCAAATTACATACTTTATATTTGTTAATAAGCTTATTAACAAAAATAAACGCAATTATAAAACAAGTGTTTGTAAAATGCGTACGCTCAGATGTTATATTTACTAACGGCAACGTAAAACGCAAAACAAGTTAAATGTCAACATCGAAGAAAAGACAATTGTGTTAAGATTGTGTGCAAATTTTGGGGATATTTCTTACATTTGGACAAAAACATATAACTACGTATAAATGATAATTAAATAATGTCTTTGAAACGTAAATAATCAAATAAAGCGCAAAGCGAAGAAATTGTTGATTTATTCATGTCCCAGAATTTTCGGGGATATTCAGTGGGCAATGACAGTCAACATCACATATTTGATGTTGTTGAAATTTATAATATTTCTCCGAATGATTTTGGATGTGGATGCACACACCATCCTTAGGAACATCTGATTCGTCCGATGAATCAGATTTCCAAGATAAAATTTTAATTCGCTAGCAAATTGCTACTTGGAGTGTTCAAAATTATTGAAAAAATTATTACAAAATTTTTTGTAATAAGCTTACAACGTCATTACAAAACGTTTTATATTAAGCTTACAATGGCTGCATTCAGCGACTCTAACAGCTGCGAGACTGCTCACTAACTAATCGCTTACGTTTATTGAATGCACCGCTACCTCATCTGTCAATTTGCAAAATAATTTATTATTAATATTTTATTATCTCTAATTGATTAAAAACCTATTTGCAATCTAAATTCCATATTTCTTTATAAATACTTGAGTTAAAATGTCATCGAATGTCATCGATAACAAAGACAGCGCAAATGTAGCGTAAACATTTTTTGCTGGAAAAAAATGGCGACCGCTCACTAAACATGTTGAGGGTATTTTGCCATTCAAGCTCAATTTGCTCAACAGCTCCACAACTGCTGAGGTCGCTGAATGCAGCCAATATGATTGCATATAGCTTACTATTCAATATTACACATAAGCTTTCAATGTAAGCTTACAATCAATGTCCAGTTTCGCTAATTCGACAATTATTATGCAACGTTTTGTAAACATTTCGCAAGTTTATTACAAAACATTACATATTTCATCTTACAAAAAGTTTACAGAAAGATTACAATGTTTATTGGGGAATAATGCTCTAACCAGAATTGCGGCGGACGACGGAAAATCCGCGGCGGTTGTAAAAAAGTAGTGAAATCCGCTCTTTTAAACTGAATGGCGACGGGGACGAAAAATACGTTGTTTATTTTAACTTATTTCAGTTTTTCGAATTTTATGCTTCTAAATTGTTTTTATTGTTATATAGTACAGTCTTTATAAATAAAATAAACATTTTATCAGCACAATGTCGAATTAATTAGCAATTCATATTGTTTTCAATAAAATGCAATGATTCTAATATCATTTGGACTTTGTTGTCGTATTTGCATTCTTGTACGCATTAGCGCTGGACACGTTTCTAAAATGTGTTGTGGATCTTCATCGTCTTCTAGACAGAATCTACATGTACTGTCCGTTTGTCAGATGTTCAGCAAGCCGACAATGACCTGTAAGAAGTCCTGTTAGAATTCTCAGATTTTTCTTCGATATATTCTTTAAATCTTCTTAAGTCATAGGACCCAATGAATTTCTTTGATTGACGCATTTTAGCCTGTCCCAACCATAGTTCTTCTCTGGTGTTAAGTAGTTCTTCTCGTAATAATTTTTTTACAGCACTGTGACGGTTCCACAAAAAGGTTCGGGACCTATTAGCTTTGTGGCTTTGTCTGCTTCTTCATTGCCTTCTATTCCCCTGTGGCCAGTGACCCAGAGTATGGTGAAACTATTATTCATACCTTTCAGTTTATTTATTTTACCTAGACATTCCCATACTAGTTCTGAATTGATCTCGTAAGATTCTAATGCAATTATGGCTGCCTGGCTGTCCGACAGATTGATTGCTATATTTTTATTGCTATAATTTCTATCCAGATTGAGGTGGATGCATCTATCTACAGCATATATTTCCGCTTGCAAGATACTGGTGTATTTTACCATGACTTCGAAGTATTTGGTTCTAGGCCCATATACTCCTGCTCCGGTTCCTTCATCTGTTAATGATCCATCCGTGTACCACGTGATCATATTCTTGTGTATATCATATGTATCAGATATGTTTTTCCACATCTTTTTGTTTTTTACGTTTTTTACGAAGTTGAATCTCTTCGTTTTATGGTCTATTGGAGTTGGTAGCGTGGGAAGCATTCGGGTCAGAAGACACGCTTTCCTGGGCTCCATACGTCATCCATTTCCAATACCTTCGTTTGTTATGCGGTGGAGTGCTCCTCTTGCCACTCCCTACAAGAACAGGTGTAATGGTGCAAATTCAAGGAGTACTTCCATTGACTTTCTCTAGAGATTTCTGTGCTGTCCGAAGCTCTAGTCTTTTTGCCCATACCACTATTCCATACATAATAATTGGTCGGACCATCATTGTATACATCCGTCGCATTATTTTAGGTGTGCATCTCCAGCTGCAATGGACCTACTTATCATAATTGCCTGTGTGGCTTTTATAATGACTTATTTTTCCTGTTGCTTCCATAGAAGTTTGCTGTCTAGTGTAATTCCTAAATATTTGACTTCTTCACTCCGGCTTACTTCGACTCTGTCTAGCCGGATTGGTCTAATATTATGGTTTCTTCTTCTTGTAAAGGGTACCATGGTGGTTTTTGCTGGATTTATATTCAGTCCAACAGTTACACACCATTCCTTTGTTGTTCTGAGACCTAATTTTATTCTATCACATAGAGTGTGTTCAAATTTCCCTCTGCATATGACTACTATGTCGTCGGCGTACCCTTGAAATTCAAATCCCATGTTTGTAAGTTTCCACAGTAGCTCATATACAACCAAGCTCCACATAAGGGGTGAGAGTACTCCCCCTGGGACAGTAGACAGTGGGACAGTAGACAGTGTAGGTTGCGTTAAAGTGCGCTCCGTCGATAGTGATTTTTAATCGGTGATAATTCGGGACATCCGTGGGATAATAGGTCGATAGACCAAGGAAATACGAGTGGACTCGTGAAAAAATTTCCGTAAAATAGCCGAGGATTCCTCGTATAAACGAGGATTAAAAATCCGGGCTTAGTGCAGTGTTAATTGTTAGTGCAGCAGTAGTCAGGTGAGTGGGTAGTGCAGTTGGTCAAGCAGTTTAGCTTGGCAACAAACCGGAAGCGGAAAACTTTTGGTCCGTACGGTACCGGATTTTGGTCTGTACTGTACCAACTTTTGGTTCGTACTGTACTTTTGGCCAAATTTTTCATACTCTTTGTTCGTACTGTACCGGAAGTAAAAATATTTTTGCTTCGTACTTTACCTCTTGTCGGTCAAGTGGTGCATTTTGTTAGGTTGGTGTTCGTACTAAAAGTACAGCGCCACCTCTTGGGAAATCTGAGAGTCACACTGCGGAGACTACCAAACGTTGGTACTGCGGAGACCACCAAACTTTTTTGCTAAGTACTTACTTGGTACTTACTTGGTAAGGAGTTGGTGGCAAATTGGGGTTTTTTGTGGGTATTTCTGGTTTTTCCCATATACCCGTGTTTCCCATTTTATTTCCAGCAATCCCTGTATAGTTCCTGTATATTCCTATATTGGAAGCGAGTTCCTGTGTAGTTCCTATATAGTTGCTATGTATTCACTATATAGTTGCTGTATAAGACCTGTATAAAGCCTTTCTGAAGGACTTATACAGGCACTATACAGGTAATTTTGCCTGTATAAAGTGTAAAATACCTGTAGCCTGATATCTCCGTAATTACTGGGAATTTTTTGAAAATTCAAAAACCTAAATTAGAGAAAAATTAAGGCTATCGCACAGGGTATTTGGTTAAGCGAGGGATGTCCACTGGGACGTTGGGTCCAAGGTCGAAGAGGCTACAACCTGTACGCCATACTTCGAGTGAGGGTGAATCGGATCCTGATCCTTCGCCAGGTGTGTCGACGAGGGCTAGATCGTCGAAGTCAGCATCGAAGGCCAAAAAGGTGAAGCCAAATGTAGTTTTGGTTGATTTGGCGGGCAAGGGAGTTGTGGCTGCCGGTTCGGGAGCTCCTCCCGGGGGTGTGTCAGGAGGGTCTTCGTTGGTGATTGACGACTCAGTTCCAGTTGGTCAAGAGGCTGGGGTAGCTAGTGGGTTGACTGCAACTGGTTTGGTTGCAGAAAAGTCCGTCACTGATCCGCCGTCGGAGTCGGCCCGTTGCCAGCGGGTCGAGGGAAAGTCGGTTGGCGCAGTTGAGCGCCGAAGGTACGTGGTGGTGGAAGCGTCACGGCGGCTCCCACGGGGTCAGTCGTGACACCTAGGGGGGGGGTGGTTGACGGCGCCTGCTAGGCCAGGACCCGTAGCACCCACGGCTAGACCGGTTGAGACCTGGTCGCTGGTGGTTCGCAGCTCGAATGCTGCTGTGTCTAGCGAGGAGGTGGCTCGTAGGGTCGTCCATGATGTTGGACCTACGTTGGGTGTTCGTGTGCACGACGTGAAGCCCATCCGTGGTGGAGGTGCAATTATTCGGACCCCTTCGGAAACAGCAAGTTCTCGGATGTTGGATTGACAGTGAGTGTCAACGAGAAGCTAGGCCCTAGGGTTGTTATTCAACGGGTGCATGCTCAGATTACTCCTGATGACTTCATGGAGGATCTGTACATGAAGAACCTGAGTGATGTATTAACCCTGGATGAGTTTAGGAAGACCGTTCGACTGGTTAGTGCGCCTTGGAAGGCTAATCCGGATGCGGTGACGAATGTCATTCTGGAGGGCAGTGGTGTAGCCATGGAAACCCTTCAGAGGGCAACTCGTTCCTACATTAAGTGGTTTTCCTTCTCTGTGCGGAAGTATGAGCCAGTTTTGGAATGCTACAGGTGCATGTCATTTGACCATCGTGTCAGTGAATGTCGCCTGGCATCAGATGTCTGTCGCCGGTGTGGAGAGATGGGGCATAGGGTCGCCCAATGCGGCAATGATATCCATTGCCGTAATTGTGCCTTCAAGGGGAATACCGCTGATCATCTGATGATGTCGGCAGCTTGTCCGATCTATAGTGCTATCGTAGCCCGAGCGGAAGCAAGGCATTAAAATGGGTGTCCAAATTGTTCAATATAACTGCCAGGGCGCATATGCTGTCATGTGTGATCTTGGCGAGTTTTTGTGTGAGCATGGCAGCAGCTTTGCTTTGGTTCAGGAACCTTACGCAACTAATGGTTGTGTAAGGGGATTACCTGCAGCAATGCGGGTATTTCCTGATCTCGAGTGCAATTCTGCTGTCATTGTGAACGATGTGAATGTCCAGTGTACTGTCGTTAGTGCCAGTCAGTGGGGTGTATGTGTATGTGTTGAGGGGGTGTTTGGCCAAATGTTCCTCTGCAGTATATATTGCAGATTTGGTGCACCTTTGGAGCCATATCTCGAGTATATGGATGGAGTGCTACTACAAGCTAGTAGCATACCTCTCATCCTTGGCCTAGACGCGAACGCATCATCCCCTATGTCAAGTGGTGCATTTTGTTAGGTTGGTGTACGTACTAAAAGTACAGCGCCACCTCTTGGGAAATCTGAGAGTCACACTGCGGAGACTACCAAACGTTGGTACTGCGGAGACCACCAAACTTTTTTGCTAAGTACTTACTTGGTACTTACTTGGTAAGGAGTTGGTGGCAAATTGGGGTTTTTTGTGGGTATTTCTGGTTTTTCCCATATACCCGTGTTTCCCATTTTATTTCCCGCAATCCCTGTATAGTTCCTGTATAATCCTATATTGGAAGCGAGTTCCTGTGTAGTTCCTATATAGTTGCTATGTATTCACTATATAGTTGCTGTATAAGACCTGTATAAAGCCTTTCTGAAGGACTTATACAGGCACTATACAGGTAATTTTGCCTGTATAAAGTGTAAAATACCTGTAGCCTGATATCTCCGTAATTACTGGGAATTTTTTGAAAATTCAAAAACCTAAATTAGAGAAAAATTAAGGCTATCGCACAGGGTATTTGGTTAAGCGAGGGATGTCCACTGGGACGTTGGGTCCAAGGTCGAAGAGGCTACAACCTGTACGCCATACTTCGAGTGAGGGTGAATCGGATCCTGATCCTTCGCCAGGTGTGTCGACGAGGGCTAGATCGTCGAAGTCAGCATCGAAGGCCAAAAAGGTGAAGCCAAATGTAGTTTTGGTTGATTTGGCGGGCAAGGGAGTTGTGGCTGCCGGTTCGGGAGCTCCTCCCGGGGGTGTGTCAGGAGGGTCTTCGTTGGTGATTGACGACTCAGTTCCAGTTGGTCAAGAGGCTGGGGTAGCTAGTGGGTTGACTGCAACTGGTTTGGTTGCAGAAAAGTCCGTCACTGATCCGCCGTCGGAGTCGGCCCGTTGCCAGCGGGTCGAGGGAAAGTCGGTTGGCGCAGTTGAGCGCCGAAGGTACGTGGTGGTGGAAGCGTCACGGCGGCTCCCACGGGGTCAGTCGTGACACCTAGGGGGGGGGGTGGTTGACGGCGCCTGCTAGGCCAGGACCCGTAGCACCCACGGCTAGACCGGTTGAGACCTGGTCGCTGGTGGTTCGCAGCTCGAATGCTGCTGTGTCTAGCGAGGAGGTGGCTCGTAGGGTCGTCCATGATGTTGGACCTACGTTGGGTGTTCGTGTGCACGACGTGAAGCCCATCCGTGGTGGAGGTGCAATTATTCGGACCCCTTCGGAAACAGCAAGTTCTCGGATGTTGGATTGACAGTGAGTGTCAACGAGAAGCTAGGCCCTAGGGTTGTTATTCAACGGGTGCATGCTCAGATTACTCCTGATGACTTCATGGAGGATCTGTACATGAAGAACCTGAGTGATGTATTAACCCTGGATGAGTTTAGGAAGACCGTTCGACTGGTTAGTGCGCCTTGGAAGGCTAATCCGGATGCGGTGACGAATGTCATTCTGGGGGGCAGTGGTGTAGCCATGGAAACCCTTCAGAGGGCAACTCGTTCCTACATTAAGTGGTTTTCCTTCTCTGTGCGGAAGTATGAGCCAGTTTTGGAATGCTACAGGTGCATGTCATTTGACCATCGTGTCAGTGAATGTCGCCTGGCATCGGATGTCTGTCGCCGGTGTGGAGAGATGGGGCATAGGGTCGCCCAATGCGGCAATGATATCCATTGCCGTAATTGTGCCTTCAAGGGGAATACCGCTGATCATCTGATGATGTCGGCAGCTTGTCCGATCTATAGTGCTATCGTAGCCCGAGCGGAAGCAAGGCATTAAAATGGGTGTCCAAATTGTTCAATATAACTGCCAGGGCGCATATGCTGTCATGTGTGATCTTGGCGAGTTTTTGTGTGAGCATGGCAGCAGCTTTGCTTTGGTTCAGGAACCTTACGCAACTAATGGTTGTGTAAGGGGATTACCTGCAGCAATGCGGGTATTTCCTGATCTCGAGTGCAATTCTGCTGTCATTGTGAACGATGTGAATGTCCAGTGTACTGTCGTTAGTGCCAGTCAGTGGGGTGTATGTGTATGTGTTGAGGGGGTGTTTGGCCAAATGTTCCTCTGCAGTATATATTGCAGATTTGGTGCACCTTTGGAGCCATATCTCGAGTATATGGATGGAGTGCTACTACAAGCTAGTAGCATACCTCTCATCCTTGGCCTAGACGCGAACGCATCATCCCCTATGTGGTTCAGTAAGATGTCCCAGACATCTCTGGGATATCAGAACCGCATTAGGGGAGAGGTGCTGTTTGAGTGGATGGTATCCCAGAATGTGAGCGTAGCCAATGAGCCGAGTTCTGTATACACGTTTGCGGGTCCAAATGGTGTATCTGACATTGATGTCACTGCATATAATGCTGCAGCGGGAGCGAGGCTGGGGTTTGCGTGGCGCGTTTGCGGTGACTGGGGTGTGAGTGATCACAATATTATTGTGATCGACGTCTCACATCTACCAGCAGAGCATGAACATGCAACCGTAAGGCGTTGGATCACGCGCGGGGTTAACTGGACGGCATATGGCGAGCTCATTTATGAGTCGTCTTTGAGTATGCCATTGCACGCGTTCAGTTCCCTGGAGGTTGATGCGCAGATTGATGTGCTCAACGAGTGGGTGAGGGAAACCAATGACACCCTTCTTGCGAAAAACCGTCCGGTTAATCGCAAGAGAGTGAAATGGTGGACCCGAGAGCTCACGGTGAAGGCAGCTTCGGAAGAAATTCCAAAGGGCCAGGAGGAGGGGCGCGGTAGACCTTGCTCAGCATTTGGCTGCTTTCAAGCAGGCTATGCGGGAGTACAAGGACCTCCTTGTTAAAGTCAAGGAGGATGACTGGAGGTCATTCGTGCACAATAATCGTGACGATCCTTGGGGTAAGGTCTACAGGATTTGCCGTGGTTGAGGCGAAGTCCAGGATGTTTGTGGCATTCGCGTTGGTGACGTGGTGAGCACATCCTAGAGGGAGAGTGTGGGCATACTCTTGAGCTCGTTCTTCCCGAGGGCGGGGGAATCAGTTCAGCCTCCACCGGGGGCGTCTGACCCTCCTCCTGAGTGGAGGACGAGCGAGATAGAGTATGCGGTGGGCCTTGTGCGCGCGAGGAAGTCTCCGGGTATGGATGGGATGACTGGAGAAATGGTGAAAGCCATTTGGAAAGCCATCCCTGACTACGTCGGGGCTCTGCTTCGCAAATGCGTAGGCGAGGGGTATTTTCCGGATGTTTGGAAAAATGCCCGGGTGGTGGTGCTTCTGAAGTCACCCGATAAGGTCAGGAGCAATCCTCGATCATATCGGGGCATCAGCCTTCTGCCGGTGCTGCGTAAGGTATTGGAGAGGGTGATGGTTGAGCGGCTTCAGGACACCATGGGTGAACTGTGCGAGCGGCAGTTCGGGTTTCGGCGGGGCCGAAGCGTGGAGGACGCATGGCGATGCGTTGTGGAGACTGTTCGTCAGTCTGAGGAGAAGTACGTTCTAGGACTATTTGTTGACTTCAAGGGCGCATTTGACTACCTATGTTGGGAAACCATCATTAGTAGGCTGAGTGCCCTTAGTTGTCAGGAATTAGATCTCTGGCGTAGCTACTTCCGTGGTAGGAGGGCGGTTGTCGTTGGTGTCAACGAAACCGTCGGTGTGGACGTGGTGCGTGGCTGTCCGCAGGGGTCCATCAGTGGTCCATTTATTTGGAACATGATGATGGACCCGCTGCTGAGGGAGCTTGAGCGCACGTTCGAGTGCGTGGCATACGCAGATGATCTGCTCATTTTGGTGAGAGGTCAGTCTAGGGCTGACATTGAGCAGAAGGCCAATGAAGCCATGCGTATGGTGTGCCAGTGGGGGATGGTGTGGGTGTGAGTGTTGCAGTGGATAAAACAGTGACAATGCTGCTAAAAGGCAAGTTGTCATTGAATCGTCCACCGCTCATCCGGGCTAACGGTATCAGTCTCAAGTATGCGACTGAAGTCAAGTACTTGGGACTTACTATGAAAGAACGGATGAATTTTACACCCCACCTGGAGAGGGAACGTGACCGTTTGGTTGGCGTAGTAGGGCAACTTCGTCGTGTTCTTCGAAGTGATTGGGGCCTAAGTAGACGCTCTGTTAGGATCATATATGGCGGATTGTTCGCTGCTTGCGCAACGTTTGGTGCGTCAGTATGGTACGAAACAGTCACGACTGCTGTAGGCTATCGCAAGATACTGTCTTGTCAGCGTGTGGTCTTGCTAGCGTGTATGCCTGTCTGCCGCACGGTCTCTACAGAGGCCTTGCAAGTGCTGATAGGGGTACCCCCACTTGACCTGGAGGTAATATCTAAAAGTATTACTTATAGAATCAAGAGGGGAATTGCGCTTCGGGACAGCGACTGGCAGATTAATGTCGTGCGATGCCAGTCTACAAAAGAACGGAAGATTGTGTTGCGGGAGGAGGTCCTGTCTAGGTGGCAATCTAGATGGGACGGGAGTTTAAGTGGCCGGACAACTTACTCGTTCATTGGCGATGTCAGGTTTGTAGGAAATTTCCCAAAATTTGACTTCGGTTTGAGTTTGGGATTCCTTCTTACTGGGCATGGCTCATTGAATGAGTATTTGTTTCGGCGCACTTTGAGTGCAACGGAGTGTTGTGCGTGCGGTGCTGTAGAGGACAGCGTTCACATTATCTGTGACTGCCCGTTGTATGAAGATATTCGTGGCGAATTGCGTGAGCTATTTGCAAGTGGAACGATCGAGATAGGTAACATACTCTCCACCGGAGAGCGTGTTGCTTGTTTTGGTCGTTTTGCATGCGAAGTTTTCAGAAGGCGGCGTAGTAGCAGATAGATGGGTGTCAACGTTCGGCCACCAGTCCTGAGCTATATGGAGCTCAACTGGTAGTAGTTACGTAAGTGGCTACGAAGTCTGACCGGAGCCTTTAATCTGGTACCACGGGTAAGCAGAAGCCCCTGAACATTTAGGTGCTACCTTGTGTTTAGCCTGCTTTTGCGGTTGGATGGATGTGAGACTAATTGGACAGAAGAACTTTCGATGGGTGGGATCTTTTTTACCCACCTTTGGTATAAAAACCACCTTGGCTCTTCTCCAAATGCTTGGTATGTAGCCTAGTGCTTGGCTGTTGTAAATTTTTAGTTAACATTTAATTAATTAAAGAACACTTTTTATTGTTTTAACACTTTTATCAACTTTACTACCTCCACTTGAGGCTGGTTAAACTACAATCTTTTAAATTGCAACGAAATGTATTAACAATACCTTCGTTGCAAGCTTTTCTTAAATTCTATTTTCACTTTGTTCTAGTGAGTTTTCACTTTCACTCAATTTTGGTGTACGTGATTTTTGAAGAAAGTCCGACTTGCAGTTTTTGGCTGACACCAATTGCAAAATATCAGAATTGTTGGCAAACGCTGCTTTGCTTATTTTAACATGGACCCAAAATTATGCAATGGAAAATTGTATTGCAAGCCTCTTGAAAGAGGTGTGGTCTAAGTAAAGCTTTAGTGCTTTGCCAAATTATTTCCAGCTTCTGTTAACTGTGCAAGCTAACCTGAAAGAGGTGTGGTCTAAGCAAAGCTTTAGCGCTTTGCCAAATTATTATCATTGTTGCCAACGTGAAGCGTTGGGACAATGCTAAGAACATGTTGCTGTACAATATGAGTTCAACAAGATATGAAAAACATGATGCGCTCAACATGTGTACAGCAACATCCAAAACTGAATGAATAGTGAAGAACCATAAAGAAAAAATGTGTGAGCTAATTCACAACATTCCTCCCCCCTTATGAAAAAAAAATTATAATTAATATTAAGAATAATAATAATTTTTTACTAGATGTCTTAGGAATATTTTTGAATATATATAAATGATGTTTTCTTAGAAATAATATGAAGAATAATAACGATTATATATATATTGTAAAATAATGATAGTATTGTTACGAAAATTCAGTCCACGGAAAACTGGTCTACAAGTTCGTATCTCTGGATTGTGTACAAAATAAAAACACTCTTATGTTTGGTTTAAATTATAACAATTAATTTTATTAATTCACTTTAATAAACAACTTTACTAATAACAAATTCTAACAACTGTTGCATGTCCACAATTTAACTTGACATTTATCACACGAGCTGCACTTGACCACTTTACAATCACTACTGAAGTACAGTGCCTCAGATGCGCGGCCTTATATACTGCATGCATCTGTTCGACACGTTTCGACAAGCTTCGACTTGTTTCGAGAACCTTCTACTCGTTTTGTGAATGAAGCATGCTATTGGCATCTCATTCGCACTCATGTGTTTTAATGTGTAGATCTTCCCTCTCTTTCTCGCACATTACTCAGTACGCTGAATGATCTTCCCTCTCTTTCTAACACATTGCTTAGTGCGCTGAATTGTCTTGCGTCTCATTTATTATTGTTGATTGCTTGCACAGTGGGGCAAATTACCTCTTTTCGTAACACTGCCCTCAACCTAAATCTGTTCGTCCCGAACAGATGTTAATCCTCTCTCTCTATATACGGCACCAACCTTTCTAAATGTACTACTTTCATTTTTCGTCTGACGCCTGTAGTATTCTGAATCCGATACACAATGTCATTTATCCTTTTAATTATCCTGTACGGTCCTTCCCGGTGTGTTTGTAGTTTTGGATTTATCAAATTCACTCGTGGCGGGCTACAAAGCATAACCAGATCTCCTTTCTTAAACCCCTCAGAGTTTGCTCTCAAGTCGTATCTGGACTTTATCTTACTACTTGGAATTTGTATCCTCTGCCATAAGAACTGATGCAACTCGTCTCGGTCTTCACTTTTTCTCTTATACAAAACACTTTTTGGAATCGGCTTTTGCCCATCCATTACAGTACGTTCGCAATGTGCTCCTACGTTGTATTGATTTATCTTACCGCAACTTCTGACGGGTTTTCTTTTTGCGGATACACATTGCTTACATCTCTGAATCCAATAGGCGACTGACTTCTGATATCCGACCCAATAGAAACGTTTTCTGACTTCTTCAACCGTTTTATTAATGCTCAAGTGACATCCATTGGAACCACAATGGCATTTCAGTACTATCTCTTTAATTTTTGATTTGGGAACAACAATTAAATTTCGTGCAGATCTGCCATTTTCAGTTTCCCAAACACGGTACAAACAACCATTTTGTAGCTTCAGGCTTTGCCAATGCGCCCAATAAGCCCTGCTTATTCGACTGTTGGATGCTTACTCTTTCCATAATGGTTTTCTTTGTTGTTCCTTGAACGTCCGAATTTTTGCGATGTCGGGGTCCATCTTTTGATCATTTCGTATTTGCTCTAGACTCCATTGATCATCTGGCACGACACCCAATGAACGAATGTGAATTATTTTCGTTTTTTCATCTTCTCTCTGGCATTCTCCGGATTCCATTGTACACACTCGTGCCGAAACAGTGCCTGACTTTCCAAGATGGCAACTGGTGTTATTCGGACTATCCTCAGATCTCTTTTCTAGTCTATATCTCTTTGGTGGTTGCACAATTACACCTTTATGTTTTTCACGACAGTCGCGTGCCATATGCCCATATTTTCCGCAATTGTAGCATTTACCTTGCAATTGTGTGTTTCCGTTGGCAACATAATGTTCGGATTTAACGCTGGCTTTGGACGCTCTACTTACTCCTTAACATAAATTTTCTCTCTCCTGTACATGTGTGTCCGTCGCTGGTCGGCACAATGTAGACGCTATCTCCTGCGTAAGCGCTGTGGTGACCGTTTCCATAAATGTCACCTTTGGGTTAGTCATTGTTGCCCGTTTTGTCTCAGGATCCCGTATACCGTCAACGAAGGCTTCGATCTTGCATTTTTCTATGAAATCACTCGTTGAATCTGCATACGACAAATGCGCAAGCCTCTCGACGTCCACTGCATACGCCTGCAATGTTTCACAATTTCTTTGCATTCGGCACTTTAGTTCCATTCTGTAGATTTGCTTCATGTGATCACTGCCGTATTCTCGTTGGTGCTATCTCCAGTGGGTGTCGTCATGGTAATACTCTGGATTCTAAATCGTACATGAGAGTTTTGTCCCGTTGACTCGGTTGTCGATATGTTCGAGATGAGTTTTTTATTTTTTGTGATCTTGTCAAACAAATTTTGAATCATCTTGGTGCTCATGTCGCGTTATGTAGGATATTTTAGATTTCCGAATTGTTGATATCAGAAAACCTCGTCGTTCGATATTGCATCGTTTCTTCTTTATGTATGATTGAAGACATAATAATGCGATTTCTCTCTTTTTTATTTTATTATATTTTTCAAGGTCCATTTTACATCTAGTATCTGGTAATTGTGTCAATTTTCAAGGTCCATTTTGCATCTTGTTATTTGCATCTTGTATTTGGCAATTGTGGTAATTCTGAACATTCAATCATTGCAACCTACTTGTATTTGGTATAACAACAAGTTTGCGTTTAGTGTGTCCTGCGTCGTTTTCAAATATGCTGCCACTCTGCTTCGTTTCTTCGCTTTTCTTTTATTCGAATCTGCTGGGCCTCTGGTTCATTACTCCTTCTTGTTGATAACACCAAGAGCTCCTTCCACATGTCCCCCTAAAGTCCCAAGACCCCAACGATCATCTATGTGTCTTCTGTGTCAGTATCCAGCACTGTTGGTTACTCCAAATGAAAATTTTTGTGCACTCGGATATTTTAAATTTACCTGAATATTTTAAAACAATTTAATTTTGATTTTAAACTATTCCAAATGTGTGGTATGGTACTAATTTCTGTAAAATTAATATAATTTTCGTAAATTATATAATGGTTTATGTACATTCGTCACAAGAAAAAGAATGATTTTAAGATATTTAAATTACTTGAAATAAAGTAATGGACATTTGAACTATTACTATTTAGTGTGGTACTAGTTTATCTAAACTTAGTGTCATGTAAAGTATAGTTGTTTATGTATGCAATAACATTGAAATTAAATGTTGTTTGTAAGTGTTTAACTTATTTGAAACAAAGTTATTTAGTGTAGCACTAGCTTTAGTGTAATTTTAGTGTATTATGTCCTTAGACCAATGGCTAAGATTGTCGTCTTATATGCGGAGGGACTCAATGCAGTAAAAATGCGTAAAAATAAAAAAAAATCATATAATTTTTTTTTATAAATATATATGTACATAGAATATATTGTACATTAAATATATTGTATATACATATATTTATTATTTTAAATTTTCTCAAAAATTGTTGAATTAACTATATATGTATATATATATTTTTTAATCTGATTAAATTTAGTTTAAAATATTTATGTAATTTTCAATACAAATTTGTATATCTATCTCTTTTTAAAAGTTTAATATAAAATAAAATGTTAGATTAAAATTAAAATAAATTAGTTACAAATTTTTTTTTTGTTCATTTTTTTTATTTTTTCAATTAATAGTATTATTTTTTTTTAAATTTTAATACCCCTTATTTTTTTTCATATGTATATATATATTTTTTTAAATTAATTTTAATTTATATATAGTTTTTTCTCTTTTTTTTTTCTCTATATATATTTTTTTTAAAATAAAATTTTCAACCTCCTTTTTTTTTAAATTTTAGTTCCCCTTTTCCTTTTTCATATATTTTTTATATCTCTTTTTTTTTAAATTCAATAGTTAATATTATTATCCTATTTTTTTATGTTTTTCTATATGTATATTGAGAATGCCCTTTTCTTCCCATACAAATAAAATGGATTATTAAATGTTCATTCACCTATACTCTTCCTACCGACGGACCATATGGTAATTCCGATGCTGGCCTTGTTTCTTCTTTACTTGATGTTGGTTCTGCTTCCTCTGTAAGCTCCCGTGTCTGGTCCACCCTTAACTCGCCCAGATTTATTGAGTCTGCTGTTAGTACCCTGGATAATTTCCGCTTATATCGTATGTATATGGTATAAACAATCAACGCGAGAGTGATTACCGCGACCATTGTAGCGTCGATGTATATGCTGACGTAATTTAAATATGCTCTTGGCTTCTACTGTATGATTTCATATGAATCTGGTTAACCTCAGACTTAAGATCATCGAAGCTACGCCCCCCTTTTGCCAAGCTTTCTTTGATTATTGAATGGTCGGAGATTCAAACGACAATCGGTTCTTTTTCACTGGAGCTGTCGTTTAATTTTACTCCTGTAGTCCATTTTGTGACCAAATCCCCCAACAAAATTGTGTGATTATGCTTCCGGAGAGTCAGGGTGCTCGTGTCTTTTTCCTCCGTTTCATATACAAGACTCACTTCCTTGTTGCTTATAACACACTTCTCTTTTACCATCAGAGATCCGAACCCGGCTAAAACCACCGTTTCTACGGATTCACCACATGTCGCATCGAAAATCATTTCTTCACGAAATCATTTCTTATTTTCGCACGGCTTACAGATTCCGCTATATAGTCGAAATTAGTCATTGTTACGAGATCCCACTTTTTACTTAGAACTGTTGGTATTGGATAAATTTTGTAGGCATTGTACTCATCAGGAGATGGGAGTGGTATTTTGATTATTACCATTATTGCGTCCTTGATTGTTAAAACCCTCAACCTAGCGGTTTGATGAATATTGAAATTCTTCCAATGGAACCACCGGTATTTATCTGGCACCGCACTTTCCGCCATCAACGTCTCCACCGTATTTTGATCGAGAATGGCTGGATGAAGATTTCCCTTGTATATATCGTCTATTATGGTAATTTCCTTCATCTGTTACCCTTGAATCCTTATCAGGTTTGAATTAATAGCTCCTTGTAGTTCCAAAATTCTTACTGTGAATTCAAGTTCCGAAGTGTGGGTGTTGGTATTCGAAGTCCATTTCCCCTGTTTATCTAAGTCTTCGTTTAATGACCCCTGAAGTAGCTCTATCTCTTTTAACGCTGTCATTACTGGTTTCGATAGTTTATTGTAATTACTAGCCATTACCGTAACTGGATTCTTTACAAAGTCATAAGTTTTGCTATTACGCGTATCTATATCATTGAGGTGCCCGTAAATAGTCTCCGAATCCTTTTCGTTCATAACTCCAAACGCCCACTGCATCATATCCCCTACGAAGTAGAGCGATCTTCGAGATCTGCTGTTATTGAAAATATGCTTTATAATATCCTCGTTTCCCTGGAGAGTTTCCATTATGGCATCCGTTTCTTGAAAGGGTATGCTTCAATAAAGTCAGTTTTGTTGACGAGCAAACTGAGTTTTCTGCAGGTATCAGTCGCACTCTTCATAAATTTCCTAGTCATGAAAAGAATATCACCGAAATTTATCGGCTGGAATTTTGTTCCAATGGTCCAATACAGTTTTAGCACTGTAATCAAAGAATAGTGGGGTGTCACTTAGTTTGTCCACTATTACATTGGTCGATAAAGAGGTTGAAAACGAGCTGCATAGAACCCAAATCCAGATGCTGTTCAGTCTAACCTGTATATGTATAAGTATTTATATATCCCTGATATGTATAAATATATATAAAAGTAATAATATACTCTATCATATCAAATCTTAAATTAGTCTTACTTTTCCGTTTTAATTCTCTGAATTTATCTAAACTATCTATGATCAAATAGTTGTACCCCTATCGCTTGCCACTTAATCTACTGGATTTCCGCTGGTTGTTGGAATGGAATTTTCCTATTACTTTGTATCTTCCTAATAATTAATTACTCTATTTAATTATTACAACAATTCAAAAAAAAAAATCCAAAATATTCAAATATCCTTACTATAATTTTTCCCAGTGAATGCCATTTGTTACAACATAGCTGCGTCCGGTGTACACAAAAATTCTGTGCTTCGCTTGGCATAATATTCCGCTATATTGGTTAGCTGGATAATTAATTCCCTGTTTTTAGTGTAAATTAACTCGTTCAGCCGTTAAGTGCATATTCAATATTAAGTGTATTAAAAATTTTACCTAGAGATAAAATATCATTTTATCTTTAATAAACAAAATAAAACCCTAAATTAAAGACAGTGGCATTTTAAACAAAACAAAACCTAAAATTAAAGACAGTGGCATTTAAACAAAATAAAACCTTAAATTAAAGACATTGGCGTTTAAACAAAATTAAACCTTAAATTAAAGACAGTGGTATTTAAACAAAATAAAACCCTAAATTAAAGACAGTGGCATTTATTAAAATTGAAAAAAAAAATCAGAGTAAATAATTTTTCTTTTTTTTTAATATTTGTACTAAATAAAATAATAATAAAGATGGTTTGGTTCCCGGCAACCCGAATTATGTTCTCGTGGGTAGTGGCATTCAAACAATATCTTTTTGCGCTGTGCCAACCCGTGGGAATTGACCAAACAAATCCCCCGGATGAAGACGATAGTGCTGCAAGCACTCTGGTGCGGGATTACAGCTCGTGGAGGTGTAACTACCTGCCACACCCAATTTACCGATGCGAGGTACGACGAGAGGAGACCGTTTGACCAACCACCTTAAATGCATGGCCATATCCCGCTCTCAGGACGGATGGGCCCTTCGTCGGTCTCGTACTGGCCTTCCTCAATGAATTTGCGAGCTGAGAGACATATTACGGTTCGTATTATGGTCTCTCATGAACGGGTTTACCCGTCCTATGGCGAGGGTGGCCCTGGCGATTATGCGGAATATACACAATTTCTGCATCTGTAGGGCTGCCCCGCTGCCCCGCGTCGGACCCGGTCTTATGGGAATTACTAAAGGATTAGCGGTAAGTTTTCGATAGATTTATAATAAATTAGCATTTTAAATGGTAATTATTGTACTATGGTTCTAATACTATTTCTTTCTTTTTTTTTCTTTTAATTCCAGAATTTGATTCCCGTTTGTCATTGTTGCCCGTTTTGTCTCAGGATCCCGTATACCGTCAACGAAGGCTTCGATCTTGCATTTTTCTATGAAATCACTCGTTGAATCTGCATACGACAAATGGCCAAGCCTCTCGACGTCCACTGCATACGCCTGCAATGTTTCACCATTTCTTTGCATTCGGCACTTTAGTTCCATTCTGTAGATTTGCTTCATGTGATCACTGCCGTATTCTCGTTGGTGCTATCTCCAGTGGGTGTCGTCATGGTAATACTCTGGATTCTAAATCGTACATGAGAGTTTTGTCCCGTTGACTCGGTTGTCGATATGTTCGAGATGAGTTTTTTATTTTTTGTGATCTTGTCAAACAAATTTTGAATCATCTTGGTGCTCATGTCGCGTTATGTAGGATATTTTAGATTTCCGAATTGTTGATATCAGAAAACCTCGTCGTTCGATATTGCATCGTTTCTTCTTTATGTATGATTGAAGACATAATAATGCGATTTCTCTCTTTTTTATTTTATTATATTTTTCAAGGTCCATTTTACATCTAGTATCTGGTAATTGTGTCAATTTTCAAGGTCCATTTTGCATCTTGTTATTTGCATCTTGTATTTGGCAATTGTGGTAATTCTGAACATTCAATCATTGCAACCTACTTGTATTTGGTATAACAACAAGTTTGCGTTTAGTGTGTCCTGCCTCGTTTTCAAATATGCTGCCACTCTGCTTCGTTTCTTCGCTTTTCTTTTATTCGAATCTGCTGGGCCTCTGGTTCATTACTCCTTCTTGTTGATAACACCTAGAGCTCCTTCCACATGTCCCCCTAAAGTCCCAAGACCCCAACGATCATCTATGTGTCTTCTGTGTCAGTATCCAGCGCTGTTGGTTACTCCAAATGAAAATTTTTGTGCACTCGGATATTTTAAATTTACCTGAATATTTTAAAACAATTTAATTTTGATTTTAAACTATTCCAAATGTGTGGTATGGTACTAATTTCTGTAAAATTAATATAATTTTCGTAAATTATATAATGGTTTATGTACATTCGTCACAAGAAAAAGAATGATTTTAAGATATTTAAATTACTTGAAATAAAGTAATGGACATTTGAACTATTACTATTTAGTGTGGTACTAGTTTATCTAAACTTAGTGTCATGTAAAGTATAGTTGTTTATGTATGCAATAACATTGAAATTAAATGTTGTTTGTAAGTGTTTAACTTATTTGAAACAAAGTTATTTAGTGTAGCACTAGCTTTAGTGTAATTTTAGTGTATTATGTCCTTAGACCAATGGCTAAGATTGTCGTCTTATATGCGGAGGGACTCAATGCAGTAAAAATGCGTAAAAATAAAAAAAAAACATATAATTTTTTTTTATAAATATATATGTACATAGAATATATTGTACATTAAATATATTGTATATACATATATTTATTATTTTAAATTTTCTCAAAAATTGTTGAATTAACTATATATGTATATATATATTTTTTAATCTGATTAAATTTAGTTTAAAATATTTATGTAATTTTCAATACAAATTTGTATATCTATCTCTTTTTAAAAGTTTAATATAAAATAAAATGTTAGATTAAAATTAAAATAAATTAGTTACAAATTTTTTTTTTGTTCATTTTTTTTATTTTTTCAATTAATAGTATTATTTTTTTTTTTAAATTTTAATACCCCTTATTTTTTTTCATATGTATATATATTTTTTTTTAAATTAATTTTAATTTATATATAGTTTTTTCTCTTCTTTTTTTTCTCTATATATTTTTTTTTTAAAATAAAATTTTCAACCTCCTTTTTTTTTAAATTTTAGTTCCCCTTTTCCTTTTTCATATATTTTTTATATCTCTTTTTTTTTAAATTCAATAGTTAATATTATTATCCTATTTTTTTTATGTTTTTCTATATGTATATTGAGAATGCCCTTTTCTTCCCATACAAATAAAATGGATTATTAAATGTTCATTCACCTATACTCTTCCTACCGACGGACCATATGGTAATTCCGATGCTGGCCTTGTTTCTTCTTTACTTGATGTTGGTTCTGCTTCCTCTGTAAGCTCCCGTGTCTGGTCCACCCTTAACTCGCCCAGATTTATTGAGTCTGCTGTTAGTACCCTGGATAATTTCCGCTTATATCGTATGTATATGGTATAAACAATCAACGCGAGAGTGATTACCGCGACTATTGTAGCGTCGATGTATATGCTGACGTAATTTAAATATGCTCTTGGCTTCTACTGTATGATTTCATATGAATCTGGTTAACCTCAGACTTAAGATCATCGAAGCTACGCCCCCCTTTTGCCAAGCTTTCTTTGATTATTGAATGGTCGGAGATTCAAACGACAATCGGTTCTTTTTCACTGGAGCTGTCGTTTAATTTTACTCCTGTAGTCCATTTTGTGACCAAATCCCCCAACAAAATTGTGTGATTATGCTTCCGGAGAGTCAGGGTGCTCGTGTCTTTTTCCTCCGTTTCATATACAAGACTCACTTCCTTGTTGCTTATAACACACTTCTCTTTTACCATCAGAGATCCGAACCCGGCTAAAACCACCGTTTCTACGGATTCACCACATGTCGCATCGAAAATCATTTCTTCACGAAATCATTTCTTATTTTCGCACGGCTTACAGATTCCGCTATATAGTCGAAATTAGTCATTGTTACGAGATCCCACTTTTTACTTAGAACTGTTGGTATTGGATAAATTTTGTAGGCATTGTACTCATCAGGAGATGGGAGTGGTATTTTGATTATTACCATTATTGCGTCCTTGATTGTTAAAACCCTCAACCTAGCGGTTTGATGAATATTGAAATTCTTCCAATGGAACCACCGGTATTTATCTGGCACCGCACTTTCCGCCATCAACGTCTCCACCGTATTTTGATCGAGGATGGCTGGATGAAGATTTCCCTTGTATAGATCGTCTATAATGGAAATTTCCTTCATCTGTTACCCTTGAATCCTTATCAGGTTTGAATTAATAGCTCCTTGTAGTTCCAAAATTCTTACTGTGAATTCAAGTTCCGAAGTGTGGGTGTTGGTATTCGAAGTCCATTTCCCCTGTTTATCTAAGTCTTCGTTTAATGACCCCTGAAGTAGCTCTATCTCTTTTAACGCTGGTTTCGATAGTTTATTGTAATTACTAGCCATTACCGTAACTGGATTCTTTACAAAGTCATAAGTTTTGCTATTACGCGTATCTATATCATTGAGGTGCCCGTAAATAGTCTCCGAATCCTTTTCGTTCATTACTCCAAACGCCCACTGCATCATATCCCCTACGAAGTAGAGCGATCTTCGAGATCTGCTGTTATTGAAAATATGCTTTATAATATCCTCGTTTCCCTGGAGAGTTTCCATTATGGCATCCGTTTCTTGAAAGGGTATGCTTCAATAAAGTCAGTTTGTTGACGAGCAAACTGAGTTTTCTGCAGGTATCAGTCGCACTCTTCATAAATTTCCTAGTCATGAAAAGAATATCACCGAAATTTATCGGCTGGAATTTTGTTCCAATGGTCCAATACAGTTTTAGCACTGTAATCAAAGAATAGTGGGGTGTCACTTAGTTTGTCCACTATTACATTGGTCGATAAAGAGGTTGAAAACGAGCTGCATAGAACCCAAATCCAGATGCTGTTCAGTCTAACCTGTATATGTATAAGTATTTATATATCCCTGATATGTATAAATATATATAAAAGTAATAAAATACTCTATCATATCAAATCTTAAATTAGTCTTACTTTTCCGTTTTAATTCTCTGAATTTATCTAAACTATCTATGATCAAATAGTTGTACCCCTATCGCTTGCCACTTAATCTACTGGATTTCCGCTAGTTGTTGGAATGGAATTTTCCTATTACTTTGTATCTTCCTAATAATTAATTACTCTATTTAATTATTACAACAATTCAAAAAAAAAAATCCAAAATATTCAAATATCCTTACTATAATTTTTCCCAGTGAATGCCATTTGTTACAACATAGCTGCGTCCGGTGTACACAAAAATTCTGTGCTTCGCTTGGCATAATATTCCGCTATATTGGTTAGCTGGATAATTAATTCCCTGTTTTTAGTGTAAATTAACTCGTTCAGCCGTTAAGTGCATATTCAATATTAAGTGTATTAAAAATTTTACCTAGAGATAAAATATCATTTTATCTTTAATAAACAAAATAAAACCCTAAATTAAAGACAGTGGCATTTTAAACAAAACAAAACCTAAAATTAAAGACAGTGGCATTTAAACAAAATAAAACCTTAAATTAAAGACATTGGCGTTTAAACAAAATTAAACCTTAAATTAAAGACAGTGGTATTTAAACAAAATAAAACCCTAAATTAAAGACAGTGGCATTTATTAAAATTGAAAAAAAAAAATCAGAGTAAATAATTTTTCTTTTTTTTTAATATTTGTACTAAATAAAATAATAATAAAGATGGTTTGGTTCCCGGCAACCCGAATTATGTTCTCGTGGGTAGTGGCATTCAAACAATATCTTTTTGCGCTGTGCCAACCCGTGGGAATTGACCAAACAAATCCCCCGGATGAAGACGATAGTGCTGCAAGCACTCTGGTGCGGGATTACAGCTCGTGGAGGTGTAACTACCTGCCACACCCAATTTACCGATGCGAGGTACGACGAGAGGAGACCGTTTGACCAACCACCTTAAATGCATGGCCATATCCCGCTCTCAGGACGGATGGGCCCTTCGTCAGTCTCGTACTGGCCTTCCTCAATGAATTTGCGAGCTGAGAGACATATTACGGTTCGTAATATGGTCTCTCATGAACGGGTTTACCCGTCCTATGGCGAGGGTGGCCCTGGCGATTATGCGGAATATACACAATTTCTGCATCTGTAGGGCTGCCCCGCTGCCCCGCGTCGGACCCGGTCTTATGGGAATTACTAAAGGATTAGCGGTAAGTTTTCGATAGATTTATAATAAATTAGCATTTTAAATGGTAATTATTGTACTATGGTTCTAATACTATTTCTTTCTTTTTTTTTCTTTTAATTCCCCGGACTGACGAAACGACAAATACTTTTGATATGAAAGGTATGTATATTTGGTGATGGCAGCATTAGCAGCTTAGACTTTAATGTGTTAATGTTTTTTTTTATAATATGAATTTGGGTAGCTTTTTTTTATTTTTCTTTTACTATTAAGTAATTTTTTGTATTTTAATATATTTAAATTTCTCGAATGTATAAAATTCAAACTATTTAGTTTTTATTTCATTAAATTAAGACGATTATAATAATCCTCAGCTGTAGCTTGAATAACAGCAACAACAATGGAGTTATTATAGGCATCAGCTACCTCACACAAACACCAACGAGAAAACACATCTAGTCGGTTACAACGAACGCAGTTTCTAGTGGAAAGAGATGCAAATGTGATTGCGCGTAAACGATCTAATTATCAAGAAGAGCGAGTTGAAGTCACTTGTCGAGGATTCACGTATTCAAAGGTATGCAAAATCACGAGAAGGCTGATGAATTATAAATGCTTATTATACTTTAGTTCAATTCATTTATTCATTATCATTTATGTTAACGGCTGCAGCGGTTAATGCAGCGTGTTGTGCATGGACTACAGTAAAGGTATTGCATTTTATCATTATTTTTATATATATATATATTATATATATATATTTTACTAATTTTAAAAATATTTAATTCTTCTATTTTCGGAAACTTTCTGCAAGATACCAAGGAAAAACGTAAACTCTGCACAATATTAGCACATTTCCTACTTCATGATTCTCAATGGTATTGTATGGCGCAAAAACGAACAACTGCCGAACTTTTATGACTCTCAACAAGTGTTGCCAGTTCAGCCTGTTTTTTTTTTAAACTAAATTCTAATTTTGATACAAAATTGAGTTTTTAATTCTGAAGATTTTTTTTCAAATAAAAATAAAAAAAAAAAGTGTTCAAAAAATAAGAGTTTTCTTTTTCTACAATAGTGTGTAGTGTTGTTCATGCTTATGTTTTATACATTAATTATTAATATGCGGGACGCTTTGAATTCAAATACGTTTAATATTGCATATTACAGTTCACAACAAGGGCGGTACTTCACATATTTGTTGAACTGTTTGCCTTTAATAACATTGTTTTTTAAGTAATAAGTGTCTTGTATTACAAGCCCAAGAAAATAAAACAATTGAAATAGGAAATATTTTTACATTGACCTGTTTATTAACAAGCAGTGATATTATAGGAAAATGGAAGACAGTAATCGACAGTAAAAAGTATGTAATTGGACATATAGTCGAAAACACACAAGGCAACATAATATCTAAACATACATTTAATGTAGTAAATGTGTCGATATCTGATGAAGGTATATGGTCCTGTAAATCTAAGCTTGCGATTAATACATCAAGATTAATATTCGACCGATTCTGAAGCCGAATATTTTACTGATACATTTACAAACAATCTTAAATGGTTAAAAGATGATACAATAACTCCACTACTCGATGATTTTATGAACATAACACAATTGCATAGTTCATATATAAATGTTACCCTTGAGTTAACTGAGGTGAATATAAAAAAAGGGTCTTGTATTATAGCATTTACTTAGACAATAGAACTATTAGCCATTTACGAGTTAAACTAATTTTTTTTTTCATAAAAATAAAAAAAAACAGGAATCCCTCTCGACTCCGGGATTTAGGGGAAATTTCTGCTTAAGTCATACTATCATACTGCATACTATCATCCCTAATAACATGATAAATGCCCAACTAGGTGTTTTTAAACCGACTGGTTATAAATGCCCCTCAATAATCGCTCATCCAAGTGTTTGTACTTGCTAAACTTATTTGGTAATGAATGCCCCTCAATAAATGCTTATCTGAGTCTTGTCTCTACTAAACATTATGCTTCCACCTGTTGCTATTATTTCTGGTTCTGCTTAACCTACTGATCTGCCGGTAAAACCGAATTGAATTTATTCGCATTTTATTGTACACCCAAAAAAACCGAAATTAACATTTAATACCAGGGTTCGGGTGGAACCGGAACTGGAGCCGGAACCGGCCTGGAACCGTTTCATTTTTATAGAACCGGGACTGGAACTGAAATTTTTTATGGAACCGGAACTGGAATCGTTATTTTATTTTTTATAGAACCGGAACTGGAACAGAAATCAGAACTGGAACTGGAACCATTAATAAATTAATTAGATCAGAAATTAATATACCAAAAAAATAATAATTTAATCAATTTGGACAATGAATTTGGAAACAAAAACAAGTATTAATTAAGTTACGCAAGTGGACAATGGCATTTTAAAAATGTTGAGTTTTGCTAATTTTCTTTATACATATTGATTGTCATACAAAATATGTTTTGTATTTTTGACAAATATTTCATTAATGTTGACGGTACTTACGTTTAAGATCGTGTCCCCGCGAGGAAACTGAAATACGACTATGAAACCATGCGACTTTATAAATGGTCAATTCTCATATAATGAATATACATATGCTTTTTTATACCAATATTTTTTAGTTAGTTTAAAACATACATGTAGGAATGAGACCCACGACGTTTGAATACAAACACAAATTATTTTCTATTTTATATAAAAGTTTATTTAGCCCTTATCATGTTCTGTTTATATTTTAAATTTTAAGTGGTAATGAATTCCAGAGTCGAATTGCAAATTGTAGATAGTTAAATTTTGGCAAAATAAAATTGAGGCTTCTATTTGAAACGCAACGTAGCTTAGCAGAAAGATATAATGGAGTTTTAGAATATAACAACTTTTGCAGAAATATGCAGTTTCTTATATCCAGATAGTTTCTAATTCAACAAACTAAAATGTCCTTACTTACATCTTCGACATGTGAAAAACGTCTCAAGGGAAAAACATATCGCATCACATTATTGAAATCTCTTCTTAGGTCAGGAGTAATAGCATTTAAAAAAGTTTGGTTGTATTGGACGTGCCACTCCCCTTTGTCCAATCTATCCATAGTGGCTATATAAACGAATCCTCATTATTAAAATACAATTCCCATTGGTGGTGCATTTAATGCATTCTCATACAAACACACAAATTTCGAATTTTCCGATTTGTCCATGGGAATTTTTTGAATTCCCAGTATTGAGATGAATAAAACAAAAAAGAATCATCCAAATCATTCGATCCGTTATCATGTTTTTGCGAGACTAATGTATGGAAATTAATTTTTATATACATAATTAGACATGTATATAAATTTCATTATGTTTTTACGTAAAAATAAAAAATATTTATATTTTTATTGCCTTTTTTTGGCTTGTATGTGGAACCGGAACTGGAACGTGAACTGGAATCGTTTTTTTATTTTTTATAGAACCGGAACCGGAACTGAAACCGTAATAAAAAATAATTTAAGAACCGGTACCGAACCATTTATTTATTTTTTTATAGAACCGGAACTGGAACCGCAGAGAATAGAATTTCGGTTCCTAGGCCTGTTTAATACCTATATATATATATATATATATATATATATATATATATATATATATATATATATATATATATATATATATATATATATATATATATATATATATATATATATATATATATATATATATATATATATAGGTATTAAACAGGCCTAGGAACCGAAATTCTATTCTCTGCGGTTCCAGTTCCGGTTCTATAAAAAAAAAAAAAAATGGTTCGGTACCGGTTCTTAAATTATTTTTTATTACGGTTTCAGTTCCGGTTCCGGTTCTATAAAAAATAAAAAAACGATTCCAGTTCACGTTCCAGTTCCGGTTCCACATACAAGCCAAAAAAAGGCAATAAAAATATAAATATTTTTTATTTTTACGAAAAAACATAATGAAATTTATATACATGTCTAATTATGTATATAAAAATTAATTTCCATACATTAGTCTCGCAAAAACATGATAACGGATCGAATGATTTGGATGATTCTTTTTTGTTTTATTCATCTCAATACTGGGAATTCAAAAAATTCCCATGGACAAATCGGAAAATTCGAAATTTGTGTGTTTGTATGAGAATGCATTAAATGCACCACCAATGGGAATTGTATTTTAATAATGAGGATTCGTTTATATAGCCACTATGGATAGATTGGACAAAGGGGAGTGGCACGTCCAATACAACCAAACTTTTTTAAATGCTATTACTCCTGACCTAAGAAGAGATTTCAATAATGTGATGCGATATGTTTTTCCCTTGAGACGTTTTTCACATGTCGAAGATGTAAGTAAGGACATTTTAGTTTGTTGAATTAGAAACTATCTGGATATAAGAAACTGCATATTTCTGCAAAAGTTGTTATATTCTAAAACTCCATTATATCTTTCTGCTAAGCTACGTTGCGTTTCAAATAGAAGCCTCAATTTTATTTTGCCAAAATTTAACTATCTACAATTTGCAATTCGACTCTGGAATTCATTACCACTTAAAATTTAAAATATAAACAGAACATGATAAGGGCTAAATAAACTTTTATATAAAATAGAAAATAATTTGTGTTTGTATTCAAACGTCGTGGGTCTCATTCCTACATGTATGTTTTAAACTAACTAAAAAATATTGGTATAAAAAAGCATATGTATATTCATTATATGAGAATTGACCATTTATAAAGTCGCATGGTTTCATAGTCGTATTTCAGTTTCCTCGCGGGGACACGATCTTAAACGTAAGTACCGTCAACATTAATGAAATATTTGTCAAAAATACAAAACATATTTTGTATGACAATCAATATGTATAAAGAAAATTAGCAAAACTCAACATTTTTAAAATGCCATTGTCCACTTGCGTAACTTAATTAATACTTGTTTTTGTTTCCAAATTCATTGTCCAAATTGATTAAATTATTATTTTTTTGGTATATTAATTTCTGATCTAATTAATTTATTAATGGTTCCAGTTCCAGTTCTGATTTCTGTTCCAGTTCCGGTTCTATAAAAAATAAAATAACGATTCCAGTTCCGGTTCCATAAAAAATTTCAGTTCCAGTCCCGGTTCTATAAAAATGAAACGGTTCCAGGCCGGTTCCGGCTCCAGTTCCGGTTCCACCCGAACCCTGGTATTAAATGTTAATTTCGGTTTTTTTGGGTGTACAATAAAATGCGAATAAATTCAATTCGGTTTTACCGGCAGATCAGTAGGTTAAGCAGAACCAGAAATAATAGCAACAGGTGGAAGCATAATGTTTAGTAGAGACAAGACTCAGATAAGCATTTATTGAGGGGCATTCATTACCAAATAAGTTTAGCAAGTACAAACACTTGGATGAGCGATTATTGCGGGGCATTTATAACCAGTCGGTTTAAAAACACCTAGTTGGGCATTTATCATGTTATTAGGGATGATAGTATGCAGTATGATAGTATGACTTAAGCAGAAATTTCCCCTAAATCCCGGAGTCGAGAGGGATTCCTGTTTTTTTTTATTTTTATGAAAAAAAAAATTAGTTTAACTCGTAAATGGCTAATAGTTCTATTGTCTAAGTAAATGCTATAATACAAGACCCTTTTTTTATATTCACCTCAGTTAACTCAAGGGTAACATTTATATATGAACTATGCAATTGTGTTATGTTCATAAAATCATCGAGTAGTGGAGTTATTGTATCATCTTTTAACCATTTAAGATTGTTTGTAAATGTATCAGTAAAATATTCGGCTTCAGAATCGGTCGAATATTAATCTTGATGTATTAATCGCAAGCTTAGATTTACAGGACCATATACCTTCATCAGATATCGACACATTTACTACATTAAATGTATGTTTAGATATTATGTTGCCTTGTGTGTTTTCGACTATATGTCCAATTACATACTTTTTACTGTCGATTACTGTCTTCCATTTTCCTATAATATCACTGCTTGTTAATAAACAGGTCAATGTAAAAATATTTCCTATTTCAATTGTTTTATTTTCTTGGGCTTGTAATACAAGACACTTATTACTTAAAAAACAATGTTATTAAAGGCAAACAGTTCAACAAATATGTGAAGTACCGCCCTTGTTGTGAACTGTAATATGCAATATTAAACGTATTTGAATTCAAAGCGTCCCGCATATTAATAATTAATGTATAAAACATAAGCATGAACAACACTACACACTATTGTAGAAAAAGAAAACTCTTATTTTTTGAACACATTTTTTTTTTATTTTTATTTGAAAAAAAATCTTCAGAATTAAAAACTCAATTTTGTATCAAAATTAGAATTTAGTTTAAAAAAAAAACAGGCTGAACTGGCAACACTTGTTGAGAGTCATAAAAGTTCGGCAGTTGTTCGTTTTTGCGCCATACAATACCATTGAGAATCATGAAGTAGGAAATGTGCTAATATTGTGCAGAGTTTACGTTTTTCCTTGGTATCTTGCAGAAAGTTTCCGAAAATAGAAGAATTAAATATTTTTAAAATTAGTAAAATATATATATATAATATATATATATATAAAAATAATGATAAAATGCAATACCTTTACTGTAGTCCATGCACAACACGCTGCATTAACCGCTGCAGCCGTTAACATAAATGATAATGAATAAATGAATTGAACTAAAGTATAATAAGCATTTATAATTCATCAGCCTTCTCGTGATTTTGCATACCTTTGAATACGTGAATCCTCGACAAGTGACTTCAACTCGCTCTTCTTGATAATTAGATCGTTTACGCGCAATCACATTTGCATCTCTTTCCACTAGAAACTGCGTTCGTTGTAACCGACTAGATGTGTTTTCTCGTTGGTGTTTGTGTGAGGTAGCTGATGCCTATAATAACTCCATTGTTGTTGCTGTTATTCAAGCTACAGCTGAGGATTATTATAATCGTCTTAATTTAATGAAATAAAAACTAAATAGTTTGAATTTTATACATTCGAGAAATTTAAATATATTAAAATACAAAAAATTACTTAATAGTAAAAGAAAAATAAAAAAAAGCTACCCAAATTCATATTATAAAAAAAAACATTAACACATTAAAGTCTAAGCTGCTAATGCTGCCATCACCAAATATACATACCTTTCATATCAAAAGTATTTGTCGTTTCGTCAGTCCGGGGAGGAATGAGACCCACGACGTTTGAATACAAACACAAATTATTTTCTATTTTATATAAAAGTTTATTTAGCCCTTATCATGTTCTGTTTATATTTTAAATTTTAAGTGGTAATGAATTCCAGAGTCGAATTGCAAATTGTAGATAGTTAAATTTTGGCAAAATAAAATTGAGGCTTCTATTTGAAACGCAACGTAGCTTAGCAGAAAGATATAATGGAGTTTTAGAATATAACAACTTTTGCAGAAATATGCAGTTTCTTATATCCAGATAGTTTCTAATTCAACAAACTAAAATGTCCTTACTTACATCTTCGACATGTGAAAAACGTCTCAAGGGAAAAACATATCGCATCACATTATTGAAATCTCTTCTTAGGTCAGGAGTAATAGCATTTAAAAAAGTTTGGTTGTATTGGACGTGCCACTCCCCTTTGTCCAATCTATCCATAGTGGCTATATAAACGAATCCTCATTATTAAAATACAATTCCCATTGGTGGTGCATTTAATGCATTCTCATACAAACACACAAATTTCGAATTTTCCGATTTGTCCATGGGAATTTTTTGAATTCCCAGTATTGAGATGAATAAAACAAAAAAGAATCATCCAAATCATTCGATCCGTTATCATGTTTTTGCGAGACTAATGTATGGAAATTAATTTTTATATACATAATTAGACATGTATATAAATTTCATTATGTTTTTTCGTAAAAATAAAAAATATTTATATTTTTATTGCCTTTTTTTGGCTTGTATGTGGAACCGGAACTGGAACGTGAACTGGAATCGTTTTTTTATTTTTTATAGAACCGGAACCGGAACTGAAACCGTAATAAAAAATAATTTAAGAACCGGTACCGAACCATTTATTTTTTTTTTTTTATAGAACCGGAACTGGAACCGCAGAGAATAGAATTTCGGTTCCTAGGCCTGTTTAATACCTATATATATATATATATATATATATATATATATATATATATATATATATATATATATATATATATATATATCCATTTTATTTATTTTACTAATAAGTTTTCTCTTTTTTTTTCAATTCAATTATTTAAACCTTTTTTTTTATTTTAACTGCACTAAATATTTTAATGCACTAAATTTTTTTGTAATTTTAAATTTTTTGTTTTATTTTTATATCTGTTAAAGATTTAATATTTAAATTTTAACTGTACGAAATATTTATATATCTCTGTTTTTTTTTTAATTTGAATACTAACTGATATTTTCTTCTTTTTTAAGTAATTTAAATTATTATAAGTAAGTTCTTCAAATTCATTTAAAATGTATTTGTTATATTTAAGCTTATTCAAATTGAATTATATTAATGTACAAAGTACCTATGATTTCTCTGCATGTAATTAAATTGGAGTTGCGATTTATTTTTTAAACATATTTAATATGTTATTATATTATTTTCGTGTACTTATATAAGTTATATTATATGATATTTATTTGCATTGTTTATGGTATTTAAACAAACTGCAAGATCTGCATTTATATGCCAGCTATGAAAGCTCGCTTCACGTATGATATTCATACGTTCGTACACATTGCATATGTGCTTCAGCATGAAACACTTGGGTGTAATGACCATTTTCAAGGTTTGTTAGCTTGCGCTATTATATATAGGTCAGTAATGCAATTGTTGGTTTATATATATATATTTTTGTATTTCTTATTACAAAATTATTGTTTTTAATATGTCCTAATTTTTAAATTTTCTTATTATTATATTTTTTCTTTTGTTTGTTACTTACTGTTTTCCTAAACTATTTATATTTATTTCATCCTCTAAATGACGACTTATTTAATGTTTTATTTAATGATTACTCTATATCTTATGTGGGACTATGGGGGGCGATTATCACAAGGCAACGTGTCTGAGTGCTTCAACATGGCGAAGCCAGCTCAATCCTTGTCGGTGTCATCTCAAGTCAACTCACTGGTCACCAGAATTGACAAATTGTCAAATGGTGACACCTCCACTTCGGTGGAAGTCCTCCTCGTCGAAGTCCCTGGAAACGGCGCTCTACACCACCCGGTGTAGAAGTCGGCTAAAGTGAGTGGCGAGCATCTCCCGCAGAGTGAGGGTTCGTGCGTTGGGTTTGGGTCCCACCACGGAAAAAACCTATGCGCCCAATGAAAACAAAAAAGAAGCCTCGGATAACGACCGATTACAACGATGACGACCCACGCAAACGTTTTAAGGACCATGTTTTACGGATATGCACCTGGAATGTCCGGACCCTTTATAGGGAAGGTGCCTCTATCCAGCTGGCAGATGTCCTCGAAAAATATAAGGCTGACATCACCGCTATCCAGGAGATGCGATGGACGGGACAGGGCTGTTCGAAACAAGCGTCCTGTGATATCTACTACAGCTGCCATGCGGAGAGACACGAATTTGGATGTGGATTTGTGGTCGGCAAGAGAATCCGCCATCTTGTCTCTAGGTTCACGCCCGTGGACGAAAGGCTGGCAACAATCGCTCCGACGAACGAGAAAGATGACGAGACAAAAGAGCGCTTCTACGAGCGCCTAGACAACGCATACGAGCGCTGCCCCCGCCACGATATCAAAATCGTGCTAGGCGATTTTAACGCCAAGGTGGGCAGAGAAGCCATCTATTGTCCCACAATCGGAAAATTTAGCCTCCATGCCAACACTTCCGATAACGGAACGAGGCTAATCGACTTCGCCGCAGCACGAAACATGGTAGTTAGTAGCACTAGATTCGAACATTTCGATATCCACAAGGCCACATGGTTGTCGCCCGATCAAAAAACTCGAAATCAAATTGATCACGTTGTGATTGACGGAAGATACAAAGAGAATTGACGGCGATACAAAGAGAAGAGGAGGGAAGAGAGACGTCTTTTCAGGCGTAAAAAAAGCGAGGCAGAAAGACGTGAGTGTGAGGAGATTGAGATGCATGGGGACAGGAATGAGGCTCGAAAAATCTTCGAGAAAACAAGACGCCTAGCCGGAGGTTCAAAATCCGGAGCCTCTTCCTGTAAAGATGAGAACGGAAATCTAGTGACAGATATCCAGAGCACACTGAAAATATGAAGGGATCACTTTTCTAAACTGCTGACCGGTGATGATGACCTCAATTCCACCGATAGAGAAGCAAACCCGGCAACCCCAGTACTTGATGACGACGTTGAGATTCCGCCACCCGACCATGACGAGGTCAGAACAGCCATTGCTCGGCTGAAAAACAACAAAGCCGCAGGTGCTGATGCCTGCCTGCTGAATTGTTTAAGACCGGAGGCGAAGAGCTAATAGAGAGCATGCACGAGCTCGTAAGCAGAATATGGTCGGATGAAAGCATGCCAAGTGACTGGAACCTCAGTGTACTCTGCCCAATCCTTAAGAAAGGGGATCCCACTATCTGCGCCAACTACCGTGGGATCAGCCTACTCAATATCGCATACAAGGTTCTATCGAGCGTATTATGTGAAAGACTGAATCCCATCGTCAACAGACTGATTGGACCTTATCAGTGCGGCTTCAGACCTGGAAAGTCCACCATAGACCAGATTTTCACATTGCGCCTAATCCAGGAAAAGACCCTAGAAAAACAGATCGACACCTACCACCTATTAGTCGACTATAAAGCCGCCTTCGACACTCCGATAAGGGAAAGATTATACGCCGCAATGTCTGAGTTCGGTATACCTGCGAAACTTTTAAGGCTTTGCAGGATGACCCTGAGCAACACACGTTGCTCAGTGAGAATAGGAAAAGACCTCTCCGAGCCATTTCATACCGAACGAGGTTTCAGACAGGGTGACTCCCTATCGTGCGACTTTTTTAAATTATTGATGGAGAAAATAGTTCGAGCTGCCGAACTCCGTCAAAGCGGCACTATCCTCAACAAAAGTTTCATGCTGCTCGCATATGCCGACGATATTGATATCATTGGCAGGAGCACACGAGCAGTCAGCGCAGCATTCTCCAGATTGGAGAAAGAGTCGCGTCGAATGGGTCTAGCGGTGAACGAGGACAAGACGAAGTTTCTTGTGTCAACAAGCAAAAAAGAGTCCGTGCGTCTTGGACAAAAAGCTGATTTTGACACCCACAAGTTCAACATTGTGAAGAACTACGTCTATCTGGGATCCAGCGTAAACAGCAACAACGACGTCAGCCTGGAGATCAAACGGAGAATAACTCTTGCCAACAGGTGCTACTTTGGGCTCAGTAGGCAATTGAGAAGCAGAGCCCTCTCTCGCCGGACAAAAATAACGCTCTACAAGTCACTCATTATGCCCGTCCTACTTTATGGTGCAGAAACATGGACGCTGGCCACCACCGATGAGAGAGTACTGGGAGTACTGGGAGCGTTCGAGAGAAAGATTCTCCGAAAAATCTTTGGCCCTATCTGCTTTGCTAACGAGTATCGAATCAGGATGAACCACGAGCTGTATGAGTTATTCGACGACATTGACATAGTCAAGCGCATCAAGATCCAGCGGCTTCGCTGGCTAGGTCATGTCGAACGAATGGATGAAAACACTCCAGCCAAGAAGGTGCTTGAATCGAAACTCGAAGGTGGACAGCGTAGAAGAGGGCGTCCAAATCTGCGTTGGAAAGACCAAGCTGAGGACAACCTGGCAACGCTTGGTATTTCTAACTGGCGTCAGCGCGCGCAAAGCAGATTCGACTGGCGCGGCTTCATCTCAGCGGCCAAAACCGACCCACGGTTGTAAGGGCCATTTAAGTAAGTAAGTAACTATATCTTATGGTTAGATTTATTTTTTCTATATGTTGCATAATATTTTCGTAAAGTTGCAATCTACGAGTTTAATTGTCAACGCATAGCTAATTGGTTTTATATTGTTACTTTTATGGGTTCTAATATTGTAACGAAAATTCACTCTACGGAAAACTGTTCTACGAGTTCGTATCGCTGGATTGTGTACAAAATAAAAACGCACTTATAGTTTGTTTTAACTAGTATTATATCACTTATATCAACTGCTGAATTACTACAATTTATCTTTACATTGTTCACTCACGAGACGCACTAGTTCACTATTAAATCACAACTGAAGTACAGTACCTCAGATGCGCGGCCTTATATACTGCATGCATCAGTTCGACACGTTTCGACAAGCTTCGACTTGTTTCGAGAACCTTCTACTCGTTTTGTGAATGAAGCATGCTTTTGGCATCTCATTCGCACTCATGTGTTTTAATGTGTAGATCTTCCCTCTCTTTCTCGCACATCCGCAATCTTAAGTCTGTTCCAAAAACAACTTTAGATGGTGAAGCTGCTGTGGTATCATGAACCGCCGTTCGATAAGCCATTAGAAATAGTGGTATGTGTGTATTCCAATCTTTTTGATTTTTATCAACCACTTTTCTGAGATACTCTTCCAAAGTCCGACTGAATCTCTCCACCATGCCGTCTGATTGCGGGTGCAAAGGCGTTGTTCGTGTTTTGTGTATGTTGAGGACTTTACATACTTCCTTCAAAACTGCAGACTCAAAATTTCTTTCTTGGTCTGAATGCAATTCCAACGGTACTCCAAAACGGCTTACCCAGTTGTTAACTATTGCCTCCGCAACTGTTGTGGCTTCTTGATTTGGCATGTGATACACTTCGGGCCACTTGCTGAAGTAGTCGATGACGACAAGGACATACTTATTACCCGCATCACTGATTGGAAACGGCCCGGCGACATCCATGGCAATACGCTCGAATGGTGCTCCCACGTTGTACTGATGCATCCTACCGCGACTTCTGACTGTTGGTCCTTTTGCTGGTACACATTGCGGGCAACTGCAAATCCAATCGGCGACTGACTCTTGGCATCCAACCCAATAAAACGTTTCTTTACCTTCTCGACCGTTTTATTAATGCCCAAATGACCACCACTGGATCCACCATGGTATTCGGCCAATATTTCGTTTATTTTTGACTTGGGAACAACAATCAAACTTCGAGTGGATGTGCCACCTTCATTTTCCCATACACGATATAAACAACCATCTTGTAGCTTTAAGCTCTGCCACTGTGCCCAGTAAGCTTTAGTTATTGGACTGTCGGCCGCTATATCTTCCCACGATGGTTTTCTTTGCTGTTCCTTGAACCTCATGATTTTTGTGAGGTCGGGATCACTCTTTTGATCAATTGGAATTTGTTCCGGAGTCCATTTTTCATCGGGCAAAACATTGAGCAATCGAATGTCAATTATGTTTTCTTTTCCTTCCGCTCTTGAACAATGTCTACATTCTAGTTTACATGGGCGTCGTGACAGAGTATCTGCATTTCCATGATGACCTCCTTTACGATGTTCTATGGTGAAATCGTAGCTCTTTAATCGTTCTATCCAACGCGCAATTGGGCCTTCTGGGTCTTTGAACTGAAGTAACCATCTCAGTGCTGCGTGATCGGTTCTCAAGTGAAACTGTTGCCCGTACAGGTATTTGTGGGAATTTTTCACACTTTCGATTACAGCAAGAAGCTCCCTCCTGGTAACACAGTAATTTCGCTCGGGTTTGGACAAGGTTTTACTGTAGTATGCGATCACTTTTTCTTGTCCATTGATCACTTGAGAGAGAACTCCGCCGATTCCGTATCCACTCGCATCCGTATCAAGTATAAATTTCTCACCTGGAATTGGATACGCAAGAATTGGTGCCGAGCACAGCAGACCTTTTAATTTCAAAAACGCCCTTTCTTGATCATTGCCCCATTGAAATGCGCGGTTCTTTCTTGTCAACTCGTGAAGACTGCTAGCAACATTGGCAAAACGTGGAACAAATCGCCTGTAGTATGTACATAGCCCCAAGAAACTTCGTAGGTCATGTAGGTTTTGCGGTCTGGGCCCCTCCTTAATTGCAACTATTTTATCTTCATCGGTATGCACTCCTTCCGTGGTAACTTGATGACCCAGGTATACTAGGAATGTTTTCCAGTGTAAACTTTTTAATACGTGCTCCATTAACCGCTCGAATGTTGCTGGGGCATTGCATAGTCCAAACGGCATTACCAAAAATTGCCATAGTCCATCTCCAGTACTGAATGCAGTCTTCTCTCGATCTTTCTTATCGATTTCCACTTGCCAGTAACCGCTTTGCAAGTCCAACGTTGAAAACCACTTAGCATTAGATAGTTTATCCAAGGTGTCATCGATTCTAGGCAGCGGATAAATATCTTTCTTGGTGACATCATTAAGTTTTCGGTAATCAACGCAAAACCGAGTACTACCGTCCTTCTTTTTCACCAATACAACTGGTGAACTCCATGGGCTCTCAGATGGTTCCACCACGCCATTTGTGTGCATTTCTTCAACCAAATATGATACTTCGTCTCTTTTCGCAAGTGGTACCCTTCTTGGTGCTTGACGAATTGGGTTAGAATCACCAGTGTCTATTCGATGTTTTACAATGGCAGTTCTGCCATCCTTTTGGCCCTTTTCAGCAAATATACACCGATATTTGTCAATTAGCTGTTGCACTTGACTCTTTTCTTTGCCACCCAAATCCTTCGTCCACTCATTTATAAACCTGTGAGTAGATTGTTTGTTTATTTGCGATGTGCCGTAGTCCCTTGATGGATTTGACTCACAATTTATAATCGCTGATGCCTCTTGACACTGGCCTATCACTGTTCCCTTTTTAATTAATTTGGACGAGTTTTCCATGTTGAGAACTCTTATTGGAACAACTTTGTCTTTTGTCGCTTCTACTAATGTTCTTCCGACAAAAATATTACTTCTGCTCATTTGCTCATCATTCGCTTCTATAACCCACAACTTGCTTATCCCACCCACAATCTCCATTTAATTTCGCCCAAACAATTGCTTCTGAATTAGGTGGTATTTTTATGAGAAATAACTTGTTTAATTTTCGGGCTCTGGTCACAATCAATGTTTAGTTGGATCTCCGTGTTGGCATAACACAAAATTTTTCTTGTTAAATCTAGTGTGAAACCGTTTCTTATCATGAAGTCCATGCCAAGTATTATTTCGTCTACTATTTCCGCCACTATAAAATCATGCTTAACTGTCGTAGTGCCAATAGTGATTTCCTTGGTAATTTTTCCTCTGATTGGAGCCTCTTCACCTGTCGCTGTTTGCAATCTTATTCCGATAAGCGGCTCTATATCGTCCCTAACAAGGTTACTTCTTATAATAGAGTGTGAAGCTCCTGTATCCAACGTTACCATATATGCTGTATAATCAATGAGTCCTTCGACAGTTAAACTATTTGGCTTTCGAGCAATTTGTGAAATGGAGATTCTGGGGCAATCGGTTATGGGAGTCAGATCGTGCCCGCAGAACTGACTCGTTTTAGTTTAAAGTTTGGATTCATTGAGCGCTTGCGTTTTTTACGACAATCACGTGCCATATGCCCATATGTATCACAGTTGTAGCATTTACCTTTAAATTGGGTGTCTCCGTTGGCAGCAGTGTAATCTGGTTTAGCTCCACTTTTTAACGCTTGGCAAATTACCTGAAGTAGCTCTTCATTCTCCACATCTAGTTTACGGACCTTTGGCGCTGGGCGGCACAACGTATTTGCTGTCTCCTGTGTTAGCGCTGTGGTTACAGTTTCCGTAAATGTCACTTTCGGCACGGTCACTGTGGCACGTCTTGTTTCCGGATTACGTATGCCGTCAACGAAGGCTTCGATCTTGCACTTTTCTATGAAATCACTCGTTGAATCTGCATACGACAAATGCGCAAGCCTCTCGACTTCCGCTGCATACACCTGCAAAGTTTCACCATTTCGTTGCAATCTGCCCTTCAGCTCCATTCGGTATATCTGTTTCATGTGATCACTGCCATATTTTCGCTGCAGTGATGCCATAACCGCTAAATAACTGTTTCGATCACTTTCTGGAACAGTCTGCAATACTTCGGCTGCGCCTCCTTTAAGCGCCACGATAAGTGCGGCTACGCTGTCCTCATTATTCCATCGATTACTTACAGCCGTGGTCTCAAATTGCAGCTTGAAAATGTTGAACGTTGTGGTTCCATCGTAAATCGGTAATTTTAGCCTCGTACCACTAAAAACATGCTGTGTAGGTCCATTTATTTGCAACACGTGTAAATCTTTTTTATATCCTGGATTTCTTTGTCTATACCGTTATCTAATCTTTGAATTTTGTAATCAATGTTTTGTCATCAATTTTTCTATTCCATTTTCTATTCCATTTTGTTGGAATTTTCTAGAAGTTCTTGCTTCATGTCTAATTTGAGCTAATTAGAATTTTCTTTAAATTTCTATTCCATTTTGTTGGAATTTTCTAGAAGTTCTTGCTTCATGTCTAATTTGAGCTGATTAGAATTTTCTTGAAATTGTTTTGAATTTTCTAGAAACTGTCTGGAATTTTCTTGAGCCATTATCTGAAATTGTTGTTGCATAGCTCCGATCAACTGGCTCATATCAAAAACTTGGGTCTGTACTTTCTCCTCTGTGTCCAGATTTTTGGATGACGGTGCTGCAACTTCCACTTCAAAATTGTGCATCGTAAGATCAATGCCCTGCGCCTCTAATTCGGCGCTTTTGCAGCTCTACTTTCGTACCAGCAGTTGGAAGATTACGAATCGACAGCTCCTCTTTAGCAGGTCGACTTTAAGTTGTTCAAATTTAACCATTTTGTATCACAATCCCACTTCTGACACCAATGTTACGAAAATTCAGTCTACGGAAAACTGTTCTACGAGTTCGTATCGCTGGATTCTGTACAAAATAAAAACGCACTTATATTTGGTTTTAACTAGTATTATTTCAACTAGTATTAATTAACTTTATTAATTTAAATAACAACTTAAAGAATAATCACTTATATCAACTGCTGAATTACTACAATTTATCTTTACAATGTTCACTCACGACACGCACTAGTTCACTATTAAATCACAACTGAAGTACAGTGTCTCAGATGCGCGGCCTTTTATACTGCAGGCATCAGTTCGACACGTTTCGACAAGCTTCGACTTGTTTCGAGAACCTTCTACTCGTTTCGTGAATGACGCATGCTATGGCATCTCATTCGCACTCATGTGTTTTAATGTGCAGATCTTCCATCTCTTTCTCGCACATAGCATAGTGCGCTGAATGATCTTCCGTCTATTTCTAACACATTGCTTAGTGCGCTGAATTGTCTTGCGTCTCATTAATTATTGTTGATTGCTTGCACAGTGGAGCAAATTACCTCTTTTCGTAACAATATTATAATATTTTTAGTTTTAACTGCATACACTATTTGTGATATGCCTTTAACAAATTATTTTGAATTTTCTTATCTTTGTTTTTGATCAATATCGTCGTGGTCACAGGCCCACTTCCCTCTACGACCACGTAGGGTCCCTTCCAAATTGGAGAGAACTTATTCTTCCTAGTTTGGTTTTTCATTAAAACTATGTCGTGTGGTTTAAATTGTATAGGATTGAGGTTCTTGTCGTATTGTTTTTTCTTCACCTCCTTGGCCCTACATTGATTTTGCCTGACGATCTCGTGTGATCGCTGTATTTGGTACTTTAGTACCTTATGGTAGTCTTCTGCGTTATACAAAGGTGAATATTTACGCTTTTAATTCGTAGGCATGTCGAAGTCAAACCCGTACAACGTACGGAATGGTGTTTGACCCGTCGACGTATGCACCGTGTTATTATGAACTTGAATTGCAGAATTTAACCATTGGTCCCGGTTTGACCCATCCTCTTTAACAAAACTACGTAAATATTCCAATGACCCATTAGCCTGTGGATGGTAGGGTGTTACATGTAATTTTTTAGTTCCTAAAAATTTACATGTATCCGAAAATAGTTTGGAAACGAAGATCGATCAGACAGACAATGTTACCAATACTTTGGGTATATTGTGGCGTGTAACTATTTCGTTGAAGAATATTTTTGCTACGGTGTTGGCTTCCGCATCGGGTATAGCCACACAGCTCATAAATTTAGAAAAATCGTCCTGAAACGTTAAGATGTATTTATTCCCTGAAATGGTTTCAGGCAGAATACCCACCAGGTCCATGTACACTTTGTCAAAGGGTCTGACTGGCGTATCAGTTAGGACTATTGGCATCTTCGTCAGCCTTGAACTCTTGTTTACCTGGCATTTTGAACAATTTTTTACATAATCCTTTATTTGCTTCTGCATACCCTTCCATCGGTACTGTCATTTTGAACAATTTTTTACGTAATCCTTTATTTGCTTCTGCATACCCTTCCATCGGTACTGTTGCCGAATTTTTAAAAATGTTTTTACGCCACCTTGGTGACCACCTAACGGTGAATCGTGAAAATCCTTAATTACCGTCTCTATGCTCCGAGGTTCAGTTAGAATTATTATATTGTCATTTTCCTTTGTTATCAAATCGTCATGATCGCATTTTGACTGTTTCTTATCGTCTTCCTTGTCTCTTTTCATGGTTTTCGAACGTGTATGACCTACAACTACTTTTTCAGTATTATTCGGTGTGCGGCTAAGCGCATCCGCGTTTAAATTACTTTTTCCCGGTTTATAATGAATTTTGAAATCATATTCCGATAATTTGTGTCGGAAACGCGCAAGACGTGATGTCTGATCTTTTAAGTTTGCTATACCCTTTAGGGGTTGATGATCTGTATACATTTTAAATGGTATTCCTAAAAGATATGCCCTAAAATTTTTTGTTGCCCATACAATTGCCAAAAATTCTTTTTCTAGAGTAGAATAGCGTGTTTCCGCATCGTTAAGACACCTACTGGCAAAGGCGATCGGACGGTCGCTTCCAACTTCATCTTGCGAAAAAACCGCGCCAATTGCTTCGTTACTGGCGTCTGTCGTGAGCAAAAAGGGTTCGTTAAAATCCGGATACGCTAGTATGGGTGGTGACATAATTGCCTCTTTAAGTTTTAAAAACGAATTCTGACATTTGTCATTCCTTATGAACTTAGCGTCCTTTTTAAGCAAACAGTTTATTGGTAATGACAGTTTCGCCATACCTCCTATAAATTTTCTGTAATAATTAATTTAGCCTAAAAATGCTTGAACTTCCTTCCTATTTTTCGGAATTGGAATATTTTTTACACACTCTACTTTGGCTGGGTCTGGTAGGGCACCTAACTCAGAACACTTATGTCCTAAATATATAACCTCGCGTCGCAAAAACTGACATTTCTCTGTATTTAATTTCAAATTATGTTCTCTCAGCTTTTGCAAAACTTTGCATAGCCTATGCTCGTGTTCTGCTAAATTATTTCCATAAACCACTATGTCATCTAAATAAACGAAACAGTCAATACCCTGTAAACCTGTTAGTATGTGGTTCATTATCCATTGAAAAGTGGCAGGTGCCCGCGTTAAACCGAATGGCATTCTGTTAAATTCGAAATGACCAAGACCTGTACTGAAAGCAGTTTTTTCTTTGTCACAATCTTCAACTAGAACCTGATGGTAACCACTGGCTAAATCTAGTGTTGAAAAATACCGACTATGACCTAACTGGTCTAAAATCTCATCTATTCGTGGTATAGAAAATACCTGTTTGATTTCCGAACATTTAATGTTCGGAAATCTATAACTAGTCTCCAATTCTTATTGCCATCTTTATCGCCCTTTTTAGGTACCAATAATAATGGGGAATTCCATCGTCTAACATCTTTGATACTTGTCTATTAATCTCATTTCTATGCATATGAGGAAGTTTATACTGTTTCTGATTTATTGGTTGCTGATTCCATTGTGTGGGTATTTCATGTTTTAATATCGGAGTGAATGTTAATTCATCTTTCAACATTCAATGAAAAACGTCATGATATGACAAGCAAATATTTTGCAAAGATGCCAGTTCTTCTTTATTTAATGATTCATCGATCATTACATTCCCTAATAATCTATCAATTCAATTTTTTATATTAACCGAGTTTATTGTATTTATTGTAGAACTCGCCTTTGTTGCTTCTTTATATTTGTTAAAATTTGAAAATTGTGGCTTGAAATTGCTATCAATGGTTACCTCCTTATCGGTGGCATTGAAAATTGATGCTTATACTCTATTTCTTCTAACGTTTGTTAAACTCTCTCCCAAATATACTCCTGGCTGAATTTCCTGTTTGTGCAACAAAACTATAGGAATTCTTGTTCTTAACGGCAGTGATACAACCATGCCGTTCTGGGCTGTACCCTGATTTGTTGATTAAAATTAATATTTTCTATGTCTTGCAATGATTTTAATGGAAATTTAACAAGGTGATTTTTGTCTTCATCAAAAAATGTTTTTTTTTATTTAACGCATTTATTATAGATCTGTTCCAGAGATTGTCACGCCCGACTATTCCATCTGCTGGTACCCCTTGTTCAAGTGACACAACGTGTAGCGTTAAACTCAGGTTTTCTATGTTTGTGTGCTGAATCTTAGTGTAGCCTAAGGTTCAAACGCATCCACCAAAAGCACCACTCAGATCGTTCTGAATATTTTTATTAAAATTCGGCAAATGTGCCATCCTATTTTCTTTAATCAGGCTGGCCTCAGCCCCAGAATCCACTAACAGAGTAAGTTTTCCATTTTTTGCTGCCTCGCAAGGTACTTCTATGAACACATCACTCGTATCGGATATCTTGAAACACTCTCCATGCCGGTTAAATATTTTACGATGCATACCTAATTGTGAAGTTCATTTCATTTTTCTCGACATCAATTTACTCTTAAAATTATTAGCATTTGAAGACAATTCAATTTTACAAATCGTGAATTTATTATACATTTCTGACGATAAAACGCACATAGCGCTAATAATAAAGAGAAATATGGAAATTACTTCAATTGCAAATTATACTCGCCCCTGTATGGAATGTGTCTACAGTCTTGCCAGACGTTTGATCTACAATTCCCAAATTTTCAGGGCAGTTAATTACAACTTTCTTTTTATTTGATTTACTTTTGATTTTATTATTCTTGATTTTAATATTTTTAACTTCCGATTCAATTGGTTTTACTTTCTTTATAATTTGTTTATTTTTAATTTCCTTAATTCTTATATTCTGTTCTTTATTCGCGTCAAGTTGTGTATTATTTAGTTCATTATATGTTTTGTTGGAAGATTTCTATCTTCATTAATATGTATTTTTACTTTTTGTTCTTCATTTTCTGCGTTAATAATATTCGCTGTTTTATTTTGTTGTAGTGTCCTCTTTGGAACTTCTACAACTAATGGCCTTACTACACTATTTGCTAAGGGTCCCCAGTTTAGTGGCCTTGACTGGGCTCCTGGTAGTTTCCCTGTGGGTTGCTATTATTGTTCCATGCATCATACTTGCGTTTGGCATAACAATTCATAATAACATGTCCGTCCTTTCTGCACCAAGTGCAATATAGCGGGCCTGTTTGCAAAATTCCCATTACCATTATTTCCTTGGAAAACTTGTATATCTCGTTTAACACGACAATCCCCCTTGACGTGTCCCCCTCTATGGCACCAATCGTATCTCAATCCTGGAGCACCCCCGCCTTGGTTCTGGAAACCACCTTGACCATTTACCTGAGGTACGGGTGGCTGACTTCCTTGGGGAGCAGTTTGTTCTGGAACAACATTACGACCCGAACGTTCTGCACACTGTTCATGTCCATAAGTACAACAGTAACTGCAATACGGAGTGTTTCTCCGTGTGACATTCATCCCTCAGGTGTCCCTTCTTCTTGCAAAAAGAACATGTAGGTATAGGCTGCTTCATACCTACATTTTGTGTTATTACTTCCGTCTCCTTTTTTCCATTGTCTTGGCTACCTGTTGCAGTACGATTATTTGGCATGAAGGCCGATGAGGACTCATTGAAATGGACTCCAAACTTGTCTATGCCCGTTAACTCTGCTGACTACCTTTGTATCGTCGCATGGTCCAATGCCTCTTCCACCAATTTCTCCAGTGTTGTTTGCTTACTGCTCAACATGAGCATTCAAAAAGTGTAATCCCGAAGTCCTAACTTAAATGAGCTTTTAACTAAATTATTCAATTCATGAACGAACACGTCGTCTTTTGTATCATTATATTTACTTTTAATCGTGCTTAATGCTGCCGACTGCAGGTTTACCAAACGCTCAAGAAAGATCTAATACTTTCCCCCGGATACTGAGATGCCTTTCTAATGTCATATTGCATGGCATCTACTGACCTACATTCCAAGTACGTATTTCTTAATAGATTGTATAAATCATCTATTGTGTCAAACTCCTTTGAACTTACTAAGTAAACCCTGTCAACGAACCCTAACACCTTTAATGAACTCCGTCATTTGTTCAGCCTTCAGTTCTGCCCTCACCACTTCACATGCTTCAATAAAACGACGAAGATCCATCCTCAGCAATGATGAGTCTGCACCTGCAAAATCTGGCACCGCATTTTTAACGAATTTCGCGACTTCGCCTAATCCCATGTTGCCCTGTGTTGTGATGTCGTCACATTCTATGGTATCCTTGTGTTATAAGGATGTCTCGTGCGCTGTCTTAACCTCCGCGTTCAAATATCTAATACGCGCGTTCAACTACTGTATTTTGTTGTTCGCTTCCTCCAACGTCGCGTACTTCTCCCTTGCCTGGCGTCTGACAGAATTATTTATTGATTCCTCAGAAATATTATTTTCTTTCAATAAATTTCTTAATTTTATGTTTTCCTCATCTATTTTAGCTGTTTCTTCCAACTCTGCTGTACGTTTTAAACAATAATCGTTTAAACGTTTTCTCAACACGTCAACTAATCTTTCTAATACACCATTTTCTGTTAAAACCGATTTAATTTTCAAATTCTGGAAATTTTATAACTCTTCTACTATTTTATCTGCATCCTCTAATTTAGATAAATGCAGAATTTTAGATATATAATCTTTAATAACGCTGTACTATCTTTATATAGTATTGTTGGTACAAATTGCGACCATAATTTTTCAACAAATCTGTCAAATTCGCTAGATTGCTTTTGAATATACGCATTTAATTCATTTGCATCCGCCATTAAATATTTTCAATCAATTTAAAAAGTTATCTTTATCTTTTAATTAAAAAAAATAAATTTCATTTAGTTGTAATTGAAAATTTTAATGAAACAAAAATGTTACCCAATATTTTTTATATATTTTTTTTTTACAAATTTATATTGAAGAATTTTTTTCAAATCCATTTTCTATACCATTGGAAAAATAAAAATAATTTTATGTTTCCAAATAAAAAAATATAAAAAATGTTTGTTATATTCGGTTACTCAAGATTGTAAAAAAAAAATTTTAACATACAATTATTTTTTTAATATAAATTTTTTGTTATTTTTAAAATCATAAAAGCAATCAGTGCTTTGTTCACACGCTTTAAAATGTAATCAAATCATTTAGTTTTTATTTGTTATACACTCGAGGGTCCGTAGTTTGGAATCTCAGTGTTATTTCTATTATTATATTGTCCTTTTTCTTTTCAGACAATTTGTAAAATTTCGATTTTTTAACAAAAATATGATTAAATTAAAATGTATGTAATCACTGTTACTATGTAATTATTTGCATAGTAAAGAAGTCATTTAAGAGAAATGACAATTGTAAACTTATTATTTAGAATATTGTAAAATATTAAAGTTTTGAATATTTAAATGTTACTACATTCGGAAAAATATATTGATTTTTTTTATCGCTTTTAATTTTTCATTTAATTTGATATAAAAATTTTCTTTTTCAACAGCCATCCATGCTGCGAAAAACTGATACGTTTTGACAATAAATATTTGTTTGATTTTATTGTGTTATCGTTTTATATTTAATGAAAATTATAATTTGTATACTAATAGTATGAGTTATTTTATTATACACTAGAGGGTCCGGAGTTCGGATTAGCAGTGTGTATTTTCTTTTATATATTTGATTTTTATATTTTTTATATTATTTAGAATGTTTAAACCTTTTTTTATTCATAACTTTAAAAAACTCTACCTATCTCTATAACAAAAAAAAATTTAATTAAATTTAGTTTTCAAATTTCTTTTTTTTTTAAATTAAAAAAACAAATAATTAAAATTTTAATCACTTACCATTTTGGTTACTTTTTCTTCTCGTCCTCCTTTCTTCGTCCTTCTTTCCACTCTCGGTCCTTGAGAGGTTGGTACCGACGTACCGGCTGCGCCAAATTTTGAAAAGTCGTTTCCTAATGTTTTCCACTGTTGAAATAATTTTACACTTTTATATTTACTTTTAAATATTAATGTTACTTTTTACTTAACACTACCTCCACTTGAGGCTGACTTAACTACAATCTTTTAAATTAAATTGCAAAAATTATGCAATGGAAAATGGTATTGCAAGCCTCTTGAAAGAGGTGTGGTCTAAGTAAAGCTTTAGCGCTTTGCCAAATTATTGCCAGCTTCTGTTAACTGTGCAAGCAAACCAGAAAGAGGTGTGGTCTAACCAAAGCTTTAGCGCTTTGCCAAATTATTATCATTGTTGCCAACGTGAAGCGTTGGGACAATGCTAAGAACATGTTGCTGTACAACATGAGTTCAGCATGAAATGAAAAACATGATGCGTCAACATGTGTACAGCAACATCCAAAACTGAATGAATAGTGAAGAACCATAAATAAAAGAAAAATGTGTGAGCTAATTCACAACAAGGCTGCTTCTAGTTATTCTTATCAAGTGTTTCATTAGGTAATATTTACCCTGTTCTAGCAAAGCAGGGAATATGCCGTCAACACCTGGGGACTTGAAAGGTTGGAATGTTTGTAAGGCCTAATCAATTCTTTGTTCTGTAAAGACCTTGTTTGCAGTCCAGTCTTGTCATCTGGGTCTAACAAGAATTTCATCGTGTTCTTGCACGTTTTCCGTGCTGCCTGGAAAGTGAGTCTTTAGCAAAAGTGAAACCTTTTGATTCTAATTTTCAGTATAGCTCCCATCCTCCCTTTTTAGTGAGAGTGATGTTTCTGTTTGAACTTTTGCTATAGCCTTGTATAACCTCGCTGCAGCTGATGTGTCTGTGATGTTCTCACAGAAGTTCCGGAAGCTTTTCCTCTTCGCACTTCTTATTTCTTTATTATATGTGGTAAGAAGGACAGAGTAGGCATGCCAGTCCCCGGTAAGCTTTGCCCTATTAAAGAGCCTACGTACTTTGGTTCTGAGTTTTGACAAGTGGTCGCTCCCCCATGGAGTTTCTCTTTGTCTGAATACTGTTTTTTCTGTGCAGCTGGATGCATAGGCATAGTTTATTTCATTTACCATACTTTCCAGTTCTAATGGGTGCCTTGCGGCTCTGCCTGTACTAATCAGAGCATTGCGCCGAGTACTTTTCGACGGCGGCGGCGGCTGATGTGAAATTTTTCGGCGGCGGCTGAAAGTCGGCTAAAGCCGAATAATTGTCGGGGACTGACGTAATTAATGTTCGCACTGGAATACGCTTCCTCTGACGAAGCCCTTGTGGCTGGAATGGTTATTATACTTTCCGGCAGTTTTGCCAATCTTGGGAATTTCTAAATAAGATTTAATATTTATAATCTTATATAATAATTTATGGAAATAATTTTTGTGAGCTAACCTTGCAGTGTTTTTCCCACCAATTAAAAGTTTCCGAATCATCTACCGGTTCATCAAAATAGCTTTTGATTTCCGATTCGATGAAATGAAATCTAGAAGTTCGGAATTAGCTGAATTGTGCGTTGTCTAAAAGAGATAAAATTTTTAAAAGGTTTTAGCTGAAATAATCAATACAATATTATTGCAATGTTATGACATTTAAAATAAAATCATTCAAATATTTTTGAATATTATGAAAAAATTTGTAATTATTGTAAATTTTTATTGTTATTAACATGTTTTGTCTTTAATAAAATAATTTTTTATTAGAAAAATATTTGAATGTATTAAAAATTAAAATTTTTAAATGAAAATTTAATTTTTAGTATAAATTTAGTATAAATTTTTACTGTACAGTTAAATTCTTGAAGCTTAAATTTGTTCGTTTACAAAATTTTAATTCTAAAATAAAATCTTTGTAAAAGGTTTTTTTGTAGATTGTTATTTTTTACTAATATTATTTTTTTCTTTTGAAAAATACATTTAATTAAAAATTTATTAAATGCTTACTTGACAAACAGCTGCCTCCGAAGTTGTGGGTTTGTCTTCAATATTTGATATTTCGTCGTAAAGTAAACTTTGCCTTGTGTGCTCAGACAATTGTGAGACATCGCTTATTATGAAGCTTATTTTTACCAGATCTTTGGGGAGAGATCTTAACCATTTATCCAAAATTGGCCAGTGTTTCATTTTCGGGTCAAACAACGCCGATATAATGTGCATCTTCATTATTTTGAACCGAATTTGAAATTGTGTGATTGTAAAGTTATATAAGTTTATAACCTCTTCGAACGACACTTTTACCGAATTATTTAGAAGTTCTGTCATTATTTTTTTCATAATATGGTATTACCAAATTCACTGTTGCGTATTTTCTGCCTTGCAGAAATTTAGTTGGATTTTCTAAGACTTGTAAAAATTCAAAATATTCGTTTATGCACTCCTTCTCCATTGTATCCAGGCAGTATTCTTGTCTCCCAGCTTCTGTTAGGGAAATGTTTATAATTTTCTTATTTTTTAAAAAGCTTCTGTACATAAAGCACAAAGTATTCCATCGTGTGCTGTTGGAATTTTTTATTGTTTCAAAACTTTCAGTTTGGATATTGACTATTTTAATAACATATGTATTGTCCGCTTCGATCGAATTGTATATACTTTCGATCTCGTCGATTAAAGTCTCGTCTTTTGAAGATTTGATAGTGATTCAGTTTTATAGTTTAGGATTTAAAAAAAAAATTTCAACTTATTAGTAGTTCGTTGAAAAACTTGAATTTTTTTTATTTTCCAGCACATCATGTGTGATAAGCCTGTGAAGGCTGTGAACTGTGCAGCCAAACCGCTCCAAGTCATTTATGCGTAATGCAGTAACAATATCGCTGCCTCCGTCACTTACAACCTAAATCGTTTTATTATCTATTGCAAAATACTTAAGTGTGTCATATATTTTTTTGCAATAGTAATTTGGTTGTGTGGATGATCAAATAATTCTGTTGTCAATTAAATACAAACCGGACGGAAGCTTTTTCAAAAGTGAGTTTTTATGTATATATAACTCAGCCTTTAGTAGCTATGGATCCACATATCCAGTACTATAGCAATATTATCCGGTGCGGTCAAAAAATATTTTTTTATTTCATTTTCATATATGTTGTATACATCTGGTAATGCCGAACGAGTAAGAGTGCAAGAACGCATTTTTGGTTTTTTTTTCCTTAATTGTTTTAAATTTTGAATTTGTTTCGATTTCGTGCTCGGCACGCAAATGTGTCGACAAGTTTGAAGTAGACGAAGTTTTCGCAAATCTAGCAATAATAAAGTAAGCAATTGTTAAGTTAACAATTGGAATTTATTGAGGACATTTTTTGACGAATCTATCACTACATGAATTCGCGAGACAATAAATTACATGGAATATTATACATACCCTTTTAAAACCATCGGGCTTCCCTCGAAGCAGGGCTTACACAAATTGGTATTTGGTAGCACACTTTTGTTCTTGTAGAGCAAATTACCAAAATGTAGCCAAACCTGAGATCCTCCCGCTTTATTTTTTAAAAAAGAATCTTGCTATTTTCATTGAAGTCGAATATTTTTAGCAACAGATCCTGATAGTATTTAATGTCTGCTTCACATGCTGTGGTTCCTCCTTTCTGATTCGTTCGTTTCTGTATCCGGTTCCAATGAATGTCGCCCATCCTCCCTTTTTAGTGAGAGTGATGTTTCTGTTTGAACTTTTGCTATAGCCTTGTATAACCTCGCTGCAGCTGATGTGTCTGTGATGTTCTCACAGAAGTTCCGGAAGCTTTTCCTCTTCGCACTTCTTATTTCTTTATTATATGTGGTAAGAAGGACAGAGTAGGCATGCCAGTCCCCGGTAAGCTTTGCCCTATTAAAGAGCCTACGTACTTTGGTTCTGAGTTTTGACAAGTGGTCGCTCCCCCATGGAGTTTCTCTTTGTCTGAATACTGTTTTTTCTGTGCAGCTGGATGCATAGGCATAGTTTATTTCATTTACCATACTTTCCAGTTCTAATGGGTGCCTTGCGGCTCTGCCTGTACTAATCAGAGCATTGCGCCGAGTACTTTTCGACGGCGGCGGCGGCTGATGTGAAATTTTTCGGCGGCGGCTGAAAGTCGGCTAAAGCCGAATAATTGTCGGGGACTGACGTAATTAATGTTCGCACTGGAATACGCTTCCTCTGACGAAGCCCTTGTGGCTGGAATGGTTATTATACTTTCCGCCAGTTTTGCCAATCTTGGGAATTTCTAAATAAGATTTAATATTTATAATCTTATATAATAATTTATGGAAATAATTTTTGTGAGCTAACCTTGCAGTGTTTTTCCCACCAATTAAAAGTTTCCGAATCATCTACCGGTTCATCAAAATAGCTTTTGATTTCCGATTCGATGAAATGAAATCTAGAAGTTCGGAATTAGCTGAATTGTGCGTTGTCTAAAAGAGATAAAATTTTTAAAAGGTTTTAGCTGAAATAATCAATACAATATTATTGCAATGTTATGACATTTAAAATAAAATCATTCAAATATTTCTGAATATTATGAAAAAATTTGTAATTATTGTAAATTTTTATTGTTATTAACATGTTTTGTCTTTAATAAAATAATTTTTTATTAGAAAAATATTTGAATGTATTAAAAATTAAAATTTTTAAATGAAAATTTAATTTTTAGTATAAATTTAGTATAAATTTTTACTGTACAGTTAAATTCTTGAAGCTTAAATTTGTTCGTTTACAAAATTTTAATTCTAAAATAAAATCTTTGTAAAAGGTTTTTTTGTAGATTGTTATTTTTTACTAATATTATTTTTTTCTTTTGAAAAATACATTTAATTAAAAATTTATTAAATGCTTACTTGACAAACAGCTGCCTCCGAAGTTGTGGGTTTGTCTTCAATATTTGATATTTCGTCGTAAAGTAAACTTTGCCTTGTGTGCTCAGACAATTGTGAGACATCGCTTATTATGAAGCTTATTTTTACCAGATCTTTGGGGAGAGATCTTAACCATTTATCCAAAATTGGCCAGTGTTTCATTTTCGGGTCAAACAACGCCGATATAATGTGCATCTTCATTATTTTGAACCGAATTTGAAATTGTGTGATTGTAAAGTTATATAAGTTTATAACCTCTTCGAACGACACTTTTACCGAATTATTTAGAAGTTCTGTCATTATTTTTTTCATAATATGGTATTACCAAATTCACTGTTGCGTATTTTCTGCCTTGCAGAAATTTAGTTGGATTTTCTAAGACTTGTAAAAATTCAAAATATTCGTTTATGCACTCCTTCTCCATTGTATCCAGGCAGTATTCTTGTCTCCCAGCTTCTGTTAGGGAAATGTTTATAATTTTCTTATTTTTTAAAAAGCTTCTGTACATAAAGCACAAAGTATTCCATCGTGTGCTGTTGGAATTTTTTATTGTTTCAAAACTTTCAGTTTGGATATTGACTATTTTAATAACATATGTATTGTCCGCTTCGATCGAATTGTATATACTTTCGATCTCGTCGATTAAAGTCTCGTCTTTTGAAGATTTGATAGTGATTCAGTTTTATAGTTTAGGATTTTAAAAAAAAATTTCAACTTATTAGTAGTTCGTTGAAAAACTTGAATTTTTTTTATTTTCCAGCACATCATGTGTGATAAGCCTGTGAAGGCTGTGAACTGTGCAGCCAAACCGCTCCAAGTCATTTATGCGTAATGCAGTAACAATATCGCTGCCTCCGTCACTTACAACCTAAATCGTTTTATTATCTATTGCAAAATACTTAAGTGTGTCATATATTTTTTTGCAATAGTAATTTGGTTGTGTGGATGATCAAATAATTCTGTTGTCAATTAAATACAAACCGGACGGAAGCTTTTTCAAAAGTGAGTTTTTATGTATATATAACTCAGCCTTTAGTAGCTATGGATCCACATATCCAGTACTATAGCAATATTATCCGGTGCGGTCAAAAAATATTTTTTTATTTCATTTTCATATATGTTGTATACATCTGGTAATGCCGAACGAGTAAGAGTGCAAGAACGCATTTTTGGTTTTTTTTTCCTTAATTGTTTTAAATTTTGAATTTGTTTCGATTTCGTGCTCGGCACGCAAATGTGTCGACAAGTTTGAAGTAGACGAAGTTTTCGCAAATCTAGCAATAATAAAGTAAGCAATTGTTAAGTTAACAATTGGAATTTATTGAGGACATTTTTTGACGAATCTATCACTACATGAATTCGCGAGACAATAAATTACATGGAATATTATACATACCCTTTTAAAACCATCGGGCTTCCCTCGAAGCAGGGCTTACACAAATTGGTATTTGGTAGCACACTTTTGTTCTTGTAGAGCAAATTACCAAAATGTAGCCAAACCTGAGATCCTCCCGCTTTATTTTTTAAAAAAGAATCTTGCTATTTTCATTGAAGTCGAATATTTTTAGCAACAGATCCTGATAGTATTTAATGTCTGCTTCACATGCTGTGGTTCCTCCTTTTCTGATTCGTTCGTTTCTGTATCCGGTTCCAATGAATGTCGCCTTCTTTTAAAAAAAGGTGGTATTCTGGAATTTTCAGTAATTTTTAGTAATATTTAATTTTTGAGTTGAGTTAATTTTTTTTCTTGATTTTTTTTTTGAACGTTGGTTTTTACAACTGTAAATTTAAATCTTTCGATAATTATCGATTATAAATCGAATGATATTGCCAGCAATTAAATTTGAATTGATTGAAATACTTTTCATAGTCGCCAATCCAAATTATTACGAACAACTAAAAAACCAAAGACACAATAATTAAAATTTACCACAAAAATACCAACCTTAAAATTTTGCTCCTAACTAATGTAAAATTCTCAGGGGACGAAATACTGAATATAATTTTTTTTTTTTGATATTTAAAAATGTATTTTAAAGTATCACATAGTTATTATTTTGTTTTTAATTTAGAAAAATTACATATGTGATATTGAAATCCAATGATATTGTCTCTTTTTGCTGTTAATATATATATTCATTAAACTATTTCCATATTTTTTTTATTTTATGTGATATCTTCGTCGTATTTGTCATCTCATATTTTGTGGTATTTTTTTAAGCAGATGAATTTTGAGTGAACAATTCAAGGTATTTTTTGGAGTATTTTTAATTCCTGACATGGTAAAAAAGAATTTTCTGTGACATAAAAATCTGGTAACTAATATGGTAACTAATTTTCTAAAAGATCTGGAAACTAATGTAAAAAAAAACAATATTTGGTTCACTTTTCAGTTTCTTGTTTATTTCTAAGTAAATATAACACATTAATATTAGTAATATTAATATATATTATAATTATTAATGTAATGGTAAAAATAAAATTAAAAGAAAATTCAATTATTATATACATTAATAAACACTGTTCTACGTAAAAAAAATAATATAAATTCGGCGGCTTAATTTGAGCGGATTCGAGTCGAAGAAATTTTCGGCAGCGTCGGCTGACCAAAATTATCGGCGGCTAATACGTTCTAAATTAATTTTTAGTGTGTCTTTACACTTCTCCCAGTCTGTTTTCTTGGGATTTATTATGTTACTTACTTTTGGTGTGAGCCCATCTATATCGAACAGTATTATCCGCTGGACACTCTCCAGTTTTTTTACATAGGCTGTCATATACCTGTTCCCGAAAGTGATATCAAGAACCTCTTGACGTACCTTAGTTACAAATGTTGGTGTATTTCCCAGGTTGTAAATATCTAAGTTATATGATACTAAAAATTCTAAAAGGTACTCACCCCTTTTATTTGTGTCTCTGCTTCCCCATACCTCATTATTCGCATTCGCGTCACTTCCGATGATTAGTGGAAGGCTCTTCTTTTGGCAGTACTCCACCACCTTCTGAATATCTGCTGGTGGCGCTATGGTTTCCTCGCCAGGGAAATAACACGCCCTTTAACTACTTCGCGGGGGTTATCGTTCATCATCAAAGAGACCTGAATGACTACTTGATCTCCTCCGAGCGTGGTAGGCCAACGTAGTCTCAAGTTTCTTCATCTGCCACCTCCTCGACATTATGCAGTTGCAGACCTGCTGTCAAGGTTGACGGTACATCATCCACCTCCATCTGGGACACATGCAGTGTATCTGCTGCCGATGTCGTCGGTGCTTCTTCTTTATTATTTTCATCGACATCTTTGTCATCCCTGTTCTTCGACACGTGCACCGATACGTTGCCGAATCTGTATTTCAGCGCGCGTCCTGCATTCTCGATCTCCTCCATCGATTGAGTATCGACCCCAGTCAGGTGTAGTTGACCATTGGCATCTTCGGTGACCCGGTACACTTTCGATATACCGGTATTCAACCCTTCGTTCTGCTTGTCCAGAAGGCTTAGCAACATGCTGGTTTCTTACCCAACGCTTCTGGGAAAGTAGATTTTGATGGTGTGCATGTGAGGTATGTCATCACCCAATCATGCCATCAACTCCACCCTCTTCCACGCCGTTAGTTTTCCAGTCGCCTGTTTTAACCAGTCTGCAGTCTCCTGGTTGGTGCATTCCACTAGCAGCATTCCTGACTTGAAGGATATGCTATTGAATTCCAGTCCATCCGACGTCCATCCGAGATCCATTTCATCCACGATCACCTCCTTCAGAGTTGAGAGATCCTCACTGGTGAGTACTTGATCGGGAAAGTCCTTCGCCAATACGGCCACCCGTACCGACTTCACGGCACTAGCATAGCTCGTGCTCGGTTTGGGTGGTTTCCCGTGTGCTGGCTTTGTGAAGTGCCCTCCACCTGCATTGGTGTTTAAGGCCTTCTCCGTTCGCACCTTTTTGGTATTCTTTTCTGGCGGCGTAATCGCATCGCTAGCTCTTTTCTTGCCTTCTGTGGCTTCTGCTATGCCTACGTTTTCCCGCCGGTGTTCTAGTGCCTTGTTGCGGGCCTCGTCGGGTTTAAACCCCTTTACAAGGTACCGCAGGTACCACTTCCGGCCAGAACCGCTCAGTCCCTCGCGTCGGGGATCGTCTGCCTCACCAGGTTGCCCCAATGGTGGTACTGTTGGCATGTGGCGGGGTTTTCGTATCTTCGCCTCTGCCAAAGCAGCCCCTCTACTTGTTGTGGGTTTCTCTTCAGACACTGTTTCTTCCTAGGGCGCTTCACAGTTGACAGTTATGGCCTGCTTCGTGGTCTTAGCTACCTTTGGGTTTTTTTTTTGTTTCTTCTACCCCTGGCGGTCGTCGTCATGGAGATGAGCCTCCATTCTGTCGGCCAGTTCCGAAGCATTTTCCATGTTTCTGTTCATCTGTAAATATATAAGAGGGGATTATAGGTCGGTCATGGCATAGCCCCTTATACCAAGGCCACACATACTCGCTGAGGCGACCAGGTATCAGCGAGGCTCCGTTTCATAACAATCTTTTGCCCCTTACTGCAACCGTCCACTGACACGGGTCGCCTGACATCGTGGACTAGGGGAATATAGGATTTTAATGATTCGGGATTATACATTAAGGCATAATCCTGCACATATCGTCCAGTTTCGCGCGACTATGCTAGCCAGCTTTCAGCAGAGACATGTCCGTACTGAGACTGTTTCCAGCGGTCACCACTTGGAGGTCATAGTCGCACTTCTATAGTACCCATGCAGTTACGGCAAGTACCCAAGGGTTACATGTTATTCCCCCTGCTTCGAATACTATGGCTGACCGCCCTCACGGTTGCAGTTCTGTGCCATCTCGTAAGGTTATGTGTGTTTTAATTTGACAGCGGATTATCCTCCGCGGATTCTCCGTCATCCGCCCCAATTCTTGTTAGAGCATAAACCAAAAATCTGGTATTATCGAATAAGAGTTGCAAAATTTCGTACTTTGGAACTATTTTCATTACGTTTTTATTTTTTCACTACGAAATATTGAGAGCTACTCAAAAAAGTATCGTTCGTCATATTGACAAACGACGTACATCAAACGTACAGAGCTAGAGCTCTAATCACGTATGACGATAATCGTCTAACGACGATTTCAACGACGATCTTTTTTAAATTACGTGATGAGAGCCCAGTGTTCTAATTTTTTTTCGCAAATATGCAACTTTGGCAATAAATATGCAACCGTATTACTATTATTTGTATTTTATTATGTTAAAAATCATTTCCTAATTTTACCATTTTGCAGAATTGAACCTGGATCTTTTTCATTTCATGAAATTGAAGGTGTTGCTTAGACTGATGAGACACACGAGAAAATGAAATATAGTTTCGTTTTTTAGTTTTCGTTTCGTGTATTATGGAAGTTTGCATACAAATTGTTAGTGCGAGCGTGTTGTCTAGCAAAAGTGAAAAATAGAGACAGATAAAAAGTAGAGAAAGAGGTAGGAAAGGAAAAGGACAACCCAGTGGAGAGGAGCGGGTGGCATGCTCGCGGACCCATATTTAAAAAAAACATATGCTGTGACGAAACGAAAACGCGGTAATTATACAAACAAATCTGACGAACACAGGGGCGATTAGGTGGTTTTTAATCGCCCGGGCATATCCCTCCCCACCATGGATTACCTATGCCCATTAATTGGTAACCCCCTATTAAAATCTGACACTAAACACTTGACAATTGACATCTCAATTTCCCTACGGTTCGATCCGCCAGTCACCCTCATTAAAATTTTAGGCCAACATTATTTATATGCAAAAATGAACAAAAGCAACAAATTTTGTAACTATAAACATATTTAATTAAACAACAATTTAAATTGAACAAAAACAAAATTAATTTAATAAAATAAAAATATGTGAAACATTTAATTAAACAAAAACTAGAAATTTAAAATAACAAATAATTAATGAAATGCAAACATATCAATAATCTTCCCATACTTTCTGGGGCCGCAAGAACAAGGAAATTTTAAACACCAAAAAAAGAGCTCTTTTTAAAGGGACACGTAATATTGGGTACAATTAACAAAAAAAACTCTTTTAGGACTTACACGCAAACAAAATTTGAACAAAAGCAACAAATTTTGTAACTATAAACATATTTAATTAAACAACAATTTAAATTGAACAAAAACAAAATTAATTTAATAAAATAAAAATATGTGAATTTAAAAACATTTAATTAAACAAAAACTAGAAATTTAAAATAACAAATAATTAATGAAATGCAAACATATCAATAATCTTCCCATACTTTCTGGGGCCGCAAGAACAAGGAAATTTTAAACACCAAAAAAATAGCTCTTTTTAAAGGGACACGTAATATTGGGTACAATTAACAAAAAAACTCTTTTAGGACTTACACGCATTTCATGCTTGCTGAAAATAACGATTATAATGAAAATAATTTATGAAATATAAAACCAGTTGGGAAGGTTAGATCACATGGGAAATTTTAAAGTAGGTGTAATTATGATAGTTAGGATTATCAAAATTATAGTCGGTCTAAGCCGACTATAAATACCCTACACATATGTGTGGTTACCATTCAAAGTGATATATAGGTCACCAGGGTATACGAATCCTGAAAATAACTACAAACATTCAATCGCTGAAGAATTTCCATTCATTTGATACCCATATTTACAAATGGGTAGGTGTACCGAATTTCGATTTTTTTTTTTGTGAACCACAAGTCTTTTCGCCGGAAAACATTATTATCATGTATTTGAGCATGATGTCAATATATATTTGACCAACAAAGTTTACCTAAGCACGTATACATAAAAATTGATCTTTATATATACATTTTATATGTGGTATTTGAACATAAGTGGTCGGATCATAGGTCACCATGGACCGATCTCGCCAATTTTTTCGCACATACAGCGTAGGTATATTAGTAATCTAAGTTATAAGTTTCATTTATCTAGCTCTTCAATTTTAAAAGTCTTAGGGATTTCAACAGACAGACAGACAGACGGACAGACAGACAGACAGACAGACGGACAGACAGACGGACATCGCTAAATCGACTCAGGAGGTCATGCTGATCAAGAATATATATACTTTTCCATACCGGAGATGCTTTCTTCTGGGTGTTACAAACGGCGTACCAAACTGAATATACCCTTTCACTCTTAGTGTAGGGTATAAAAATAATAAATATAAAATTAAAACTAAGACAAAACAACATAATCTAAACTACTGGGGCATTGGTCCCTCGCAGCGAGGACGTGCCAAAATATTTTTATTTGCTCAACAGTATGAATTTAAATGGCTCAATTTAATCATGGACGTAAATGGTTGAATTTGAATATGTGGACTTATATGTTGCCCCTGGGGTATTATATTAAGTACAGTGGTACTTAGCTTTCTTTTAGCATGCCGTCTCTGCAGTGCTGTGCCTGAACCTGTCACTTGGATCTGCACTACGGATTCGCCACTTTACGCCTACAGGGACACTAGGTAAAATTGAATTAAAACTTTTGAAATAGAGAAACATTAAAGACAAACTCACATTTTCCAACATCTACACCGCTCTTTACTCCAATTTTTTTTTTTTGTTCAGCGATCCCGATGTCTACACAAAACTCATATTATTATTATTTTTGATTATCTTGATTTATTTACACCAACCTTGTATGGTTATAATCAATTAAATTTGCTATTCTTCTGCGAAAAGTTTGCGCGCCGACTCGGATTTGTATTTAAAATTTTACGACACATTTTTATATTTGCGACCATCACTTTTAAATCAAACTTGCAGAGTGTTCCCGCAATTTGTCTGTTCTGCTGTTGCAGCCGCAATTATTTAAAATACATAAAATCCGTAAAATTCGAGTAAAGAGATGAGCAATAGACGCTACCAACATGTATTCGATTTTACGACAATATACATTATTTCTATTTAATCTGCAACAAGTAACGACAATTGACGAACTATAACCACTCATTTGTTGCTAATTCGTTTATCTTATAATTATCGCCTAAAAGTATGTCAGTCTACTCTAAACGTTCAATTTCCGGTTCTATCGAATTATTTCTGTCTTTTTTTTTAGACTTAGTTTGTTTTATGATATAAACATAGCCAGTCGGTATAGTAGTGCATTTAAAAATATAGTCGTAAATAAATAATTTAATAACAATTTTACTTCCGACTCTTTATTGAGGAAACTGTCACGCAACAAAATATATGAAACGTCAAACAGTTAATGTTTAAAAATATAAGTCATTATTTAAACGATCCAAGGGAACTATTATGATAGTTAATAATGCTATCGAAAAGTGATTCCTGATATATCAAAAGTTTCCAAGTCTTGTTGCATGGCCTATGGGGAGTAATCTTCATCTGACCACTCGCAACTACTTGATTGCAGATAGGGGTTGCAAGACGTCACCACACAATTCATAACTTCACAATTATGTCATCGGCATCCTCACAACACTACTTAAAACACACCCACCCTTACTTGATTACAATCATTCTTTTCGTGAATGTCGAAAATGTTTCTTCCCAGTCGGCACCAACACACATTTTTTATGATAATTATGAACGTTTGACGATTGAAAACAGTCATTAACATTATTTTGCTCGTAAAAAACGATATTGATTGTCAATGTAGACAAAAATTTGCTCGTAAATAGTTATGGCTCGAAAAAAGAGAACAAAAAAAATATATTTTACGTTAATCTGCTTTTTATAATCAAAAGAAATTAAACAAATAAGAAAAAAATATGTAATACATTGAATCATACAATCTATTTGTTACAAATAAGAAGTATTTAAAACCATTTTTTAAATTTATATGTTTATATTAGCAATTTTAGTTAAAAAAAATATTCATAATATTAAATTTAATTACATTGGTTATATACATTTTAAGTTTAATATATAATATTTAGCATTCAATAATGAAACGTCGATGCCGGGACAGAAGTAGTGCAACTGAATGCAAGCGCATTTTTCAAACCCTCACAAGTAATTTTAAACGTCCACGAATGAATACAGAAAAGCCAAACCAATCCATTTCTCCTGTTGAAATTCAAGAAAATAACGCAATTGATAACGTTTCTCCTGTTGAAATTAATGAAAATACCGCAAATGATAACGAATATCATTTAGAAAGCGTAGAAATAACAATTTTAAATGTTAACAACGAAAACAGTGATAATTGCTTGAATGTTAACGATAAATTGCTTCATATTCAGACTGTAGTCCCCAAAACACAATTAACACTCCTGTAGACATTAAAACACACATAGCTAGATGGTTTGCAAAAAACCTTATTAGTAATACTGCTGCAAATGAACTACTCCAAATTCTAAGGGAAAAGATTCCAGAATTGCCCCAAGACGTCAGGTCACTTAAGAAAACACCACGGACAGTTGTTAAGCAACAAATAGATCCGGAAGAATATATTCATTATGGCGTTAAGGAAGCTTTGATCGACTTTTTAGACAGCAGTCCTTATTATGGAAATGAAATTAATCTAAATATCAGTGTGGATGGTCTTCCTTTATATAAAAGCACTTAAAAACAAGCTTGGCCAATACTAATTAATATGTTTGATACAAAAACAGTTTTAGTTGCTGGTGTATATGTAGTTAACTCAAAGCCCAAAAATCCAGATTTGTATTTGAAAAATTTTGTCGATGAAATGAATAATTTAATTCAAGAGGGTTTTGTTTATAAAAACGGTTTATATTCAATTAATATTAGATCTTTTGTTTGTGATGCTCCTGCCAGGGCTTATTTATTAGGCACTACTGTTGCCATAAATAAGTCCAACGTGGTGAACGGGTCGATAATAGAATAATTTTCGGATTAGAAACGAATTGTATCAACCGTACTGATGATAATTTTCGAAAAAGAAGTTTTAAATCTCATCACAATATCAGTGATCAAATTATGCTGGAAAAATTGCCAATTAATATGGTTGCGCAATTCCCGTTAGATTACATGCATGTAGTGTGCTTAGGTGTTGTAAAATCTTTGCTATGCGCATGTGTAAAATTTCAAGGAAAATGTTTTTTACTATATGTGGGTATAGACATTTAACGAGGAATTGTAGACGACAATATTTATCAACACTTCTTACTTCTTAGTGTAGCAATGAGGCTTTTATTAAATTCGGAATATTGTAAAGCAAAAAATAATCTTGCGAATATGCCACTTAATGATTTTGTTTCACAAATTCCAAATTTATATTCAGAGGCTATGCTCAGCTATAACTTTCACTGCTTAACATATTGTTACGAAAAGATGTAATTTGCCCCATAGTGCAAGCAATCAACAATAATTAATGAGACGCAATACAATTCAGCGCACTAAGCATGTGTTAGAAAGAGACGGAAGATCATTCAGCGCACTGAGACAGTGTGTGAAAAAGAGATGGAAGAGCAGCGCATTAAAACACATGAGTGCGAATGAGATGCCAATAGCATGCGTCATTCACGAAACGAGTAGAAGGTTCTCGAAACAAGTCGAAGCTTGTCGAAACGTGTAGAACTGATGCATGCAGTATATAAGGGAGCCGCATCAGAGTTACTTCACTTCAGTTGTGATTTAATAGTGAACTAGTGCGTCTCGTGAGTGAACATTGTAAAGATAAATTGTAGTAATTCAGTAGTTGATATAAGTGATTATTCTTTATGTTGTTATTTAAATTAATAAAGTTAATTAATACTAGTTGAAATAATACTAGTTAAAACCAAATATAAGTGCGTTTTTATTTTGTACACAATCCAGCGATACGAACTCGTAGAACAGTTTTCAGTAGACTGCATTTTCGTAACATTGGTGTCAGAAGTGGGATTGTGATACAAAATGGTTAAATTCGATCAACTTAAAGTCGACCAGCTAAAGAAGGAGCTGTCGATTCGTAATCTTGCAACTGCTGGTACGAAAGTAGAGCTGCAGAAGCGCCTAATGGAAGAATTGAAGGCCCAAGGCATTCTTCTCGCGGAGCACGAATTTGAAATTGAAGCCGCAGCATCATCATCGAAAAATCTGGACACAGAGGAGAAAGCACAGACCGAAGTTTTTGACATGAGCCAGTTGATCGGAGCTATGCAGCAACAGTTTCAGATAATGGCTCAAGAAAATTCCAAACAGCTTCAAGAAAATGCTAACAAAATGGAACAGAAGCTTCAAGAAAATTCCAATCAACTTAAAACAGAACTACAAGAAAATTCCAGTAAAATAGAACAGAAACTTCAAGAAAATTCCAGCAAAATGGAACAGAAACTTCTAGAGAATTCAAACCAACATCAAGTGAAAATTGAGCAACAGATGCAGGAACATTCTAAGCAGCTTCTGGAAGTTTCTAATACACTCCATGGCAAAGTAAACGAACTTGAGGCACATGTAAATGACATGGAAGGCAAATTTGAAAAATTGGAAAATGGCATCGACAAAAAGTTCCAGAAAATGCAAGAAGATTTCGGTGCGTTACAGCTAAGTGGACCTACACAGCATGTTCTTAGTGGTTCGAAGCTGAAATCGCCGATTTACGATGGAACCACAGCGTTCAACATTTTCAATTTGAGACAACTGCTGTAAGTAATCGATGGAACAATGAAGATAGCGTAGCAGCGCTTATTGTGACCCTGAAAGGTGGAGCAGCCGAAGTATTGCAGACTGTTCCAGAAAGCGATAGAAATAGTTACACAGCGGTTATGGCTGCACTGCAACGGAAATATGGAAGTGATCACATGAAGCAGATCTACAGAATGGAACTAAAGGGCCGAATGCAAAGAAATGGTGAAACATTGCAGGCGTATGCAGCGGACATCGAGAGGCTTGCGCATTTGTCGTATTCAGATTCAACGAGTGATTTTATAGAAAAGTGCAAGATCGAAGCGTTTGTTGATGGTATACGCGATCAGGAGACAAAACGTGCAACAGTAATTGCGCCTAAGGTAACATTTACGGAAACGGTTACCATCGCTCTTACATAGGAGACAGCAAATGCGATGTGCCGATCGGGTCCAAAGGCGCGTAGAATTGATGTGGAGAACGATGATTTATTTCAAGTAGTGTGCCAAGCAGTTAAAGCAGGCGTTAAAACCGAACACACATCAGCCAACAAAGACACCCAATTCAAAGGTAAATGTTACAACTGTGATACATATGGGCATATGGCACGTGACTGTCGTAAAAAACGCAAGCGCTCAATAAATAAATCTGCAGATGAACCCAGACATGAAGAAAGACAGGATCATGTCCAAAATAGTGTTAATTTTAATCAAGCTTTAAACTAAAACGAGTCAGATCTGCGGGGCATGATCTGACTCCCATAACCGATTGCCCCAGAATCTCCATTTCACAAATTGCTCGAAAGTCGAATAGTTTAACTGTCAAGGGGCTAATTGATTGTGTAGCATATATGGTAACGTTGGATACAGGAGCTTCACACTCTATTATAAGAAGTAACCTTGTTAGGGACGATATAGAGCCGCTTATCGGAATAAGATTGCAAACAGCGACAGGTGAAGAGGCTCCAATCAGAGGAAAAATTACCAAGGAAATCACTATTGGCACTACGACAGTTAAGCATGATTTTATAGTGGCGGAAATAGTAGACGAAATAATACTTGGCATGGACTTCATGATAAGAAACGGTTTCACACTAGATTTAACAAGAAAAATGTTGAGTTATGCCAACACGGAGATCCAACTAAACATTGATTGTGACCAGAGCCCGAAAATTCAACAAGTTATTGCTCATAAAAATAGAAAAATACCACCTAATTCAGAAGCAATTGTTTGGGCGAAATTAAATGGAGATTGTGTGATAAGCAAGTTGTGGGTTATAGAAGCAAATGATGAGCAAATGAGCAGAAGTAATATTGTTGTCGGATGAACATTAGTAGAAGCGACAAAAGACAAAGTTGTTCCAATAAGAGTTCTCAACATGGAAAACTCGTCCAAATTAATTAAAAAGGGAACAGTGATAGGCCAGTGTCAAGAGGCATCAGCGATTATAAATTGTGAGTCAAATCCATCAAGGGACTACGGCACATCGCAAATAAACAAACAATCTACTCACAGGTTTATAAATGAGTGGACGAAGGATTTGGCTGCCAAAGAAAAGAGTCAAGTGCAAAAGGTAATTGATAAATATCGGTGTATATTTGCTGAAAAGGGCCAAAAGGATGGCAGAACTGCCATTGTAAAACATCGAATAGACACTGGTGATTCTAACCCAATTCGTCATGCACCAAGAAGGGTACCACTTGCGAAAAGAGACGAAGTATCACATTTGGTTGAAGAAATGCACACAAATGGCGTGGTGGAACCATCTGAGAGTCCATGGAGTTCACCAGTAGTATTGGTGAAAAAGAAGGACGGTAGTACTCGGTTTTGCGTTGATTACCGAAAACTTAATGATGTCACCAAGAAAGATAGTTATCCGCTGCCTAGAATCGATGACACCTTGGATACACTATCTAATGCTAAGTGGTTTTCAACGTTGGACTTGCAAAGCGGTTACTGGCAAGTGGAAATCGATAAGAAAGATCGAGAGAAGACTGCATTCAGTACTGGAGATGGACTATGGCAATTTTTGGTAATGCCGTTTGGACTATGCAATGCCCCAGCAACATTCGAGCGGTTAATGGAGCACGTATTAAAAGGTTTACACTGGAAAACATGCCTAGTATACCTTGATGACATAATTGTTATGGGCAAGGATTTCAACGAACATCTAAGAAATCTAGAGAAAGTATTCCTTCGATTGAAAAGTGCGGGTCTACAACTTAGCCCAAAGAAATGCTCACTTTTCAAGAAAGCAGTCAAGTATCTGGGTCATCGAGTTACCACGGAAGGAGTGCATACCGATGAAGATAAAATAGTTGCAGTAAAGGAGTGGCCCAGACCGCAAAACCTACATGACCTACGAAGTTTCTTGGGGCTATGTACATACTACAGGCGATTTGTTCCAGGTTTTGCCAATGTTGCTAGCAGTCTTCACGAGTTGACAAGAAAGAACCGCGCATTTCAATGGGGCAATGATCAAGAAAGGGCGTTTTTGAAATTAAAAGGTCTGCTGTGCTCGGCACCAATTCTTGCGTATCCAATTCCAGGTGAGAAATTTATACTTGATACGGATGCGAGTGGATACGGAATCGGCGGAGTTCTCTCTCAAGTGATCAATGGACAAGAAAAAGTGATCGCATACTACAGTAAAACCTTGTCCAAACCCGAGCGAAATTACTGTGTCACCAGGAGGGAGCTTCTTGCTGTAATCGAAAGTGTGAAAAATTTCCACAAATACCTGTACGGGCAACAGTTTCACTTGAGAACCGATCACGCTGCACTGAGATGGTTACTTCAGTTCAAAGACCCAGAAGGTCAAATTGCGCGTTGGATAGAACGATTACAGAGCTACGATTTCACCATAGAACATCGTAAAGGAGGTCATTATGGAAATGCAGATGCTCTGTCACGACGCCCATGTAAACTAGAATGCAGACATTGTTCAAGAGCGGAAGGAAAAGAAAACATAATTGACATTCGTTTGCTAAATGTTTTGCCCGATGAAAAATGGACTCCGGAACAAATTCAAATTGATCAAAAGAGTGATCCCGACCTCACAAAAATCATGATGTTCAAGGAACAACAAAGAAAACCATCATGGGAAGATATAGCTGCTGACAGTGCCATAACTAAAGCTTACTGGGCACAGTGGCAGAGCTTAAAGCTACAAGATGGTTGCTTATATCGTGTATGGGAAAATGAAGATGGCACATCCGCTCGAAGTTTGATTGTTGTTCCCAAGTCAAAAATAAAATAGATATTAGCGGAATACCATGGTGGATCTAGTGGTGGTCATTTGGGCATTAATAAAACGGTCGAGAAGGTAAAGAAACGTTTTTATTGGATTGGATGCCAAGAGTCAGTCGCCGATTGGATTCGCAGTTGCCCGCAATGTGTACCAGCAAAAGGACCAACAGTCACAGTCGCGGTAGGATGTATCAGTACAACGTGGGAGCACCATTCGAGCATATCGCCATGAATGTCGCTGGGCCGTTTCCAATCAGTGATGCGGGTAATAAGTATGTCCTTGTCGTCACTGACTACTTCAGCAAGTGGCCTGAAGTGTATCCCATGCCGAATCAAGAAGCCACAACAATTGCGGATGCATTAGTTAACAACTGGGTAAGCCGTTTTGGAGTACCGTTGGAATTGCATTCAGACCAAGGAAGAAATTTTGAGTCTGCAGTTTTTAAGGAAGTATGTAAAGTCCTCAACATACACAAAACACGAACAACGCCTTTGCACCCGCAATCAGACGGCATGGTGGAGAGATTCAATCGGACTTTGGAAGAGTATCTCAGAAAAGTGGTTGATAAAAATCAAAAAGATTGGGATACACACATACCACTATTTCTAATGGCTTATCGAACGGCGGGTCATGATACCACAGAAGCTTCACCATCTAAAGTGGTTTTTGGAACAGACTTAAGATTACCTTCGGATTTAAAGTTTGGTGCGAGTCCTTCAGCTGGAATTCCTATTCACGATTATGTTTCCAGGAAAAGTGAAGAAATGAACGAAGTGCATCAGTTTGTAAGGCAGCGTACACAATTTGCGAGTGATAAGATGAAGGCCAGATACGACTTGCGCACAAATTCAGAGGGATTTACGGAAGGAGAACTTGTTTTGCTCTATAACCCACAAAGGAAGAAAGGCTTATCCCCTAAGTTACAAACACACTGGGAAGGACCATATAAGATAATTAAAAGAATTAATGATGTAGTGTATCGGATTCAGAATACTGCGGGCGTTAGACGAAAAATGAAAGTAGTACATTTAGAAAGGTTGGCGCCGTATAGAGAGAGAGAGGATTAACATCTGTTCGGGTCGAACAGATTTAGGTGGAGGGCAGTGTTACGAAAAGATGTAATTTGCCCCATAGTGCAAGCAATCAACAATAATTAATGAGACGCAATACAATTCAGCGCACTAAGCATGTGTTAGAAAAAGACGGAAGATCATTCAGCGCACTGAGACAGTGTGTGAAAAAGAGATGGAAGATCAGCGCATTAAAACACATGAGTGCGAATGAGATGCCAATAGCATGCGTCATTCACGAACCGAGTAGAAGATTCTCGAAACAAGTCGAAGCTTGTCGAAACGTGTAGAACTGATGCATGCAGTATATAAGGGAGCCGCATCAGAGTTACTTCACTTCAGTTGTGATTTAATAGTGAACTAGTGCGTCTCGTGAGTGAACATTGTAAAGATAAATTGTAGTAATTCAGTAGTTGATATAAGTGATTATTCTTTAAGTTGTTATTTAAATTAATAAAGTTAATTAATACTAGTTGAAATAATACTAGTTAAAACCAAATATAAGTGCGTTTTTATTTTGTACACAATCCAGCGATACGAACTCGTAGAACAGTTTTCCGTAGACTGAATTTTCGTAACAATATTTATATGAAGATGCTATGCGTTATGGTTCTCTTGAAACTATAAGTGCGTTTAAATTCGAAAATTATTTGGGTAAATTAAAAAAAATTGTTAAGAAAAGTGAAAATGCTGCCTAACAAATATATAAACGCCTGGTTGAAAGAAGTAGACTTTCCATAATGAAAACAGAAAATGTGCAAATGGTGTCGGCCAAGTATAAAGAAGATTGTCCATATTTAATATATTTTAGAAATATTTGTCTAGGATTAAGCAATCCAGACTGTTATTATTATATTAAGGACAAAGATTACAAGATTTTCAAAATTATTTGTATTGAAAAATTTGGCACAAGTTTTATTTTGATAAGCCAGTTAGTGTTAGGACTTAAGGACATTTTTTTGACTCTAATTAAATCATCAATGATAGGTATTTATTTCTAGAATTCTTCCACTAAATTACAATCAGAAAAATGTTCGCATCCACATGAAATTGTATCAGGTAAAATTTTAGTACTGAGCAATGATAGTATTTCCAAAACATATATACCATTAATTTAATTTCATTTTTATTAAATCGCTTTTCAAAAACAAAACAACTAAACACACATTTTTCCTTCAAATCATGAGCTCCATTCTTATATACTTCAATTATTACATAAAAGTAACTCATACAACATATACATATAATTGAAATAACATAAATTGGTGTAGGGGCCGCTAGGATTGACAGATCTGAAAAACACTTACAGATTTGGAATCGTGAGGAAAATACCTCAAAATCATTTGAGTACCCATATGTACTTGTAAGTGGGTGCACCGGTTTTTGATTTTTCAAGGTCACCACGGGTCCGAGCGGCGCGATTTTTTAATTTTGGTATTTTTTTTTTGCGAAAATACAGGGGGTAGCAATTTTTTTTTTTTTTTTTCGCTTCGGCCGGTAAAGTGAACTTCTCCCAAAAAAATAACAAAATTAAAAATAAGCGCCGCTCGGACCCGTGGTGACCTTGAAAAATCAAAAACTGGTGCACCCAATTAAATAAGATAAATTGGTGTAGGGGCCGCTAGGATTGACGGATCTTAAAAATAATTACAGATTTGGAATCGTGCCCATATGTAAATATGTAATGGTTGCAACAGTTTTTGATTTTTCAAGGTCACCACGGGTCCGAGCGGCGCTTATTTTTAATTTTGGTATTTTTTTTTTGCGAAAATAAAGCGCGTCACAATTTTTTATTTTTTTAATTTCACTTCGGCCTGTAAATTGAACTTTAGCCTTATTTTTAACATACAGTCTACAAATAGATAATTCCGAAGAAAAGCATAAATGCATGGTAAGTTTAATTTAGTGTTTTTTTTAAAAGATCGGTTTTATTTCACTTATACATATGGCTAGTAAATGATTTATTGCAATGTCTCCGCGTTTTCTTCGACAGGGTTTTGTTCTTCTGATGGGGAAAACTAAAAAGTATCTCGAGAGCAGCAATTTGGCAGCAACTTTACTAAATTCTAAACATATTCAATACAAGTCGAAGAAAACAAACTTCTAAAAAAGCCAATAAAGGAACTGACAATGGTGATGGTTAAATTTAGGGTACCAAAACAAAGAATTCACATACGTGACAAATTACATAGCAACTTCACATATGAACACATGACAATTATTTCTTTCATCATTTTTGTTTCTTTTTTAGATATCAGAATTTCTTCAAATTAGCTGCAGCAATGGAGATAAAGTCATTCGTTTATGTTGGCGCAAACTTTTGACCGACAGTGTCGATGAACATTGGCAGCGCAAATGTAGCGTAAAAATTTCATGATGGAAAAAAATGGCGACCGCTCACTAAACATGTTGAGAGTTGCATGCCATTCAATTTCAAATTGCTCAACAGCTCCACAACTGCTGAGATCGCTGAATGCAGCCAATGTAAATCGGGCATAAAACTATAAATTAATTTTATTGTTTTATTTAGGCGCTTACAGGCAAAAATTTTGACAGAATGACGAAAATATCAATGGCATACATGATTAAATCAATCATGTTTGGCTCCAAAGTTGTTTGTTGTGTTATTAATTACATACGTTATAAAAATATTTAATAATGTGTTTTGAAAAAATCAATAATGTTCATAGCAAAAATTACGTATGTAAAAACCAAATATTCCCAAGAAACATTTCTACGGAGTTCCCGCACAATCGGAATCACAATTCCGTCATTGCCGACACGTTAACGGAACATTCAGCAAGTATCCGTTCAAACAGGTACTTAAACGGAACGATAACCTGCCGATAAATCGCACGATTCTGTTTGTATGCCGGTATTTTCCGTATTTCGAAAATAATACTTTTTAACTCCGTTTTGACAGTGCTGTTTTCGTGCCGGTGGAGACGGATTACACCCGTTAATACTCCGTCTCGCCGGTACCGATTTTCTTCCGTTGTAGCCTGAGTGTTTGAAACATGAAATCAAAAATCATTTAATATTGCGAAGCAGGGCGCAGAGAGCCGACATGCAGCAGGATATTGAAAGATATGTAGCATAAATATAGTTAACATTTTCTTAATATATATTGTCTTCTTCATTGCAGACTATCAAAGGACACTTTGGATTATTAATGGTGGAACAAAGTCATGGATTGTGGAAGCAGAAATCAATGTCTTCAATACAAACGAATCAATTAACGGTTGCATCTGTTTTGTTTAACTGCTCCCATGATTTTCTGCAGAAGCCTTAACTGCATTTTACAAACTGTTTTTGGAAGCCGATGATTACGTACAAGAATTCGCACAACATAGGCGTATCCATTGATAAGCCACATGGCGAGTTGGTGCCCAACAACAAGGTTACCCATGTAGATCGCGAAAGATTTCAATCTATTGTTGCTTACCATTCAATGGAAATTATGAGATCAGAACGCCCACATTAAGAGTCTCAGGTGGTCTGCCGATCATACCGGTTAGTGTGATAAAAATTGCTACTGTAGTATGTGCATATATTGAGGGTACACTTACCAATAAAGTAATCATAAATATATCAGCAACACATTGTTGCAATACACAAACAAAACCATTTCAAGTGAGCGTGTAATATGATCGCCCACTTATGAGCTAAGCTAAGTCAGCAGCCACACGCTGACCACATGTAACATATACATATATACACATATGTACACAAGACTCTCTCTCTCCCGATTATGCTGTTAAGACAAAATATGTATAAAGCCGCTCCGCTGCTGGCGTAACCGGCAGCGCAGCTATGCGGCTTAGCTATAAGAATATATTCAATAAAACATAAAAGAAACTAAAGTCAAACGGCACAGACGTGCCAGTGTTTTTTTATTTGTACATCGCTACTACACTCATTACATGGTGACCGTGAATCGGTCTGAGTCCTGCATCGATGGAATCTGCTGAACAACTTCAACATTAACAAAACCAAGAAGAAGAAAATTATGCAAACAAATAGAAGAATCAACAGCGGATCCATCGTCTAACAAAAAAAAAAACACGGAACGAACATTAAACGCAGTGAGTAGAATGGTATGTGTGGCAAAAGAGGCGGCGTTGTAAAACGCCTAAGAGACCGAAAAGTAAACTGCTTAGCAACGATTATTTGACGTGGAGCACAACGGTGAAATTACACACAGAGCTTGAACACATCAAATCGTTGCTAACAGAAAAAAAGCAAGAGCCTGTGCACACAACCACCTACACTACTATACAAAATACAAATAAAATAATAATCAAAAGTCAACCACCTCATAAAAAGGAAATACTAAAGTTAAAGAAGACATGCCCCGGTGACTGCGAGGGACCCCTATATTCACCACATTGCCATTACACCTGTGCAGCCTGCACCGGTGCCCCAACAAAGAAGCAGTAATAGCCTGTGCATCGCAACAAGCTAGACCCGGAAAAGTGAGCCGACAGCGTTTCGAAGTGCGCCCACCAATAACAATTTTTTTAATGCACTGCGATGCATAAAATTTAACTTTAAAATTGAATGTAACATTGAGCGGAATAACGTCTGCCCAATTAGAGTGCGGCCAGTAAAGCCACACAAACGCTAGGCAGGAAATAATGTAAAACCAGTTGGGAAGGTTAGATCACATGGGAAATTTTAAAGTAGGTGTAATTATGATAGTTAGGATTATCAAAATTATAGTCGGTCTAAGCCGACTATAAATACCCTACACATATGTGTGGTTACCATTCAAAGTGATATAAAGGTCACCAGGGTATACGAATCCTGAAAATAACTACAAACATTCAATCGCTGAAGAATTTCCATTCATTTGATACCCATATTTACAAATGGGTAGGTGTACCGAATTTCGATTTTTTTTTTGTGAACCACAAGTCTTTTCGCCGGAAAACATTATTATCATGTATTTGAGCATGATGTCAATATATATTTGACCAACAAAGTTTACCTAAGCACGTATACATAAAAATTGATCTTTATATATACATTTTATATGTGGTATTTGAACATAAGTGGTCGGATCATAGGTCACCATGGACCGATCTCGCCAATTTTTTCGCACATACAGCGTAGGTATATTAGTAATCTAAGTTATAAGTTTCATTTATCTAGCTCTTCAATTTTAAAAGTCTTAGGGATTTCAACAGACAGACAGACGGACAGACAGACGGACAGACAGACAGACGGACAGACAGACGGACATCGCTAAATCGACTCAGGAGGTCATGCTGATCAAGAATATATATACTTTTCCATACCGGAGATGCTTTCTTCTGGGTGTTACAAACGGCGTACCAAACTGAATATACCCTTTCACTCTTAGTGTAGGGTATAAAAAATTATATAAATTTCAAAATAAAATTAAAATATATACATCAGTATAAATGTAAAAAAAATGTATTAAATTATATATGTCAATAGTCAAACAGAATACGTAAAGTTGAAGAAATATTTAAACATTTTGACAAAATTATATATGTCAATAGAAACAAACAGAATAAGTAAATTTAAAGAAACATTTAACAATTTTGACAAAATGTGTATAGTAGATGTAAAATCGGTAGATTCGACAGCAAATGTAATAAACAAAGTCGAAGTAAATAACACCGACCTAAAATTAATTACAATACTCATTGCCATTATTTTTATAATAATAATAGGGCATCTATTATATAAATTGTACAAACTACACAATAGATGCATTAAAAAACGCTCTCAAAGTCAGGCAAATGATCTAGACAAAATTTAAAACAAATTAATTAATTAATTAAAAATAAAAGAAAATATCAAAACAAATACATGAATATAAATATATAATTATTTGAGTGACAATTTATATATGTTTTTGCACATTTTTATAATTAATTTTAAAATGAAATGGAATGGCAAAATATTAATGCCACATTAATTAAAATAAAAGAACAGTTTGACAAATCATACAAGTGTCTAGCACAAAATAGGAATATTTCGAACGAGACTATAAGTAGACACGCAACAATACTAGTTACATGTTTAACCAAGCCCGTTCCCTGATACACGACAATAAAGAAAAGTTAAATACGCAGCATTGGTCGTATGTATCAAGATTTTTGCATAGATTAAAAACAAATTTAAATAGCATTAAATCAAAATATTCGCTAGACATAACTATACCTTCGATTTTAAATACTCCAACATTAGTCGAGGAAGAAACCAACACAGATTTAGAAACAGTAAGCGAATCTGAAATCGCAAGCGGTTCAGATACACATATTAAAGAAGAAGATCTAGGCGACCTTACGATACCAGCGGTAATCACACTAGCTGAATTATCTGAGTTTGAATCAGAGTCTATTACCGAAGTAAAAACTCTAAATATGGACTTGTCGCAAGTCGAATTTCTTAAACTAGCCTCTTCACAGAAATTAATATTTTTGATAGATACTGGTGCAGACATATCATTGTTAAAAGACAATTCAGACACTTTTAATGACATAAAAATAGACAACAAAATAAATATTCAGAGAATCAATCAAGGATTAATTCAATCTAAAGGAATGACGTCTTTAGAAATACAAATAACTAAATATATAATTCCACACAACTTCCATATTGTCGAATCAACTTTTTCTATACCGTGTGATGGAATTTTAGGAATACATTTTATTAAAAAATATAATTGTCAACTAGATTTCATACCTTCAAAAGACCTACTCATAATAAGACCAGATAATCTAAACTATCCTATATATATGTTCCCATAAATTACAGCTCTGGTAACAATACAATAGTGTTACCAGCAAGATCCGAAGTTGTCCGAAAAATTGAGTTAACTTCAAATAAAGATAGCATTTTAATTCCAAACCAGGAAATTCAACCCGGTATATATGCAGCAAACACAGTAACAACTGAAAATGCATTCGTCCGTTTACTTAATACAACTAGTACCGATCAAATGGTTAATATAAATAAGTTGAATTATATACCATTAGCAAATTATGATATATCCGAAATAAATAATGAAACTAGAACGAACAATGTTATGTCAAAGTTAACTAAAAATTTTCCAAAACTATTTTATAAACAATTAAAAGAACTTTGTTATAATTACACAGACATATTCGGACTCGATACCGAATCAATAACAACTAATAATTTTTATAAGCAGAAACTAAGATTAAAAGATAATGAACCTGTATATATAAAAAATTATAGAAATCCTCATAGTCAAAAAGACGAAATTCAAGTCGATAAGCTAATTAAAGATAAAATAGTTGAACCCTCAGCCTCAGAATACAACAGTCCACTGTTACTAGTACCAAAGAAATCCATAGATAATGAAAAGAAAAAATGGCGATTAGTAATTGACTATCGCCAAATTAATAAAAAATTACTATCAGATAAATTCCCACTTCCAAGGATCGATGATATCTTAGATCAACTAGGAAGAGCAACATATTTCTCTTGCCTTGACTTAATGTGAGGATTCCATCAGATTGAGCTAGACGAAAACTCTAGAGATATAACATCTTTTTCAACGAGCAATGGCTCTTATCGCTTCACGCGATTGCCATTTGTTTTGAAAATAGCCCCAAATTCATTCCAAATAATGATGAATATTGCATTCTCTGGACTTGAACCATCACAAGCATTCCTCTATATGGATGACTTAATAGTAATCGGTTTTTCCGAAAAACACATGCTTAACAATTTAATTAGTGTTTTTGACATGTGTAGGAAACACAACTTGAAGCTACATCCTGAAAAATGTTAATTTTTCATGCAATTTTACCTGATGAGAAAAAATTTGATGTTATATTAAATTATCCAGTTCCACATGACTCTGATAGCGCTAGACGTTTTATAGCATTTTGTAATTACTACAGACGATTCATCAAAAATTTCGCCGATTATTCTAGGCATTAAATAAAAAGAATGTTCCATTTGAATGGACTGATGAATGTCAAAATGCATTTGAATATCTTAAAGCTCAATTAATAAAGCCTACTCTGTTACAATACCCAGATTTTACAAAGAATTTTGTATAATTACAGATGCTAGTAAGCAAGCTTGTGGTGCAGTGCTAACACAAGACCACAATGGAACTCACCTTCCAGTAGCTTACGCATGAAGATCATTTACCAAAGGAGAAAGTAACAAGAGTACGACAGAACAAGAGTTAACAGCTATTTATTGGGCAATCACCAAATTTAAACCCTTTATCTACGGAACTCACTTCATAGTAAAAACGGACCATAGACCACTTACATTTTTGTTTTCAATGACAAACCCCTGTTGTAAGTCAACATAGTGTGTTTTGGTAAGTCACTATACGTTGATATTATAAACGTATCGTGACCTACTTACGCGATGACTACTTCATGCAGTTATCGTTACGTTGCAGTAAAGTGCAACGTAGGACATATGTGTCATAGTCCAGCAAGCCAATGAACTAGCAACAGTATGAGCGAAGCTGGGTCAAACCAGCAGAAGCATGATTGGCTAAGGGCTTTTTCCCTTACGGAAGCAAATAGTGAGTGGAATTTGCGCACGGCACTCTGCCGGAACATGTAGATTTGAAACATGCCTTCTTACAATAGTTAAGTTAAATTTTAAGTGAGTTGTGTAATAGAATTTAGAGGTGTAACAAGCCAAAAATATTGGGCTAAAAAGTGTTGAAATAAAGTCTAAATTTAAATTAAAAGAATTCAAAAATATATTATTTATTGGGAAATAATTAAAGTACTAAAGTAGGAGTAAGTATAATTCAACGTTGGAGATACTAACATTTTGGCGCAGCCGGTTACCAAGAACCAGAAAGAAGAAAAGAAGGAAGGAGGAGACATTTTTTTTTGTTTAAGTAAAGGAAGTTACAAAGGAATTTTAAGTGAGTATTTCTGAAAATTATAGAAGTTGTAGTAGAAATAGACCGAATTTAGAACATCTTTTTGTCACACAAAATAATATTCATTTGTCATAATTCATTTTATTGAATAAATTTAAATAAAAATTAAATAAAATTTGAAATACTCGGAACACTCATAATAATATTTTAATGGTAAATTTAAATAAAAATAAAATAAAATTTACATTCAGTTAAAAATAAAGTAAAATTTAAAATAGTTAGAACATTCAAAAATAAACACTTTAATTGAAAATTCATTTTTTTTTGTACATTCAAATAAAAATAAAATTTAAAACATTAAGAACATTCTATTAAAAATAAAGAAAAATTTAAAATAATTAGAACATTTAAAATAACATTGGAAATTTGTAGAATATTTTTAATATTTCTCTCATGGTCAAATTCATTTAAAATTTAACAATTTAATGAACGAATTTGGAATTATAGAATTAAATTTTTTTTTTTAACATTGGGAAACCAGGTGAACTGAGGAGAGTTCTAGGGATTAAATAAAAAAAAAAAAAATTTTTTTTTTTTGAACATTATATGGCGGAATTGGAACAGTCACAGTTAGCTTATAGGAATATATTAGGGCAATTGGACAGGTTTACGGAGAAATTGTGGGCTCAAATCAGCCTCGAAGTAAATAACAAAGAACATTTACAATTAATAAAAAATAAAGTAAATAGTACAAAGGTCTTTTCCGAAGTAGAAAGAGTAGATGTCGTGTTCGAAGAACTAATATATTTCTTGGAACACAAGAGTGAAAATAAAATAAAGGAGATAGAAAACTGGAAAGGCGAGTTTGCAGCGTTAACGAAAAAAATAAACGATAAATTAGCAGAAAAACAGGAGTTGTTAGATCACGAATGCGGTTTAGAGTCGGAAAACGAGAAATTAAGAGCTTTGTTAAAAGAAAAAGATATTTCTGATGAATCAGTAGCTAGAGTACTGCATCAACAACCTAGATTAGAATTTGAATCAGTCGAAGAGGCAACTAACAAAGTAAGAGAATTAGACTCAAAGATCAGATTTTTAGAGGCGGAGGTAAAATTAGCACAAGAAACTTCGTTATACCATAAAGAAGCTTTAAGAATAGAAGAAAATTTAGAAAACATAACAACAGATAGAACAAGAATTGAAATGCCTACAGGCGATATTTCGAAATGCGTACGAAATCTGGTCCCGGTGTTCAAGGGCGAAGATTCACCGTACCTAAAAACGGAGCTTCTTAGATTTATAGACGGTTGTAATGCAGCGAACCTTAATATAAGTGAAGAAAATCAAGAAGAATTCATGATATGCGTTAAACTGCGTCTTGATGGAGATGCATACGAATTAGTGAGGACTAAGAAAATCAATGATTTAGAATCCTTATTTGATTTGCTTAAAAACACATATTTAAAGGTAGCTACATTAGATTCCGTACAATACAACATAAGACAAGCATATCAAGGTGGAGGGGAAAGTTTGAGGGCATTTGCAAGACGATTAGAAGTATTGCAGTCAAACGCAAACGACATAGCCGATACAATGTACAAAGAGAAGAACCTGCCAACGGACGTTTTTAACACAGAGCTAGTAAATTCAGTGCTCACTGCATTTAAAGTAGGAGTGAGTGACCCGACTGTAAAGATACTACTGTTGAGTAGCAGGGCGGATAATTTAAATGATTTATTAGATGAAGCATTAAGGGCAGAGGCTACAATACAGAGGGGGCCGAAACTACCGAAGGAACTGTATAGTTTGGAAAAAATACCGAATGGAACTTCGTATAGTAAAAATAATCAAGAAAATGATAATAGAATTTTAAGACAAGATAGGAGTAAAAATCAAAAAAATAATGGGTATACAGGGGGTGCCATGAAAAAAGGGCCAGTCTGTTCTTTTTGCACTAGACCAGGACACACAAGGGATGACTGTTATATCCGCAAAAATACACCATTTTGCAGAGAATGCGAGAAGTACGGACATGAATCGAGTTGGCGATGCGGATTAAATAGACTGGAAGGGTGCCAGGAGCAACAACAAAATCAGCAATACAAAGGACTTCAAAATAACGGTTACCAACAGCCGCACCAACAAAATCAGCAATACAAAGAACTTCTAAATAACGGTTACCAACAGCCGCATAATCGTAATCAACAATACCAAGGCTTTCCGAACAACGAATATCAAAGTCAACAGAAACCAAATCAGCCATATCAAGGGGGTAGTGGAGGTTTTCCCAATCATGGAAATAACAGTAATAATTATAATAATAATACTAATAATAATACTAATTATGGTAATGAAAATAATGGAAATAATAATCCTTTTAGAAATAACCACAGTAACAACGATAAGCCTAATAGGACTTACAGAAGTAATAGAGCATGTTATGGGTGCGGTCAAGTTGGCCATATGATAGCGGATTGCCACGCTAAGCAAAATTTTGGGCCAAACGGTGGTAACAATCACAATAAGGGAAACTACCAGGGGCCCAGTCAAGGCCAGTAAGCTGGGGTCCCGTTAACATTAGTAAAGTTAGGTCAAAGGTAGAAAAAGTGGATCATACGCAAAGGGAGCCTGTGATCACATTTGCTACCAAAGTTGCGAATAACAGCCAAAAAACCGTGAGCGAAAATATTGTTCATCAAACGTCGGGAGTGACCGTTGATACATATGTTGAGCCACCGTGTTTGGTCTGTAAGGAGAAGGTGAAGGGAGAAAAAATGGGCGAAAATATTGTTCATCAAACGTCGGGACTGACAGTTGATACATATGTTGAGCCACCTTGTTTGGTTTGTAATACAGTAGCAGGTATAATAATTCATTTCATATATTTTATAAGTATTGTGTCGATTACATTAGGGAACAAAATAAAAAAACTAGCAGGATATGAAAAATATAAGGGAGCATTTGGAGAGGAAGTAGTAAAAGTAGGGTATAGAGTAAACAACTTACTATCAAGAATATCAAAAAGTTTTGAGAATTTCGTGGTAGAATATAGTAAGAAGATTAGATGCAATATGTGTGGGTTTAGTAAAAGAGGGAACGGTATAATATGCAGTAGGCAGGGTGATTGCTTCAAACTACCTAATGTAAGTGATGTTTTCATCGAAGTACCTTGTGAGGCTGCTAAAAATGGAAAACTCATATTACTGGTAGATTCGGGAGCAGATGCTAGTATAGTAAAGGAGGGGGCAATGACAAGATTTCCAGGTTTTGATAAAAATACTCAGAAGGACTTTAGTGGTGCCTTTGGGGGATGCGTAAGGACATTAGGGACAATAAACATTCAGCACAGTAGTATAGAGTGGTTCTGTTTAAAGATGCATGTAGTGGCAATTGAGCAAGGAATACCCGCTGATGGTATAATAGGACGGGATAATATATGGAATAGGTCCATAATAAATGCTATAGATAAGAGTTTAATATTTTATGATAAAGATAAAAACAATACTATACAATTACCTATGAGGACACGGACAGATATGGAAAATATTTTTTTAAATCAGGAATTAAAAATAGAACCTAGAACCGCAAAGATAGTATCATTACGTTTAAAAACAAAAATTCCGATCGTATTAATACATAAACAAGAAATTTGTCCAGGAGTATATTTGGGCGAAAGCATATCGAATGTCAGCAAAAATAGAGTTTATGTCTCAGTTTTAAATGCTACAGAGAAGGAAATTATAATAGACAGTACTTTTAAACCAAAATTTTCAAATTTTAACCAGTATAAAGAATCGGATACAAATAATTCTACAATAAACAGCATAAATTCAGTAAACATTACAAACAGAATTAACAGATTATTAGAGAAAATGAAAATTGATGAGACTTTAAATAAAGACGAAATTACATCTTTACAAAATCTGTGTATTTCTTATCATGATGTTTTTCATTTAGATGGCGATGAATTAACATACACGTCAGCGCTTAAACATGAAATAATTACACAGTGGAACCAACCGCCAATTAATCAGAAACAATATAAGCTACCCCATACACATAGGGAAGAAATTAATAGACAGGTAGGAAAAATGTTGGATGACGGCATTATATCGCCGAGTATCTCACCTTGGAATTCACCATTATTGCTGGTACCAAAAAAGAGCGGTAAGGAAGGTAACAAGAAATGGAGATTAGTAATAGATTTTCGTAAACTAAATGACGTGACAATAAAACAAGTATTTCCGATTCCCCGGATAGACGAGATATTAGATCAGTTAGGACATAGTAGATATTTTTCAACTTTAGACTTAGCAAGCGGTTATCATCAAGTTTTAGTAGAAGAAAGAGATAAAGAAAAAACGGCTTTTAGTACAGGACTGGGTCATTTCGAATTTAACAGAATGCCATTTGGCTTAACAGGTGCACCAGCTACCTTCCAAAGAATAATGAACCACATATTAACAGGTTTACAGGGTATTGATTGCTTTGTTTATCTTGATGATATAGTGGTGTACGGAAAGAATTTAGCTGAACATGAGCTTAGGTTGAGTAGAGTATTGCAGAAATTAAGGGAACACAATCTAAAATTAAATACAGAAAAATGTCAGTTTTTGCGCCGCGAAGTTGTCTATTTAGGACATAAATGTTCGGAACTAGGTGCTCTGCCAGACCCCTCAAAGGTTGAATGCGTGAAAAATATTCCGGTACCAAGAAATAAAAAAGAAGTACAAGCGTTTTTGGGATTAATTAATTATTACAGAAAATTTATAAACAATATGGCAAAATTATCATTACCAATTAATAAGTTACTTAGAAAGGATGTTAAATTCACTTGGACCGACGATTGTCAAAATTCATTTATTAAACTAAAGGAATCAATAATTTCACCACCCATTCTCGCATATCCAGATTTTACAAAACCTTTTTTACTTACAACGGATGCCAGTAACGATGCAATAGGTGCGGTACTGTCACAAGGCAAAGTAGGGAGCGACCGACCAATAGCATTTGCTAGTAGGGCATTAAATGGAGCAGAAAAAAATTACTCCACCATTGAAAAGGAATTTTTAGCTATAGTCTGGGCAACGAAAAATTTTAGAGCTTATCTTCTAGGCCGACATTTTCAAATTTATACAGACCATCAACCATTACGTAGCACAGCAAATCTCAAAGATCAAACATCAAGGCTAGCCCGTTTCAGACATAAATTATCAGAATATGATTACGAAATATCTTACAAACCAGGTAAACAGAATTTGAACGCAGATGCTTTAAGTAGAATTCCACATCCAGAACCAGATATTACTGCGGTCCAAACACGGTCTAAGACCACACAGAATAAATTAGATAATCAAATTTCAAAAACCAAACAACAAGTGAGCACGCCAGTACTGGATGAAATAACAACAGACACCAAGAACGAATTAAACTCAAGTCTACTATTAACTGACCCAGAGGAAATTAAAATTGTTATAAAAGACTTTCATGACTCAGCATTAGGGGGTCACCAGGGCGCCTTGAAAACATATTTCAGAATCAGAAAACAATTTAAGTGGAAAGGTATGCAGAAACAAATAAAAGATTACGTTAAGAATTGTCAAAAATGCCAAGTAAATAAAAGTTCTAGGCTTACTAAAATGCCAATGGTTTTAACTGATACGCCTGTACGACCATTCGATAAAGTATACATGGATCTTGTAGGTATTTTACCGGAAACTATATCTGGAAATAAATATATATTAACTTTTCAAGATGATTTTTCAAAATACATGTGCTGCGTTGCGATACCTGATGCGGAGGCAAATACAGTAGCAAAAGCATTTTACGACGAAATCATTACACGTCATAATATACCGAAGGTATTAGTAACGGACAATGGTTCCAACTTTGTCTCAAAACTGTTTTCAGATACTTGTAAATTGTTAGGAATTAAAAAATTACATATTACACCATATCATCCACAAGCTAATGGGTCTTTGGAAAGAAGCCATCGACCTTTAGCAGAATATTTAAGAAGTTTTGCAAAAGAAGATGGGTCGAACTGGGACCAATGGTTAAATTCAGCAATGCATGTGCACAATAACACGGTACATATGTCCACAGGGCAAACACCTTTCCGTACTTTATACGGGTACGAATTTGAGATGCCAACAAATCTTAAGCGAAAATGTTCACCAGTATATAATACCGACGATTACAACAAGTTATTAAAATATCAAATTCAACGCACACACGAAATCGTGAGAGAGAATCAAGAAAAAGCAAAAGAAAAATCTAAACAAATCTATGATAGCACATTACACCCAAAAATATTTAGCGTAGGTGATAAAATATTGTTAAAAAATCAGAACAGAAAGAATAAATTTTCACCCATTTGGGTAGGACCGTACGAAGTACTTTCGATAGTAAGTCCTGTAACGACGATGATTTCTATCAAAGGAAAAGGGAAAAAATTCCATAACAATTTATTAAAAGCATATAATTTTGAAGCAAATATAACAAAATAAATAATGTAACAAACAATTCGTAAATATCATAACACATAATTTAGATAATGTTGAAAGCATAATATTGCAAATAATAATAAGGGTGAAGAGCAAAAAAAAAAAAAAATAAAAAAAAAGGGGGCAATGTACGCGTAAATAAGAGTTTTAGGGATTAAATAAAATAAATATATAGGGATTTAATATTAATAAAATAAATTAGTGCATAAGGAAATAATTATGTATTAATTTCTAACAAAGTTTGAGTAAAGAAAATAGATAAGGGAGTAAGGTAATTTAACTTAAATTTAAATAAAATAATAATAATAAAATAAAACTAATTAACTAAAATAAAAGTTGAATTGTCACTACAATTAATATAGGTCAGTCAAAGGCATTGACTCATACGATAGGAACCACTGCTCGCTGTTAATACACTACAAATGAAATGAGATACGTTAATGCATTAAATAAAATATTAAAATCATAATAAATGGCTAGATGGCGCGAGACGGCGTGGAGTAAAGGGAAGGTGCAAAGTAGCAAATTGAAGGTGCAAATTGTCACTACAATTAATATAGGTCAGTCAAAGGCATTGACTCATACGATAGGAACCACTGCTCGCCGTTAATACACTACAAATGAAATGAGATACGTTAATGCATTAAATAAAATATTAAAATCATAATAAATGGCTAGATGGCGCGAGACGGCGTGGAGTAAAGGGAAGGTGCAAAGTAGCAAGAATTGGTTTAAAAAAAAAAGAATATATATATATATGCATATATATTAAAGAATAATTGCTTACCAAAGTTGTTGCGGAATAGGGGGTAAAATATGATTAATAAATAAAACGAAAAATAATAATTAAAGATAATGAAACAATATAGAATTATATGGGATTTAAAAAAAAAAAAAAAAATAATAATGTGTAATGAAATCGTGAAATCAATGAAATAAATAGGGATAAATAAACTAAAGTGAAATGTAGAATAAATAAATAGGAAGAAATAAAAATGATCTCAAGAAACAATGGCATAGGCAGATTGGATAGTTAAATACAATTATATATAAACAAAAAGTAAAAGCAAATAAATCACGGTCGACCAAAAAGAACAAAAAAAAAAAAATATTATATACATATATATATTTGCATAATTAAGTAAAATAAAACGCGTTACTAAATGCAGAATTTGCAATTTTCTGTTGTCATTTTGCAATTTTTCTGTTTTTATTTTTTTTTAACAAGCGAGAAATACAAGCAAGAAATACAAATAAAAAATAAGAACAAAAATCGACCATGAAAATTATATAAATTTTTATATCAAGCGATTGGTGTTAAAACATAAGAAAAAGTAGAAATCGAAGATGAAAATAACCAGTTTGTTTTCCAAATAATAACAACGGATAGATGTAATTTCTTTTTTTTTTTTATGTGGGTATTTTATTTTTTTTTAATCTTGGTTTTAATATAATTTTTCACATCATTTTTACATCATTTTCAAATAAATTTCACATATTTTAGGGGGTGAAGGCACCCAAGTACATGACCACCCGCGGGACGAACAGCGTCCCGATCAGCGGGCCGGCTTCCTTCTCTAAACGCACGATTTCGCGGCAAATTATGAGAAAAACATCAAATGTTGGATCATCCTTGTAATATTCGATGAGGCGATGCAGGCGTGTATCAACGCCTTCATCCCACCAATTCGCCCTGAGCGTTGTCAAATATGACTCGAAATATTTTAGTTGGTTGCTGTTCCAGATGAGCATAACTTGACGTTCGCTCATCCTACCTCGAACATACTCGGTGTTGTCGTCACTGAAGTCAATATCATCAAAATTTGTGAGAATGTCTGAAAAGAACCAAAACAAAAATTAATTAATTTAACAAAAAAAAAAAAATATATATATATATTTAATAGAAATGAGTAATTTAAAAATCTAAATAAATTTACTAACTGTTCTCATCTGAATGCTCGATGACTAATCCTTGTTGTCGTAACGCGTCTAGATCACTAATTGTTAAAGGATGCTGCCTCACGGCAGGAGGTTGCTGCCCTCGGGCAGCCCGGAGCTCATCCTGCGCCTTGCGCCTTCGGGCAGCCCGGAGCTCATCCTGCTCCTTGCGCAGTTTCTCGCGCCTGTACTCCTGTAGGCCCTGGGCCGCAGTAGGGTTAAAAACATTTCCTGAAGAATATATAACCAAGAAATATATATAAATAAATAAATATATAAATATATATACAAAAATAAATACAATTTTTACTTACGGAACATGATTAAAATTGAAGTTGAATATCCAAAGAATAAACTGCAACTAAATGATTGTCGTCCATAGAAGACAAATATGAACATTTTTAAAATAAAAAAAATAAAAAATCGCGAATTTGACTCCGCAGTTCGACCGAAGATAGCCGGCGCCGTTTTTGTAAAATACTGAATTTGGACACTTTATAAGTACTGAGGACAGTTCGTTAACTCACGACACATTGTTTAAATGAGGTTCTACGTTGAGTGTACGACTATAGCAAATTTAAGTTTGGACAAAATAAATATTAAATATAAAGTTGAGATTAAACGATTAAATTTGGATAAAGAAACTTTAGGTTTTTGAATTTTAAAGTAAAAAAAAAAGAAGATAAAAAATTTGAACCAGGTGGAAATTAAAATGTAAGTGTATGGAATAATTTTATGTAGTATGCTAAAGTGGGAAAGGTAGATTAACTTAGGACATAAGTGTAAATAATTATATATATAATAGATATGTATAATTATTTTTGTTTTAGGGACATTATGAATAAGATCCTTATGCTGGTCCTGGTGTTGGCAGCAGCTGAAGCAGTCAACATCACGCAGACGCCGATGAACGAGACAAGAATATTTTTTGAGAAAACTACTGAGGCATTATTTTATAGTGACGAATGGACAGTGATATCTAAGTTCATACCACTGCAGTTGACGAATTTTCTGGATCTAACGAAAAAATATATGGAAGCAGCCATTGAAATGTGCCGGAAAATGAGTTCAAGCGTACCAGGAATGAATTTCGGAAGATCGTGTGAAGCGGCAATGCAAGAAACATCGTCGATAATGAGGACATTACAGAAAAATGAGGGTGTTATTAAAAGAACTATTCAAAAGAATCGCCAAAAGAGGTCGCTAAATTTCGTAGGTGAGGGCTTTAACTGGGCTTTCGGCGTAATGGACAACAGTGATCGAGAAAAGATATACAAACATCTGGAGGACATTGAGAACCGAGAGAGCGAAACCTATGACGTCATGAGGAAACAGGTGACGGTGATGACATCTAATTTTGGAAAACTGTCAGCACCATGGCTGGATTCTCTAAGGGAGGTGGAAGAACTACAGATGACATTAAACAACACCATACACCAACAGCAGAAAATAAATAGAGATATAGATAACAAGCTCAACAAAGTACAGTTTATGTTACATTTGTTGGAAATACAGTCAACCATAAATGCTAATTTAATGGAGATTCAGGGACAACAATCAATAGAAATGGCAATAATTGACGATCTCTACAAGGGGGATCTGCATCCTACGATAATAGACCGAAAGGAACTAGACGCAATGTTGGCCCGTCTCAAATTAAGGGGCAAAGCGAATTGGTTTATTCAACAGACTTTTGATATGCATCATTTGTCAAAGGTACGAGTTTTTCCGGACGGGGATAGTCTGATCTTCATAATTAAGACACCACTGCCGGATGATGTGTTATTTGCGTTGTACAGGATTTATCCGATCCCCATTGACATCAATGAGGAATGGGACTCGCTGGTTAAGACAAAGTATGACTACATAGCTGAGGCGGAAGATCGGAGTAGATTCATAGGATTAACGCACGAGGATCATTTAAGATGTGTTACGGTGAACCAAGAGATGGACAAGGAGATAACGCTATGTAGACGTCCGGGAACGATTATGACGAGCAGCAATGTACTTTGTGAGGTCACGTTAATGCAACAAAGGACAGATATAGTGAATACCTGTGAACATGTAGCTATTAGAAAGAGTTCAGGGTTGGTAGTGAAACTATGGGCTTCAAACTCCTGGTTGTTCAGGTTTGACACGCCAGCGGTTTTCGAAGCGATTTGCGGAACAAACACGGCTACACTGACGCTAGCAGGGATGGGGTGGATGTCAGTGAATGAGGCCTGCGACTTGCACAACAGAGAATTAATATTGCCTTATGAATCTGCACCAAGAATGTTCAGGAATGTAACCTATAAAAAAGAGGAGCACACCTTGTATATCGAAAATATAAAGGGGGAATGGGGAGCGTTACGCACAGAAAATGCGTCAGTCACACTTTTGCCAATACAGACGTCGGACCACAGCAAATTACGGTCAGCACTAAGAGATGGCCAGCGCAGTTTTAAAGATCTGAAAGCGGAAATGAGTCAGAAGCAGGAGCGGCTAGAATGGCTAAAGCATCAGCACGAGATGAAGACTATGGGAGCATCGTACGGCGTGGTAGTGTTGGTGTTAATCTTCGTGGTATTAGCGTATTTTTGGTACCTTCGAGTAGAATCATCGAGAAAGCTTAAATTAACAGAGTCACTGAAGGATAGGGAGACAGTAGCAACAGTAAATGCCATCAGTAGCGTAAAAATTGAGGAGAACGAGTTAGCGGAGCGTATTGCATTTCGGCCAACCACAAGTAAACGAGCTGAAGTTGTTAAACAGAAACATGAGGACGAAGAGCAGAGTCGAAAGCCAAGCATAACGACATTGGGACCAGCTTATGGAATGATTTAGGGGCATGAGTATGAGGGATTCAAGAAGAAAATTCAATATATATTATAAATTAGAATTATTAATATGAGGCATTGAAAAACAAAAGAGGGATTGAAAAACAAAAAAAAAAAAAAAAAAAAAAAAAATATAAGTATATATAAGAATAGAAAAAATGGGAAAAAAAAATAATTAAGTATTTTAGTTAAAATATCGTCGAATATGACTAAGTTCAAGTAAACACTTCATTGCACAAAATAAAGCATAATTGCTCGCACATATAAATAAGAATAACAACAGAATAACACAAAACAAAGCAATTACAAAGCGGTAACCTGAGAAGCTACTGTTTTGCCAACTGCAATGTTCTGTGCATTATAAACAATGTTCGGTGGTGGGGTCATTTTAAAATAGAATATGATAAATTTACCCTATATTTTTTTTTAAGATAATATTCAGATATATTGATAAGACTTGTTAAGTAAACTGATAAGAGTATAATTTTTAGGCAATATCAATTATGTAAAAGAAAAAACTATTATTCATTTTAATAATAATTTTTTCTTAAAATAAGGGTGGAGGTATGTTGTAAGTCAACATAGTGTGTTTTGGTAAGTCACTATACGTTGATATTATAAACGTATCGTGACCTACTTACGCGATGACTACTTCATGCAGTTATCGTTACGTTGCAGTAAAGTGCAACGTAGGACATATGTGTCATAGTCCAGCAAGCCAATGAACTAGCAACAGTATGAGCGAAGCTGGGTCAAACCAGCAGAAGCATGATTGGCTAAGGGCTTTTTCCCTTACGGAAGCAAATAGTGAGTGGAATTTGCGCACGGCACTCTGCCGGAACATGTAGATTTGAAACATGCCTTCTTACAATAGTTAAGTTAAATTTTAAGTGAGTTGTGTAATAGAATTTAGAGGTGTAACAAGCCAAAAATATTGGGCTAAAAAGTGTTGAAATAAAGTCTAAATTTAAATTAAAAGAATTCAAATATATATTATTTATTGGGAAATAATTAAAGTACTAAAGTAGGAGTAAGTATAATTCAACGTTGGAGATACTAACACCCCAGTTCTAAATTAACGCGTATGAGACTTGAATTAGAGGAGTATAATTTTACAGTAGAGTATCTAAGAGGCAAAGATAATTTTGTAGCCGATGCATTGTCACGGATAACTATATCTGAACTAAAAGAAATACAAAATAAAGTCCTGAAAGTCACTACCACGTATCAAAGTAGACAAAAACTCTACGCAGAAAACAATAAAGTAGAAATGCCAAGACAATCTACCGAAATAGCTTCTCAGCCCAATGTATACGAAGTCATTAATAATGATGAAGTACGTAAAGTAGTGACCTTGCATATAAAAGATATGCTATATTTCTTTGAACATGGTAAGAAAATTATAGCAAGAATTGATATTGGAGATTTGTATACTAATAATGGAAATACTGACTTAGGACAACTATTTCCAAGGCTCGAAAAAGAAGCCGGTATATTGAAAATCGGTATATTGAAAATCAGCTGGCGTAACCGGCAGCGCAGCTATGCGGCTTAGCTATAAGAATATATTCAATAAAACATAAAAGAAACTAAAGTCAAACGACACAGACGTGTCAGTGTTTTTTTTTTTTATTTATACATCGCTACTACACTCATTACACTACTTTCTAAACCATCTTGATTTAATAATTAACTTAATATTATTATGAAATTTGTTTATAATTAATTATTAAAATAATCATTTAAAAATAAAATACAAAAATATAATGTACTTGTTTTAATTTACAAATATAAATAATATTTAAGTAAGCTTATTTTTTCCACTCAGTTTACAGCACGTTGATGGTACATTTTGTTGTATTCCTCTCCGTGGTTCTTAAAAAATAACATAAGCGGAACGAATTGTTTCTTGGGTTAATTTTGTACATCATTTTATTTATATTATAATTTTATTAAAATAATAATTTTTGTTTTTCAAAAATGCAATTGCAATTTTAATTATTTAGTTTATGAAAACTCGCGGACAAAAATGCTATTGAGCACAAACAAGCTCTTGTCCATGATCTACACTAAGAAAACAAGATGTTTATGGAAGTCTTGCTGCAACTATCCTTTTAAATTTATCTCTTGTAGCTAATATTCAAACATCCCATAAGTTTCAATAAAGTTGCAACAAAACTATTAATATTTTTTAAATATGACATATATTGTGACGGTACCATTTTGAGGTGTCAAAGGGCGACTGCACATTCACGGCGGAACCAAACTACCGGCTTCGACGTCAACGCCGTCGAACCAAACACGGCGCAGAGCATCGAAGAAACACCAACGAGCTAAAGCTCACCAGTGAGCTTTACTGCAAAGTGTCACTCATACACTCTCACTGGTGAGCGAATTAGCATAGACACCAACGGCCAGAACAACATATTGTGTTACCAACACAGGCCTACCAGTGAGCGAAGCGGCAAAGTGGTACGAATACACTCTCACTGGTGAGCGCTTCACCGATACACAGACGTAGCAAAGCTACAAAATCATGGGCAACAATCCACCAACGGTTGGGCAACAAAGCACCACCGCGTCACCAACCAATGGCCTATAAAAGACATTGCAAGAATGAAAATCACTCTCTCTGTTCCTGACTTCGTGACTGAATAGCTGCATTGTCACCCTGGTTGTGTTTTTAATTAAACCGTATCGGGGGACTTTGCCAAGCGTGTTACCCTGGGAGTATTTAAATTAAACAGTATCGGGGGACACGTGGCCCAAAGCGCGACTTAACTGACTAAGTTTCCGTCCTGGTTATGGACCCAGGACATATCACACAGTTGCTGAAAACACATCACATCGAGTAAGTCTGGTTGCAAATACATAAACTTCAGCGAAAAACCAGCGAGGAGCGTCGAATGCATCAGGCATGACGCTGCCCCATCATATTATATTAAGGAGAAATGAATTTAATAAATAATTATATATATAATTGAATTAAAATAACCACATTGCGTACGGCGAATTTATTTGGTGCTGGGGTTTCCCTTGCAAATATAAATTTTTGTAATGCGCGGACACAAAAATAAGCAGAACAACGTTGGCAGCATAACATAAGTAAAGCAAACGAACGCCGCATAAGTAAATAAATAAAGCAACGATTTCCACATTAAACAAGTAAAGCAACGAACGCCGCATAAACAAATAAAACCTACAATCGTCACATTAAACAAGTAAAACAACGAAAACCGCATAAACAAATAAAAACCAACGATCGCCCCATAAACAAGAAAAACAACGAACGCAGCATAAACAAATAAAACAACGACCGCCTAAACAAGTAAAACAACGAATGCCGCAGAAATAAGTGAAACAATGAACATTAAACAAGAGTTACGCATGATGAAAATATAAACAATAGAAAAGAAAAAACAGTGGGTCAAATAGAACAGTGAAAATGAACGAAGAAACCCCCTAGAAAAGTGGAAAAAATAAACAGTGAAAAGTTGAACAAAGAAACCCCCTGAGAAAAGTGAACAAAAAAATAAAGAACGGAAGCCACTAGAAAAGTAAAAAAAAGAACAAAGCCCCTGAGAAAATTGAAAACCGCAGTTGAAATTGGAAGAAAAAAAGACACATTGAACAATATAAGAGTGACATAAACATAAATAAGCAACGCGCAGTGAAAAAAAATACAAGAGAAACAGCCATGGTCAAGGTGACATGGGTGTACGGTGTCCGGAAGGAGGACCTAACAACTTACGCCGCAGAATTCGGTTTTAATGGCACTGGCACTGTCGAGGAGGTGCGCAAAATTTCAGGCCTTTATTTTTACCACTAGTGAGCAGACATGGATACTGCCCACATTTGTTACCAAGCCGTTAATGTCGGTAGGAACTTCGTCACCCAAGTACACAACACACACGGTGACACAGGCACAAATAGCGCAACAGGCGAAAATGACGCAGATCACACAATTGGGACAGCAGCTAAAACAGAAAGAACAGCAACAAGCTCAACAACAGGCACAGCAGGCGCAAGTGACGCTGCAGCTGGTGCAACAGGAGCAGCAACAGGCGCAAGGGGTACAGCAGTTGGCACAGCTGGAGCAACTGATAGAACAGGCGCAATAGCAACTACAACAGGAACAACCACAGGCGCACAGGCCGCAGCCACCGGTGTAGCAGGCACTACAGTCACCACAGGCGCAACATGCGCGTATGGCATCGGTCGACAGGAACAGGTTCACGGGAC